>BOLG01001664.1:6097500-6477500 GCA_016861445.1 Oryzias woworae
ATGAACATTTTCACTCTACGGGTCCAGCAAGTAATCTATGGTATTAAAATGTCATGCGGGCCACCTGCGTGCCCAGCACAGGTTTGCTCATTTTATGCCTCAGAGTCTGCGTTTCTACCTGTAAGGACAGTTGTGACTAAGGCATAAATGGAAGCATGTTTCAGCCAAACGAGACCAAGAAAAGAGCCTTGTGGTACACCAAGACTGTATGCTGTGTGAGGAAGATTCATCCTTTACATGAACAAACTGAAATCTATCAGGTGGATGTTATATTAAGGAGCTCAAAGTAAATCTAGGAATACTTTGATGCACAAGTTCTCTATCTGTTGCCATGAGATCATTGCTGCCTTCAAAAGAGCTGTTTCGGTGCTACAACATGTTTTTTAATTCTGTTTATGTGAAGGCTGTTTAGCTGTTTTCTAGTTTGCTCATGTTTAAGTTTGTTTCTTAAAGTTTCTAAAGAAGTTCCCGGTGAGTCCTACAACATCCTTTTCTGACAGCTCTGGTTTGTACTGTTATATAAGGTAGAAAGGTGGGAAGAAATTTGTGGCATGTTTTAGGAGGACAAAAGTTTAATGCAAGAATGCAAAGTTTATTTCTTAACTGAGCCCATCATTTTTCACATAAGTTTGAAATAGTTTGGTCAGATTATTCTGGACTGCCTCTTCTGAAAGAGGGTGATCTCCTCACAGCAATCATTTCTGATCAATCTGGAAAATGTACAGGCCAGGTGAGTATATGTACAGTTTCAGATATACCTGTAGGTTCCAAAAGTGAGAAGTAAACAAGATAACGAAAAAAAGTTGAAAAATTCAGCAGCATCATCCTGGAATGACTTATATGCTACAGACACAACAGCATTTGCCTATGGTGTTCACACAGAACGAGCAGGGAGGGGTTCTTCTTCTTATTCTACTGTTTACTGTCTGCCACCCTCAGTTAGAAGAGGCTCCATGTGAAATGTCAACAAGGTGCATTTCTTACGATTTAGTCACAAAACGGAAACAGTTCTGCGCTTTGCTAGCATCCTTGCAATGGCGGATTTGGAAGACCATCATGTCAGAAGAGTGGCCTTCGTTTATTTTTATTTGAACAATCAAATGCAGATGTTCAACTAGTCACAGCCAGTAACCTCTGGGACAATCAGAGACATGGATTTGGTAGTGGTAGTGTGTGTAGCATCCATTTCAAAACACAAAAGTACCAACCATCGTAAACATGATCACAAAGGAGAAATGAATGAGTGCACTTTGTGTCCGGCTGGATTAATATGACACCAAGACAGATATTTATAGGAACAAAGCTGCGAAAACAAAAAGCTGGGAGCAAGATTTGCGGGATTTGCAGCGCTTTGACTTTCAGCCCAGAGTCTGTACCAACTGTAGGTGACAGATGAGCGTAAATAGTAAAAACACAAAAGAAGCATCCCTAACTACCGATCTATAATGTCAATAAATGTATCAACAGCATCCTATAGACGTGTTAATAATGCTTGTAAACGTGTTAACTAAGCTATCTCATAAACCTTATTAGGCTGAACTAAGAAATGTCTTACTAACACCCTATGAGTGCAATAATAATGCTCGTTCATGTGTTAACAAAACTTATTAAGGAATTTTACTATAAAGTGTTACCGGAGCTGCTAATTCATTTTTATATAAAATTACATTTCCAAAAAGGAAAGTAACAGGAACGCATATTCATAAAATGCAAAGTAATACCAGATTTTAATGTATTGTCTTGTCTATGGATTGCACTTTCTAGCTGTGTGATCTGTCAAAGTCAGAAGAAAGAGAAAGAGATGTTGAAGTGTAGCAGGAAAACAAACAGTAATTTATTTCAGAGGAGCTGTTGAGAGTCTACAGCTGAGAGGAGGCCCTACCCACATCGGCCGCCGCTCCTTCACTGCGAATTTGATGCTCAACATCTGTCCAACAATGTGTTCAAAAGCTTGATGATACAGGAGCTGCATCTACAGAGTGAATGTTGTGCCAATATTCCAATCACAACACTCACTATTTTGTTCGCCTTCTATCTTTCTGTCCATCTGTCCATCTGTCCATCTGTCCATCTATCCGTCTATCTGTCCATCTGTCCATTCATCTATCCGTCCATCCGTCTAGCTGTCCATCCGTCTATCTGTCCATCCGTCCATCCGTCTAGCTGTCCATCTGTCCATTCATCTAGCTGTCCATCCGTATATCAATCTATCCGTCTATCTGTCCATCCGTCCATCCGTCTATCAGTCTATCTGTCCATCCATCTATTTGTCCATTCGTCCATCCGTCTATCTGTCCATCTGTCTATCTGTCCATCTGTCTATCTGTCCACTCATCTATCCGTCTGTCTGTGCATCTGTCCATCCATCTATCCGTCTGTCTGTCTATCTATCTGAGGCTTATGGTCCAAAATAACTGTATATGATGCCTCCTTGGTGCCTTCCTGTAGTGTGCTTTGTTTTTTCTTTTTTTTCCATTCCATGTATCATTCTTCTATTCTGCATACATCTTCATTTCCCTCTGTTGTGTTTATTAGCGTACGTATCATTGAGTGAGGAATAACAGTTGGAAAGGCAATTGGGCTCCTGGTAACTCTGGACTGTTTAGAGATGGTCTTATAGCCTTTACCTTTAAGATGTTTATCTATCATTTGTTTTCGGATGACCTGGGACAATTCTCTCCTTCGCTTTCTGTTGTCCATGTTCAGTGTGGTACACACCTTTTCACCAAACAGCAGAGTGACTACTTGTCTCCCTTTAAATAGGCAGACTGACTGATTATGAGTTTGGTAACACCTGTGATGTCAATTAAAGGACACACCTGAGTTAATCATGTCAGTCTGGTCAAATAGTTTTCAATCTTTTATAGAGGTACCATCATTTTTGTCCAGGCCTGTTTCATTAGTTTGTTTTTTTTATAATAATTATGTTAATCAGCAATTCAAAAGTGATGGCTGATTTTGATAATTTTAATTTTCAATACATTTTTATTTATTGTTACTTTTGTAAGTTTCAAGTGTTTTCAGTGAGAATTGTGGGTTTTTCCTTCTTTAACTGAGGGGTACCAACAATTTTGTCCACGTGTGTAACTTTGAGACTAAAAATTCCTAGCAATCCTCTATACATATTACAACAAAAAGCTATCAGAACGATTCACCGCACTAATACACGTGAACACATCCATCCTCTTGTTGTCAATCTAAAATACTAAAAGGATCTGACTTCATAGCTTTCAAGACATTTGTATAAATACGATACATCTTGCTTCCAAGTCACTTACAAAAACCGTTTTGAAAGAGAAAGAATATGCAGTGAAACTTGGATCAACATGAAGACGATTCTACATGAAACTGTGGAATGACTTAGCTACAGAGGTAACGCATTAGTCAGTTTAAAAATAAAAATACAGAAAGAATTTTCAATCTTTGCATTGAACCACTCAGTGGATGACAGCCATGTGGTCCCTTTGCTGTTGATGTCTGAGCCCGATGATGACTGTAATAAATGGCTGGGTATTCAATTATTGTTTTATTTCATTATGATGCGGTAATGACATCCTTACAATTGATAAATCTTTATACAAATTATGATAGTAAGAATATAAATAGTGTGTGTGTGAGGGGTTCAGTATAAGAAAGTAGGTTTAAATAAGCTACAGGTTCTGCCTGTCTTCATTATTGTTCGTAAGTTCTGTCAAATAGAGACTGTTTTGAATAACTGTTTTTATCAGTGAGTTTATACATGTATCTATTGTAGTTTTTTTGTAGATTTGAACTAAACTACTATTACATGCAGCCCTACTGTGAACAGAGAGGTGGCAGCCATGCTAAGCTAGAACTGTATTGATGCTAACAAAGGGAAAGCCCTTACCTTCAGCTTCCTCCTGGCGTTGAACTTCTTCAGGCATTCAACCGTTTCTTGTCGGTGCATACAGGATGCAACTGTGGACCGGTGCTGAGAAAGAGCGCAGGTAATCACCAGCGTGATCAATCTCTTCAGAAGATGTTGAGGAAGGCAGCAGGACTCACAGAGATCCATGGATGTTTGAGTGCTTCGGCTGCTGTGATTCTTTTGGCCGGATTGATGGTCAGCATCTTATTGATTAGGTCTTTGGCTTCCGGGGTGACTGTGTCCCACTCTGGAGAAGGAAACTGTCAACCAGAAGGGGGAGGGCCAAGAGGCAAGATGAGAAGGAGAGGAAAGATAAAACAGAAAAGTTGGAGACACAACATGTATTAGTCCTGCCCATGTAGAATCACCAGGGCCTTCAGAGATAGTAAGTCACCATCTGAGAGTCTCTGTTTCTAACATTTGAGTCCCAAGACAGAGTGAATGGCATTAAGGGAATTGAGTCTTTGATCCTGTCATCGAAATATGTGATGATTGTCTCTCATTTCCACACTGGAAAGTCTTCTATAGACTTTGTTTTATTCCAAAATGACCAATAGTTGAGACTATTGTAGCGTGCTCACAATTCCCCTTGTTAATTAAATTCTTCCTTGTCCCCTTCAGAAGGGTCAGGAGGTCATTTGTTTCCTAACTGAAGGGCCTTTAAATAACACTTCTGTAGAAAAATGGATGACATTACAGTAATAGTGAGTAAAATAAAATGTGTTTTCAATCTAAACAAAATGATCTGTGGTGAGTTTGCCTTGCATGCTCTCCATTCTCCCAGTCCGTGTTGACCCGTGTTCTGTCCTTGGTTAAGATGTAGTCTGTCCCCTTGGTGTATCAATCTCCCTGTTCTGCCTCTGAGTCTTGGCCTTTTACAGATGCTGGATGTTTTTTCTGATTGTATTCCTCCTCATTCCATGACATCATTCACTTCGTGTCCAGATCTGACAGGACAGTTTGCTTACTAAGGCTTCAATTTCTTTAAGGTTTGTGTCTGTAAAGTTGTTTGCAAATGTGTTAGCATGTGTTCCTAGGAGTTTTTAAATGGGTTTAAGAGAGAAATGAAGCTAGTGATGAAAGTTGAAGCTGACAATGATTAAATCTTAACATTGTTCACTCATAGAAACAGAGTCAAAGGCAAGTCAAGTTTTTATAAATGTTGGTCAACTTGTCTCAATTCTTCATATTTGTGACCTGAGTCAAGTCATGTGACTTGGGTTGCATTTTGTCTCCATGACCAAGTAGTCATGTGACTCACATCGTAGGCTCCAGCTTTGATCTGCTGGTAAAGACGATGCTGATCTTCATCCCAGAATGGAGGATAACCAACCAATAGGATATAGAGAATCACACCTGAGAATCAAAGGTAAAAAAATAAATAAATAAACAAGAGTCCAACAAGGACAGATCAAATAAGAGAGAGTATGCACAAGAGGTGAAATCTGACCGCAGGCCCAGAGGTCAACTGCCTTTCCGTAGGGATCTTTCCTCAGGACCTCCGGAGATAAGTAACCAGGAGTCCCCGCAAAGCCTGGAGAGCAGAGAGATACACTGCAAACCAGCTGCCAGAAAACAAACAGACAACACAAATAAAGAAAAGACAGAACATGTTCTGCACTCCTAGAAACAAGTAGTTGTTGCTATGGTGACTGAACGGTTGCTAAGGTGTTACCAGATGGCTGAGGAATTGAAAAAGCACAAAATGAGCAGTGTATGTCAAAATACAATGAAACTAAAGAAGTTAGACAAAACTTCAAGAAGTTTGCTTTTAGGTCATGCAACAGACATTTAAGCACAATGACGCACAATTAAAAAATGATCAGAGATCTCTTAGGATGAAATGTGACCGCGCAGCAGACTACACAACCTTCTGAAGAACAGAAATGTGTTTTGCATATGTTATGTTATACGTTAGCTGTATAAAGACTTCTCCCTCCTATTGCCTCATTGTTCTACCCATCTCCATTAAGAAGGAACAGCATTCGGATTCTCACGTGGGCAGAAGTTTTTGAATGCTAAGACAGACATCTCTCAGTGTAAACTGGCTTTAGGAGTATTTTTGTTTGAACGGTCTTACCAAACCAGGCCTGTTGGTCCCCCTCTACTTCAATGGCAAGGCCGAAGTCAGCCAGCTTTACCGCTGCTCCTTTTGATTTTGACGCCAACAGCAGATTCTCTGGCTGGAGACACAGAACAACTCTCACTGTCCCTTATTTACAAAGATATGCTAACAATGCCAACTCTACCCAAAAAGTGAGACACAACCAGTCCCAACACAAAACACAATGCTGTGTCCATTTACATGAGACATGCCTATCTACCAGTGCTAACTGTGTCCACTGATGAACATAATGAATGCAACCATTTACATGAAACATGCTGAGAATGTTTACTGTCTTTGTTCACCAAAGTTATGTTTGCATAACCAACTGCGCTCACTAACTAATACCTGACATTAATGCAATAAATGGGCGCATGTGTTAACAGGAAACATGCTAAACAGACATCTGTGTCACTGATTAACACACCAACAGCTTTATTCAGCCCTATACAGCCATTGGTATCAAATTTCATGCCTGCATTTCTGAGATCCCTATCTAATGAGCAAAATCCAAACTTTCTTTAAAACCCCTTGTACATTTCATCCATGTTTTTTCTGCCCTGTAGTTCATTGTCATTCTACTTGAAGCAAAAAAAGGGCTAACACTTCATAATAACTACCCAAACTAATGATTATTAAACTGTTGGTTATTGAATGAGAAATGACTTGTTGTTATTGATGCCTAACAAATCATTAGTAAGTAATTTAGTAACAGCTTCTTCATGATATGTCACTAATTAAAAAGGTGCGGTTAGAAATCATGAATATACAGGTAACAGTTCATTTATAACTAAAAGCTTGTTAGTTATCTACTGTCTATCTATAAGGTACATTTATAAGTCCTTAAACTGTAAACTCTTATTTAACAAGTCATTTATAACTTCATTACTAACAGATTAATTATGACTTGACTACCGTGTTTTGCAGTTTGCACTGCAAGCCTTAGCAGTGGCGCGAACGTTAAGACTGTTGTGAGAAATGCAGCAAAGCTACTGAGAAAAACCGTAATATGAAGCATACTATGAAAAGTACTCTGTTCTAATGTCTGCTAAATTCATGAGACTTTGACAACTGATAAACACAAAAGGTGCTAAAATGACCCAATAAAGTGCTGAAATGTTTCAGTCTTTAGAAAAAACAAAAATATATAAATGTTAGTGTGGCTCCTGAACCTCATGACCATTGGATTCTGTGTTTCACAGATCTTCAAAGAATTTACACTGCTTTGAAACTGAAGCTTCAACAATCTTAGTGGAACACCACAGCAGATTTACCTTCAAGTCTCGGTGAACCACACCCATCTGATGACAGTGAAGCACCGCCTCCAAAATCTGTTGGATGCAGTGGCTGCAGAGGTCAAGGACAGAGGTCATGCAATGCTGCTGTCACTGGACAGGGTGAAAGAAAATGAAGTCTGCTGATGAACATGACATGACCGTACCTGGCATCAGCTTCACTGTAGTATTCCCTGGCGACGATGTCTTCAAACAGTTCTCCACCTGTGACCCTGAGACACACAGGTCACATCTACACACACCCCTAGCTGAAAACTTTCAGTCAACCAACGTCTCATTGAAATTTCACTTCTGATTGCAAAAGGTAAACTGGGCTTGAAGCAATTTACAGCAGAAGATGTGAGGAAATAAACATGACTGCACAGAGTTCACGCATCAAACAATCAGAAAACAAAAAACTTACAGGTCAAAGATCAGATAATGATGGGCCTCCTCTGAGATGCTGTCATGAAGACGAACTGAAAGACAGAGAAGCCTGTGCTCAACACGTCTTTAAAAACCATCACTGATGACGGTAAATCAAATACATTTTTTATAACACAACTGCTGAGTGTGCACTTTCAGGAAAGGTTCAGGTACCCCGATTCTGCTGCAGTCACAGAGGAGGAACCCTGACCATCGAATCCTCCAGAAGCAAAAAAAAAAAAGGCAGATTTGTCTTTTGTCACCTGTACCTGTACCTGTACCTCTACCTCTACCTGTACCTGTACCTCTACCTCTACCTGTACCTGTACCTTTACCTCTACCTGTACCTGTACTTGTACCTGTAACTGTACCTGTACTTGTACCTGTAACTGTACCTGTACTTGTACCTGTAACTGTACCTGTACTTGTACCTGTAACTGTACCTGTACTTGTACCTGTACCTTTACCTCTACCTCTACCTGTACCTGTACCTGTACCTGTACCTGTACCTGTATCTGTATCTGTATCTGTACCTGTACTTGTATCTGTATCTGTATCTGTACTTGTACCTGTACCTGTACCTGTACCTGTACCTGTACTTGTACCTGTACCTGTACCTGTACCTGTACTTGTACCTGTACCTGTACCTGTATCTGTATCTGTATCTGTATCTGTATCTGTACCTGTACCTGTACCTGTACCTGTAACTGTACCTGTATCTGTACCTGTGCCTGTACTTGTACTTGTACCTGTACCTGTACTTGTACTTGTACCTGTACCTGTACCTGTACTTGTACCTGTACTTGCACTTCTACCTGTACCTGTATCTGTACTTGTACTTGTAACTGTACCTGTACCTGTACCTGTACCTGTACCTGTACTTGCACTTGTACCTGTACTTGTACCTGTACCTGTACCTGTACCTGTATCTGTACCTGTACCTGTATTTGTACCTGTACTTTTACAGGGGTTGACCTGTACAGCCGCTGTGGGTTTTTGGGTTGTCTGGCCAAGTTGAGAGAAGAGGGGCGCACCTTCAGAGGAGCGCAGGTGTGTCTTGCAGCTCTCTTGTGGCTCGTGCGCCAGTCTTAAGGGATGTCATGAAAGTTGAACGTACCATTGTTGTGCATGTGGAAGGATTTGTATGAATAATGTAAGCTACACAAACTTATGACATAAGGGCGCTGCTGTCGTACGAAGTCTCCTTATTGACCATTACCACGTGCACACGTGAGTGTGCAGGCAATACCTATGTGCCTGTAAGATGCCCATAGGACACTCACACAGATACTCTCCAATTGTCTAATGTCTAATAGAAATTCCTCATTTCTAACAGCCAGGTTGTGTGCTAGAGGCACAAAAGGAGCGCGCACCAAGCACAGTCTACAGGTGGGTTGAAAATATGAAATATTCATACAGCACTACTGCGTCTCACCTACGTCACCCTTACTTACCCTTATTGCTTTCGTGTTCACTATAACCCATCACCCGCAGCATGCCCATAGGATCAAATGTGCACAAACATTTTTGCCTTTCACCGGGATGTCAACAATCTTAACATGTTGCATCCACCCATAAGGGCAGTTGTGACGAAGACATTAGCTGCATGTCCTTCAACCTCTGTCTGTAGGTGGCTTTAGGCAATGATGTGAGGGGCATCACCAATCTAGGGTGGTCTTCTTAGGTTACACGGCATCCTACTTTACCTTTAGTATCCATCCAAATCCTTGACTAACCAGGGTTGAAAGCAGGAAGTAGTCTTCATCACTCTTTCGCAGCCACCAGCTGCCATCTGCCCAACCCTCCCGTTGAAACTATGCCTGCCCCCAAATCAGAAGAAGATTTGCGTCTGCTGTTCTGGTTTTCTGTCTCTGTCCTTCTCCTGAGTTTCTGTGTGAATTATCTGCTTTGGTTTAAGCACAGATGCAATTATTACAGTTGGTATGTTAACGTTCATATGGATCTTACTGATTATAGCAGAACCATAGATTTTCTTCTGGTTTACATTTTCTCATGTCGAGCACAGATCTACTCTTGATCTGGTAACTTACGACAGAGAAAACAAACCAACTCAAATCCTGGCCGATAAGACGAGCACAAGCATCCATGCAGAGCTTCTACAGCAGTCACAGCTGCGAGCTCTCCCTGATGTTCTACTAAAGGCATCCTGCATACATTGCATAAGAGGAGGAAGCGAGGAAGAGGAGCTGCTGCCCACACTCACGCACACGCACGTGCACATGCATTTATTCTCTCTGTAGTTCTGTGTAGGAGAGTTTCAAGAGAAAACCATGATTATTTCATTCTGAGTGCTTTCACACAGGTATTTGTGTGTGTGTGTGTGGGGGGGGTGGGGGGGGGTGATACCTTCACCTATGGGTAATGTTGCCTAGCAACACCACACATACACACTGTTGGCTAAGACTGGGTTTTAGTGTGTATCTGTGAAGCGCTGACAGCCCACACAGAGCGCTGATTGGACGCTCAGCTCAGCTGCCGTCTCCTAATTTGGGATCACACGCTATGGAGTTTTAACATCTCACTGTTCCCGGGACTCCTCTTTTGTTTCTCCATGACTTTATGGATCTAATCAAAGAGCTGCAGCTCGGCTGGGTCAGTTTAGCTTCAAAGTACGTCTCTGTGGATAGCTGTCATACCTCAGGTTCTGCCCCCAGGCGCCGGCCATCGGCAGAGGTGTCCCTGGACTTAAGGATGGGATAGAATTGCGGTGAACATAAGCTGTGATGGATCTTGCAGTCAGTGGAATAACTAAATATCGCCTTTATAAAAAGCATGAACATACAAACAAAAAACATAAATAATTACAGCCTTTTAATGTAGTGTGGTGTCAGGAGTGGCTAAAAAAACAGTTAAACTTTATAAGATCATCGCATTAAAAAAGCTTAAATCCAGAAACACAATGTAACCAACAAATCTACTATTGATACTCAAAAAGAAAGTAATCAGATTACTTTGAAGCTCAATGCAAAAGCTTCTGGTGAAACATTTCAACACAAAAACATTTCAGAACAACTCAAACTCATGAATACAACCCCCCACCCCCACCCGCGTGCGGTGGTAGTCTGCATGCCACACAGTATGTTATCAGTTTCTGGTTCATAACTTCTAATCAGAGATTTATACATTACCAGCACAGATTCAGGTCATTAAGAATTCTTAAGCTTCAATAAATCGTTTAACAAGATGAAGAACATAATGATCATGACACTGAACATAAGATTATTTCAGAATTCATCATAGTTTATGAAGTATCAAATTTTAAAAATATGTTCAGATTATTTTTTATTTTAAAAAAATCAGTAGTTATAAGTCACATTTTTGGAAACCAAGTAAAGTGATAATCAGAGATCAATCATTTTAACAATCATCAATAACTGATTCAGGAAGTTTATTATTGTGATTATATGGTGATGCTGTGCAATAAAGAGATCCATATTCTCTTTATTGTTTGTGGATTGTATTCCTTCTCTTGCTGCCTGATTAACAGCCGTCCTTCTGGGTTTAAGAGAGTTTCTAAAGTTTTTCTTAAGTGTTTTGTCTGCAGACATTGTTTATCAGGGTCCTCGTCCCTCTGCAGCTGATATTGCAGGTCAGAACTCTGCTGGAAATCAGGGTCACAGTTGAAGATTAGAGATAGTAGAAGATCCCGGCGCCATGATTTTCTTGAAATTGTTTGGATATTCTATTACACTATTCTATATTCTATTGCTCCATTTGTTTGTTCAGACGCCCGTGATCAAGCACTTCCCAAAATCTCTCATGTTGTTGATAACAATTACTTTAGACCGCTCCAGATGACCAAGTGGTTTAACAAAGATCCTGCAGTTCATCACCGGCGTGTTTAGTATTTCCTTTCGACGTTTTAACATCCTGTGTTTAGCGGTTTCAGCGTATCTTTTTGTTCACAACAATGTCAGTTTAAGATGCAAAAATATGGACCTGAGGGTTGAGGAAAAAAGCATCTTATCTACCCGCTGTCTAAAATTACACATTTTTGACATGATGTAACTGTACTTTAAAGAATGTATTATCATCCTTTCAATACAGCATATATATTTATTTAAAACAAGAATAACAAAAGATGAGCTATTCTCACAATCAAGATTTGAGAATTAGCAAAACTTTTTTTTACCAAAGTGTTTTTTTAAGTTTATATAGAAGCAGTCATTTTGAAATGAGCAGGAAAAGCTCTTGTACTGCCTCTAGTGGTGTGACGAAACCTAGACCAAGTTATGTACAGTGACTTTCTAAGGACAGTTTGGATAATGCTAATGAGATAGGGGTCTCAGAAATGCATGTATCAAATGTGATATGAAAGGTTATATATATCACTTTTTCCTGGGTTGTGGAGTGTAACAAAACACGTTTTTTCTGCTGCAATGTATGTGTTTTCTCTCTAAGAGTGTGTGTATGTGTGGTGTGTGTGTGTGTGTGTGTGTGTGTGTGTTTATGAGGGAGATTTCAGGTTTAGCTTTCAAGTTAAAGCTTTAACGTTTTTCATCTTCCTGACATTTGGCACTCTCAGGCAAATAGCCCAGTTCTGCTTGAATCTTGCTGTGTGAGCATTCACTCACAATTATCCATACATTTGAGTTTTTGATGTCTAGAAATTTTAAGAAAGACACAAAAAAACAAAATTATTTATCAAAAACAGACAAATTTATGAATGTCTGTTTGTTTTTTTCAATTCTATCTTTTAATAAATATCCTTTACTTGATTTCTCTTGTTCAATGAGGCAGATAACTCCTCTGAAGGCAGGAAATAAACAGCCAGCCCATTTCACCACACAGTACTCCCCAGAGACAAGATTAGAATATTGAAAAAAGTCAATCATTCTTTGATCTCAAAATTTGGCTTTGCTGTCCAAAGCCAAAACAACACTTTCAGTGCTTCCAGAACTTAAAAGAAGTGATGGATGAGAATTGTTGCAGTGTATTGTTCAGTAATCTGTGTGAACAGATTTCTTGTTCTGTTTTTAAACTGCTGGTTTGTGCCGGTAATGTCAATCTGACCAAAACAACCCAGAACGACTCAGGACAGATGAATAAGTGGAGTTTTTTGTTGCTTCAGACTAAGATGGTAGGCTCATTTGAACAATAGAGATAGTAATTGAAGAAAGAATTGGTCTACATTTATTCCCATTTCATTGAGGGAAAGGGGATCAAATACTTATTTCTTCCACAGTAACTTGATGAAGTCGGTCCAACACTGGACTGTAGGTAAAGGTGCAGAGTTTTGCTACTGAAAGCTGGTAGAAATAAGGTAGAAGAAGCCAAAACAGCTTCACACAGAATACTGGAGTCATCTCTCATTGTCTCTGTCAGCAGCTTCATGTAAAAAGTCTCACTCCATCCAAGAGCAGATTAGTGCTGCAGCGATCGTTGTGGATGAAACCATGATTGACAGGCGAGCAGGCAACACGCTCCAAACTTTGAACAAAAGTGTATCAATGATATGGTATTCAAGGGACAGTTAAAGAAAATGAAGCAGGCAAGTCAGTTTGCCTTGAGACTGGATGAAATGATGAATGGGGTGAAAAGGCTCAGCCCCCGGGGTTTGTGTTACAAAAATGTGTCAGGCATCACAGTGACACAAAGCCTCATGGGATGCACAGCACTAGAAAGGTAGGGAATCACTTTAGTGAGTTTGGGGGGGTGTTTGGATGGATGTAAGCATCCTAACTCCACAGAGCTCTTCTGATCCACCAATCAACAGCCAGTAAGAAGCATTAAGAAAAAGTCCCAATGGATCAGTGATTATTGCCTTTCATTTCCTCCAATACTTTCATCAACAATGAGTGCTGAATCACAGCAGCTCCTCATGCTGGAGCTACTTTTCTGTTGCTGTCATTCTTAAAGGCAGCGTCATCACGCTCACGTCACATGTCATAACCCTGAACTTCACACAGCCGTCAGGTTTCTACTGTTGTCATTACAAACATCACAACCTTCCTCAGCAGCCCTCAGATCCTGTTGCATTCAATCTAGTCGTCATCATGTGTAACTGTGCAGAGGTTTATTCATCCTGATCATAAATCCATCATTTGAGCTCCCTTCAACAGAAAACTGGTGTCATCTGCATGCATGGACACACAGATGGAGGGAGGTTTAAACTGAGGTTATGAATTCTTCTTTAGATGAAACTACTTTGTAAATCCCAAGAGCATTCTTACACCCCAAATACTCTATACTCATAAATCTTTTCATGTGTATGTATCTACAATTTAGTGTGGGCATGCAGAGCAGTCAGTAGATGAAACTGGAGAAAGCAGCCACCCACACAGGTGGACATACTGTAATATGGCAAACAGGCAAGTTATAAAGAAGGATTTAGATGACCTCCTCAAAAAATGAACTCAGAAGCAGAGCATCCTGTTCCCTTCAAACACAGGGACCAAAGACACGTATCCTAGTTACCTGTACAAGGCAGCCAAGCAGAAGAACCTCCTTGCGACTTCCTTTCAAACAGGTAGGCGGACTAAATTCATGTAAACCTGTCCAATCCTGGCAGGCAGGAAAAGAGCATCCCATTGACCTGCTTAAAACAGTTGAGAAGAAGAGGAGCGTCACAGCGACCTTCTCAAAGCAGGTAAGAAGATGAACCCTTCCAGCTACCTGCCCAAACTGCGTGGGATGAAGAAAGCATCATGATGACTTTTGCAATAATAAGTGGGCAGAAGGTGACTCCTGCTGACATCCACAAAAGAGGCAACCCACAGTGGAGCAACTCTGTGACCTTTGTTTACCTGATGAGCTGAAAAGCAGCATTCAGGGGATCCTCCCTAAGCAGGGGGGCAGAAGGAGCTTCACGGTGAGGTGATTTACTGAAAATTATTGAATGAAGTGAGACATGACATGAGGCATGTCCGTGACAATAGATTACATATTTTTCTGCCTGGTCTGATTATTATTTGTGGACAAAAGTCAATTTTGCCATTCTTAATATGAGCTGACTTCTGCAGATAACCGTGATGAATTTAAGATGTTACAGTGTTTGATAAACGTCATGTGTGACGACACACCTGTGATGATTAGCATTATAATGATAATAAACAGTGTCTTACAAAAGTATTCACCCCCTTGATTCTCCACATTTTCTCACTTTATGACCACAAACATAAATATATTTTATTAGAATTTGATGTGAAAGACCCACACAAAGGGACACATATTTGTGAAGTGGAAAGAAAATTTTACAAGAGTTTTTTTTTTTTTTTTTTTTTTTACAAAAAACCCTGAAAGTGCAGTGAGCAAAAGTATTCATCCTCCTTTTCTCTGAGTGAATTCAATCGCCTTCAGAAGTTGCTTGATGATTGGTGACTGATCAAATGGTGACTTAATGACTTCCTAGAGTCCACCTGTGTGTCATTTCATCTCAGTAAACAAATTCAGCTGTTCTGTAACTGTCTCTGTGGTTTGTCAAGAATATTGGGGAGAAAACAGCGTCATGAAGTGTAAGGAACACACCAGACAGGTCAGGGAGAAAGTTGTGGAGACATTTAAAGCAGGGTTAGGCTAGAAAAAGATTTCTCAAACTTTGAACATCCACAAACCACTGTTCAGTCCATCATCCACAAATGGAAAGAGTATGACACAACTGCAAACCTACCTAGACATGGTCGTCCACCTAAACTAACAGACTGAACAAGGAGACACTGATCAGAGATGCAGCCAGGAGTCCATGATGACTCTGGATTAACTGCAGAGATCTACAGCATGAGACCAAAATGGAACTTTTTGGTCTAAATGCAAAGCGCTAATGTAACACGCTGCACATCACTCTGAACACACCATACCACTGTCAAACATGGTGGTGGCAGCATCATGCTCTGGGGCTGCTTCTCTTCAGCAGGAACAGGGAATCTGGTTAGAATTGATGTGAAGATGGATGGAGCCAAACCCAGAGTAATATTGGAGGAAAACCTGTTGAAGTCTGAACAACACTTGAGACTGGAGCAGAGATTCACCTTCCAACAGGACAACCACCCTAAACATGAAGACAAAGCTACAATGGAATGATAAAAATGAAACGGATTCATGTGTTGGAATGATCCAGTCAAAGTCCAGACCTAAATCCAATCCAGAATCTGCGGAGAGATCTGTAATCTGCTGTTCACAAACGCTCTCCATCTAATCTGACTCGGATTGAATTGTTTTGTAAGGAAGAATGAGCAAAGATTTCAGTCTGTAGATGTGTAAAGCTGGTAGAGACACACCCCAAAAGACTTGCAGCTGGAATTACAGCAAAAGGAGGTTCCAAGTACTGACTCAGAGGGATGAATACTTTTGCAAGCCACTGTATATCTACGTTCTATCTTTTCTATCTGCTTACATCAGTCTGTACTCAGTTGTTCTGTGTTACAATTGATTCTCCAAACTCAAATGAGCACAAACAGGCCGGGTTTCTTGACTTGAAGAATGTTTTTGAACAAATCTTAATATTTTTGAAGGATTTGAGATATTTTCTTTAAATATTCAAATGTTTCTACTCTTTTTTGAATGCTTTGAAACATTATTTTTAAATAATTTTGAACATTTTGGAATGTTATTGAATATATCTACATGTTTTATTCATTTATGTCTATTGAGCAAAAAAAAAACAGAACTTGAGTAAAGAAAAGCCGAGAGCTTGTTGTGTTACATAGATCTTGTGTTAGAATAAGGGGATGCAATCTAGTCTTTGAACATTCAAGGTGAATATTGTTATAAACTCTTTTGTGTTTAAGGCTGAGCTTAGTATCTTCTCATCTCCAGATAGAGGAGAGATAAAGGGTGTGTAGAAACATGAAGACAGAGACAATTTGGGTGAGATAATGACAGAGAAATGCTTACTCAGTCTGAAGCAAAGAAAAAAGGACTCCACACAGTCAAAACAGAAATGAAATGAGTTTTAAAAACCTCACCAAACTGTTTTGTGCACATTCATATAATGAAACTTCAGTGCAAACACAAGCACATAGAATGCTATACCGTACTACACCATACTATACCGTACTATACCGTACTATACCGTACTATACCGTACTATACCGTACTATACCGTACTATACTATGAGAAGCTGCGGCTGATGGGTGTCAGCGAGTCCTTGGTCTCCTGTCTCATTGATTACTTGTCAGACAGGCTTCAGTTTGTTCGGTTGGGCAGTGTCCTGTCTGATGTGGTGATGAGTGGTGTGGGAGCCCCACAGGGCACTGTGCTCTCTCCTTTCCTGTTCACCTTGTACACCAGCGACTTCCAGTACAACTCTGAGACATGTCATCTCCAGAAGTTCTCAGATGACTCTGTGGTTGTCGGCTGTATAAATGGTGGACAGGATGGGGAATACAGGAAACTTGTGGAGGATTTTGTGAGGTGGTCTGGAGTAAATCACCTTCTACTCAGAGGTGGAGGAGTACCTGGGCATGACCATTGACAACAGACTGAGCTGGAAGATCAACAGTACAGCTGTGTACAAGAAGACCTGCAGCGGACTCTACTTCCTGAGGAAAGTAAGGTCCTTCAATGTGTGCAGCAGGATGCTGGAAATCTTCTACTGGTCTGTTGTTGCCAGCACACTATTCTTCTCGGTGGTCTGCTGGGGGGCAGCATAGTGGCCAGCGACACAAAGAGACTGAACAAACTTATCACAAAGGCTGCCTCTGTAATCGAGTGCAAAACCAACATTTTTGAAGCAGTGATGGAGAGGAGGACTTTGAATAAACTCGTATCCATCATGAACAATACTCAGCATCCTCTCCATCCTGCACTTGATGGTCAGCAGAGCGCTTTTTCCCGGAGGCTAAGGCAACTTCGCTGCCACACCAACCGCTACAGAAGATCATTACTGCCTCATTCTATTAGATTATAGAATTCTTCATCCTTGTGCCACAGATAGACTCTCTGATATTGACTTTTTTTTCCCTATATATGTTATTGTCATATTGCCTCTGTACACTGCTGCTGCAACATACAAATGTCCCAAGCCGGGATGAATAAACTATCTTTATCTTATCTTATCTTATACCGTACTATACCATACTATTCCATACTATACCATAGTATACCATACTATGGCGTACTATACAGTATAATACCATACTATTTCGTACTTTACCGTACTATAGCGTACTATACCATACTATATTGTACTATACCATACTATACTGTACTATACCATACTATAGCGTACCATACCATACTATACCGTACTATGCCATACTATACCGTACTATACCATACTATACTGTACTATACCATACTATAGCGTACCATACCATACTATACCGTACTATGCCATACTATACCGTACCATGCCATACTATACCGTACTATACCATACTATATTGTACTATACCATGCTATAGCATACCATACCATACTATACCGTACTATACCAGACTATACCGTACTATACCATACTGTACCGTACTATACAGTATTATACCATACTATTTCATACTATGCCATACTGTGCCGTACTATACCATACTATACCGTACTATACCATACTATGTTTTGTTTCTTACTGTTTTTCTAATTGCTACAACACTGCCATTCTCCAAACCGGCCAATCAAATATTTAACTTGCCTCAAAAACATCACTTTTTGGTCTTAAACTAAAGCACAATTTGCAGTTAACACACAATTTACTAAACTCTGGGTTCACTCTTTGCAGAACATATGACACGTTCTCACTTTTGGAATACAGTTGGCATTTACAACACATAAGATCTACAAAGATTTTCAAAGATGGATTACAGAGGAAGGCAAATCAGGCCGACCCAGATCCTCACCAAGACCCAAACCCACAAAGACACAGACCTGCACAATGCTCAAACCTAGACCAAAAAAGTCTGATGAGATCCAGGCCAGTTAGTTTTCCTTCCACCTTTATTCTCTATTCCTTAATCCAATTCAAGGCTTTCTTTCTGCTGGCTGTGGAAAGTGCACAAGAGACAAGCTTACACTCAGGAAAACCTGTGCAGGTCATGGACATGGGTCGTGATGACATATCATTTGAGTCCTGTGAAGGCTGGATCATGCAGACTAAATGATTCTGGTTTTCCCAGAGAACCTTGTCTTTGATGTGGATAAAGTCTTTTGGCCTGAACTGACACAAAACCAAGTCAGTGAAGTGCAATAAATGTGGACATGAATTTACAGTCAAAATAAAACGGTCAAATCCCACGTTATTTGTTTTGGCGGGGCTTTACCGTTCTTCCTAAGCCATTTCATGTACAGTTGTATACAGTGTGCTGTGTTTGCTGTGCATTTGCTGTAGACATCAAAGTGAGCTTTTGACTCAACTATTTAGCATGTTTAGCCTTCAACTCCACATCGGGGATTGCTACAAGTGCCCCCACCATTTAAGAGTGAAGCGACACATGAAAGACAAGAGCAAGAGTTCCAGCCTGAAAAGATAAGGGGCACTTCACAAGTTTGAAAGCCCCACCAGGATGAGAGAGGGCCACTGTTCACCAAGAGTTCAGGTCCACCAAGCTCCAGAGGTGACCAGGGCCACGCTGGAGCTGCCTGCATGGCAGTCTGGGCAAGTCACTGTAGGAGACCGTGCACAAATGAACCAATGCCCTTACCAGAGGTAGGACACGGGTCAGAGGCTGAGGTCCCAGAATTGAGTAGTAATAGCAAAACAAACCAGCCAGAGTCTTGTCACCAAAAGGCGAGAGTGGAAAATGCCTGGATTCTGACAAATGTAGATTCCAGAGATTCCCCTCACTATAACAGAGACTCACTGGAACCCCCAGAGCACTGCTGGCCCCACCCTGAGAGGAGACTCACATCATTCCATCAGAACAACAGGAGTACAACAGTGGGGACACCGTTTCTTACCGATGTTTGGGTGTTTCAGAAGTCGACAGATTCGGGCCTCCCGGTCCAACTTCTGATGATCTGACGACACACAAAAAAGAAACTTTACCGATCAGCATGATTAATGAGGTGCTGGTACCTCCACGTGACCCAGTCCGTCTGCTTTCAGGACACATCTGCAGAGATGCTGTGAGGAAGACGTGGCTTCAGCTAATATGGTCACCGGCAAGACCTTTCCTTCAGCTGAAACCTGGTCTGGATCCGTGACTCACTATAGCCAGACCAGTTCACCGATCACAGAGGGAGCGTTCAGTTCCAGCCAGGAAACAGAAGATGGAGAAAATCAGACAGCAAAGTCCATGGAGGAACACGTCTGATCGAGCAAAGGAGAAACACGCACAGAAAATACACAACAGCCAAACACGTATCACACTAACACACACATTAAACTCACACCAATAAACACACATACTCTTGCACAAACACACATGTGCATCGAAACACACAACTCACAAATGAATACAGATGTGTACACTCTAACACACACACGCACACTCATGAGCACAGGCACACACTAGATTTCTCTCTCATACACACATTCTTTGTAAACTTTGCAGTTTGTTGCTCGGCAACCGGAGAAAATCTGAAAATGAGAATAGAGATGTGACAAAAAAATCCACAGAGAAAGATTTACAGCTTCTTTATTTCTCTCAGTTTCCTCTCCATGTCTGAATGCGTGGGAGGGGTGTGTGTGTGAATGTAGGTGTGTGTGTGGTTGGCACGGGGGGTGGGGGTGGGGGGTGCAGTTAATTAGGTATCTTGCAAACAAGGCTCCATTTTTAACCAGTTTCAGAGATTGCAGAAGCGGTCCTGTTTTACCTGAACACACAGACAGGCTGTGGTCATTTGGCTCAAAGTCCTGAAACTTTCAGCTGCAATCAGCAGATTTTTTGGAAATGATGAAAGTTTATTTTTACATTTCAGATTTCTGACGATTTTTTATACAAATGTCTGTGAATCAGGAGCAGAAGAAGATGATCATATGAAGAAGATGATCTGGGGGGGGCGCAGGCTGCCTGCTCAGGGCTCTCAGTGATGGGGGGGGTTGTTCCGTGCCAACAGTCCCGTCCACAACTACGAGGAGAAGTTCTAATAAACCACTGTCGCTCTGCAGAAACTATGTCCTGGAAAACAACACTGTTTTTTTTACTTTGGCTAAACACAGCATCATCATGTTTAGAAGACCTCTGGGAACGCTTTGGAAATACATCAAAGAGGATTGAAGTGGATCTCGCTTTGTGTTCATGTAATGATAGTTCCTGCCAAGAGGGGGTGCTGTTTCAACAGAGAAATTTCTAGGAAGCTGCCCCAACATTTCAGCTGTCTCTGCTGCGTGGCTGCGATCAGATGGCAGCAGACAATTGGTATTCCTTTCAGTTTATCGATTGACCCTTTCGAGACTGCGATGGTCGGAAGATTATCAATTGGTACTGAAATCATCAGTCACTTAGCGTTGCTGTTTGAGATCCCTGCGCTCAGACATCCCCACAGGACACAAACAGCTGCACCACAAAGGCTCCAGTGATGGCATGCTATGTCAGCTCCAGCTACAGAAAGTGTGACGAGCTGCTGTGTAGTGTTGGGACGTAGTATCTCAGAGCATCAAACACAAATCTCAACTCAGTGTGGAACTGAAAATCAGGTGTGTGCTAACACGACATGTTGTTTGGTTATCACCTCTGGCAGACAATTTCTTGGTGTTGATGATCTTGGCAGCGTATTCCTGACCCGTCACAACCTTCACGCAACGGCGCACCACTGAAAACGCTCCCCTGGAAGCACAAAAGGAGGAACCTGTCAGCATCATCTGTTCTGACAGCCTCCTCTTCATCTTTTGCCAGAAGGTCTTCCAGATGACAGCAGACTCCAACTGAACTTTACATCCTTCCTTTTCAGATGAACCACTTCAGCTCTGCTGACCACATTCATGCTGCACTCCACAATCAACATTTAGACTTTTTCTTTACAGTTTTTCTGACAGTATCAAGGTCATCATTAGTGTTGTTGTAGAGGGTAGATAGGTTTATCTGCAACAGAGCAGGTGCAAGAGGCAGTCAGACAGTTACCAAAAGACGAACGGGCCAGGAGACCAACGGATCACCAGACAGAACAACATTCAGAACAAAAGGAGCTACTGTGATTGGTGGTTTATGTTTCTCTACTGAACGTGCTCACCACACTGAGTCATGCACATTGGAGGCTTCGGTCTTAACTTTCTTATCCTGATCAATAAGCTGATCAGAAACCACGACTGAGAATGAGCTGCTGCTGAGGAGACGCTGCAGATTCTGTTTCTTCTGAAAGCTGCATTCTGCCACCCACCTTCACATTATGTAAGAGACCTGCCATTGTGTGTCTGTGTGTGGGTGGGTGTTGAGTGGGCCAGGGTCAGAGAGGTACTGCACTCCTCCATCCATCCACCCTGATCACCAATCACCTGCTGTCTATAACCTACAGAAGGCAGTGAGCCCAGCAGAGGGTTCTGGAGGTCCGAGCCTCAGCAGGCAAAAGGACAAACGGACTGGAGCAGAGCCGGAGGATGCTCACAGAGACGTAGGAGTGTGGATGAAGGATCAAGAGTTGATGAGGAGCGACGGTCCTCCGCACAGGTGGGACTGTGAGCTGCAGAGGCGTACGTTCACCAGAAGTTTGTACGGCAGAATCACAACTATTAAATGTGATCAGACAGACACACATGAGCGCAGAGGAAATAATCTTTGTACAAAGCTGTCCCCATGTCGGTTTTTTATTGGTTATTTATTCAAACCAAACATCCACAAAGTCAATAAAAGCTTCCTTTATGCAGAAACAAACATGAAAAAGTCTTAACTTCAGTCATAACAAATTCTGTCTTCTAAAGCTGTTTTCAGGCCATCACAAACACATTTATGGATCAATCCCCTTCAGATTGACACTCACGTCTGACGCAGTACTCTGGAGCAAGGGAGGGAATGTGCAGGACCACCAAAGCCATACTCACTTTCCCAGCTCCTCATACAGCTGATACTCCTCAGTAAAGCGGGTGCAGATAACCGTTGCCATGGCGACCTGGCAGGGTGAGGGTCAGGGGGCTTCCTGTCTTCTTCCTCTGAGAAGGATGATGGCGGAGAAGATACGGATGAAGGCCAAGAGCTGTGAGCCAGGCAGAGAAAAGAGGGAGTTTGGCTCTGGAGAGGAGGAGGAGGATGAAGGGATGTGTAGATATCACTGGGAAAGAGTGTCGTTTCTCAGTCTCTGTCAGGCGATCTGCTGCTCTGAGTCTGAGAGAGACGCTTTCAGAGGCTCAACCTGCCCGCCCACAGCCCACCCGGCCAATCACAGCCCTCCACACACACTCACACACTCTCACACACAGGCGTCACCATGGAAACTGTATCCTCAGAGAAACAAGGGGTACCACCAATTGCAATACTACAGTAGTACCACACTGAGTACAGAAAAAATACTAAAGTGGTACAAAAGAAGTGCTCAAAAAGTAATTTTAGGGTAGTACAACAATAGGTTAAAAAAAAGACCACAAAGAATCTGTATTGGTTATAGATGTACTGCAACAGTACGGCAGAATATGAACTACAGCATCATCAGAGTATTACGACAATGGCCTAAAAAAAGACACTACACCAGAACTAAGTCGTAGTCCTACAATAATATTGCACAAAAGCTGTAAAGGGAACAGAAAAAGTACTACAGCAGTGCCACAACAGATGTTTCAAGTTATTATGAGAGCTTTCAGAGTGAGAACAAGATATATTTCTTTTTAATATTTGAAGACTAGGATGAGATTATTAACAGCTTCTCAGAGGTCATTTAAAAATTGTAAGAAGCATTCTGTAGTTTAGGGGCGTTTCAAAGTTTTTGGGAGCAATTTTAAAAGATGTATGGGATATTAAAAAGCCTGTATTTGTTATTACTGCAACATCGTTTGATTTAAGTGATCTACTTTTAAAGTATGAACCCTCGTGGACCCTGAGGTCCTCCGGTGCTGGACTTTTAGTTGTCGCTAAGGTGAGGACCAAAACCTGTGGGGAGGCCTCGTTAGTTGATCCTATCTTCTTATTTATTCTATGATTTTTCATATTTATAATATTTTATGTATTTAGTTTTATTTTAGTATTTTACTATGATTTCAGCCGCAGTGTTTCCTGTGGGGATCTTTTGTTCCAGGGTTTGCTGTTCTGGTCTGGATGGGTGCTGTGGCAGCGTTCCTGTGGCTGAACTGCTCCTAGCATGAAGAGATTCCCAAATACTGTTTCTTCACAGCAGCCAAGCATTAAGTGTCTTTTAGAAATAATTTTATTAGCAGCCTCTTCATTGTATTTGGGGTGTTTGGGTTGTATGTGTTATTGGTTGGGAGGTTAAAAGGTGGGTTGAAGTTTTGTTGTGTTTTTGCTTTTGTTTTGTTTCTAATATAAAGCGCTTCGAGTTACGCCAAGAATGAGAAGCACTTTTTATAAATAAAGTTTGATTTGATTTTGATTAGATTTGCCTTGCAGGAGAAAACCCATGACCTGTCTTAAGATGGCATAAGATCTTCTAAAGTCAATATTAAAAGAAGATTGAAATGTTGCTCAAGATGTTTTGTATTTGAGATATAAAGGCTTGTTGTTTACCCTTTTAAGTCACAAAAAGATATTTTAGAATGAGTAAATCACAGTATGTGAATGGCACAGTGACTGTAAAGCACTTTGGCCCTTCAAGAAGCGTAGAAAAGCAAAATACTAATATACGCTATGGTTAAGTTTGCATGGTGCAGACCTGTAACACCTGTATGCCTCTGTTTGGTGC
Source organism: Oryzias woworae (assembly GCA_016861445.1). NCBI lineage: Eukaryota > Metazoa > Chordata > Actinopteri > Beloniformes > Adrianichthyidae > Oryzias > Oryzias woworae. The sequence goes on from BOLG01001664.1 coordinate 6,121,869, forward strand.
AGTGCAATTCACATGTTGTCCCTCTCTCCCACTACCCTACGGGGAAGCGGGAGAGATTTCTGATTCCAGGTGGATCGTATGTGCTCCTGTCTTTTGCCAGACCAAACCTCTGGCTCTTCCCGCTCCTGTCTTTGGCTCTTCCTGTTCCTGTCTTTGGTCGTGACCTCGCCTTTGGCTCTTCCATTAACCCCAGCTGTTCCATAACTCCATCTGGATGAAGTCCATCTGCTACACTATTCAAACATGTCGTTGTTTATTTAATATTTAGCTGTTATCTTAACTTGTAGCTGTTTATCTAGACGTGTTTGTTTATTAGACATATACTTGTTATTCAACCATGTAGTTATAGAATGAATTAAGCTCACTTTTCTTTAATAGTTCTAGTACATCACCTGTCCGTCCGGGGTTGAGGATCTCTCCTTCATGTGGGAAACTCTGAGGTTTCTTAGTTTTTTCCCCAAAAAGAGACAGGGGTTTTTTTTATGAGTTTTTCCTCACCGAGAAGGAGGGTTTAAGGACAGAGATGTTTGTTCAGCTTAATCTGTTTAACAACCAGCTATTGTGTACATTTTTATGTTTGACTTTATGTTCTTTGCAAATACCGGTGTAAGATAAATGAGATGGCTATAGTTGGGATATTGGGCTATGGAAATAAAATTGAATTGAATTGAATTGAATTGAATTGAATTGAATTGAATTGAATTGAATTGGTGGTACAATGGCTAGCCCTTTCACATCACTGCGAGAAGGTGCTGGTTCAAATCCCTGCTGGGACCTTTCTGTGTGGAGTTTGCTTGTGCACCCTGTGCATGTGTGGGTTTTCTGCAGGCGCTCTGGCTTCCTCCTGCAGTCCACTAACATGAGGACTCTTAATTGTTCTTAGATGTGTTGTATGTGACAGACTGGTAACCTGTCCAGGCTGAACCCCAGCAGTAACCAGGCCAGGGTCTAGCAGGCCTGTGATCCTAGAAGAGAAACTGCAGCTAAACAAAATGGATGGATGAATACAACTTTAGAGTTTTTAAGGATCATACCAGAATGTTTTTAAGTTAGCATCTTAGCCTTGCTGTGAGGCATGAGAGAAGTGAAGCAACGACAGAAGTAAGCCACATAATAATGCAGTTACAAACACTTCTCTTTAGAGGGCGACATTGCCTGAAAAAATGTTTTTTAGACATTCTATTACTTTTCTATGAGTGTCACTGTTTCAGTGTTAAAGACCCAGTCTGATCATCTTTTTGTCTATTTCAAAGCGTTCCTGGTGGGTTTTTAATTGATATGCTGTTTTTAGTCAAAACCCCAAAACTGTCATTTTCTCAGACACAGTTTTCATCACATTTCACAGGCATCAAGTTCACTACTCAATGCTTGCCCAAAACTGTGTTCATAAATTTGATCCTCCAGACACGTACAGGAGGAGCTAGCACCATAAGCGCTAAATGGAAGCAATGACTGTATATCTTATGTATGTTTGGAAGATAGAGATGATTTTAAGATATCAATTTCATTTATTTTGTAGAGCTCCAGAAAAGCGTCTGTTATCCTTTAAATCCTCCTCCTTCTGTCTCTCTTCTCCCTGTATTCTCACTCTTCCACTTGGGTTCCTCTCATTCACACACATGAACTCCGTCTTGCTGCAGCTAACCTCTTCTTTCCAGGTCAAACCTCCACCTGTTCTCTGTTCTCACTACAAATCATAATACCATCTGCAAACATCATGGTTCATGGTGATTCCTGTTTAACCTCATCTGTCCATCACCATTGCAAACAGGAAGGGGCTCAGAGCTGATTCCTGATGTAATCCCACCTCCACCTTGAACTCCTCTGTCACCCCTATAGCACACCTCACCACTGTCTTCCAGCCCTCATACATGTCCTGCTCTGCTCTGACATACTTCTCTGTCACTCCAGACTTCCTCATATAATATCGTTCCTCCTCTCTGTCATAAACCTTCTCCAGATCTACAAAGAAAAGTGTAGCTCTCTCTGACCTTCTCTGTACTTCTCTATCAACATCCTCAAAGCAAAGATTACATCTGTAGAGCTCTTTCTTCTTCTGCTTTGTTCCTGTTGAACAACCCAGTCAGAAACTCCACTGCTGTCTCTGCTGGACACTTCCATACCTGCACAGGTGTATCATCAGGACCAAGAGCCTTTCCACTCTTCATGCTCTTCATCCTCACTTCACCCTTACTAATCTGTGTTACTTCCTGCTTCACAACAGTCATCTCTTCTATTCTTTTTTCTCTCATTTTCTTCATTCAATAAGTCTTAAAGTATTCTTTCCACATTTCCATTACTGACACCTGTCAACACATTACCATCCCTATCCTTGATCACTCTAACCTGCTGCATGTCCTTCCCATCTCGGTCTCTCTGCCTTGATAATCTCTTTAGGTCAGTCTGTCCCTCTTTACTACCCAACCTAACATACCAGCTCATATAAACTACTTGTTTGACCTTTGACCCCTCTACTTTTACCTTACACTGCATCTCCTTGTACTCCTGTCTACTCTCCTCAGTCCTGTCAGTTTCACACTTCTTCTAAACTAGCCTCATACTCTGTATACACTCCTGCACCCCCTCATTCCACCACTATGTCTCCTTATCAATTTTCTTTCCTGACGATACACCAAGTACACTCCTACCCGTCTCCCTGATCACATGATCTGTAGTGATCCAATCATCGGGAGTTCCTCCTGACCTCCCAGAGCCTGTTTCAACTGTTTCTTAAAAGTCCTGCAACATTATTCCTTTTTTATCTTCAACCAGTTTGCCCTCTCCTCTGCCTCTGTCCTTTCTTTTTTCATCTTCTTCATCACTACACACCGCCATCATATGCTGTCTGGAAACACTCACCAACCACTACTTTGCAGTCACTGACCTCCTTCAGATTACACAGTCTACACAAGATGTGGTCTATCCATGTGCTTATTCCTCCATTCTTATAGATCACCCGATGTCCCTGCCACTTCTCAAAGAACATTTTCACTTTAGCCATTTTCATTTTCCATTGAGGAGGGAAAGCATTAAAATATAAATAAAATTAGACGACCTCTGATCGCATCTGTAAATATTTTTTTCCCTTTTGGGGGTCAAGCGGTAGCTGAAGCCAATCAAGCTACTTATAGGCAAAGGAGGGATATATAACCTGTTCAATTCCCCAGCCCATAACAGGGTTGCACATCTACTGGATCGTTTAGACCAGAGGTGTCCAGACTTTTTGCTTTGGGCCTATTAGGTGAGTTGTTAAGGTGCCTTCACACCAAACACGATTCGCGCGGCAGAGGCGGACAGTTTCAATGTAAAGTCAATAGTTTAGATGTGAATTGAGGTTCTGCGGCATGAATTGTGCCGCCGACGCGGCGTGAAACTCTGGAAATAGTGCCAATTGAGTGATGCGGTGTGTCGCCACGTCTGTGTCAACCAATCAGGGACTCAGCTTTGGACACGTGACGGTTTCAGTGACAGCAGTAGAATAAACATCCGATACGGTGAATCGGATCTCCTAAACTTCCATTCATCTTCTTAACCTGATGAGTTTCATGAACTCTTCCCGCTACTGTTGGGCGACAGTCTGCTTCAAACACGGTCAGACAGACGGAAACACAGCGGAGGCGGCCATCATCCAGACACAGCGGGACTGAAGCTCACTATACCAGAGAACCTCTAAATCAGGGTTACTCACAGTTTTTTGGTATGTAAGCAGCTTAAAACACATAAAATAATGTGAAGTTTTCATACGTAACATCCAACATCTGTTACAACAGAAACACAGGATTCCTGTTTAAAAACCATGAAAAATCCATGGATGAACAAATCCTTTGGTGACAAACCGCGTGAGTCATCACTCAGCATTTTGTTGGTATCTGTCTTTAGAAAGTAACAAACACTTCCAGAGATCAGCTGTTTTTATGGTGAATGTGGTTAGTTCACATGCTGTGTACGTTTTGATCATCAAAAGAACCCGGGTTCAAATCCCACACTCTGGTTTTTTCCGTTAAATGACTGAAGACACATTACTATAAATATGAATTAAAACATCAGGATAATTCTTTGGATTTAAAACATCATTGAAATGTATATTTGATAGTTTTATGAGTTTTTTTTAACATAGTTAACACAAATAAATGTAGTCTATGAAACCTTTAGTTTAAAATTGCTTGTTGGTTTTAAAAATAATTTTATAGAAATGTATTTTAAAAAATGATGTATTCTTTAAACTTAATAAAATGCAACTATTTATTTAAAAAATAAAACACAAAACTGAGATTTGAACCAAGTTACATCTGGAGTATTAGTATAGCTAGTGCAGAACAAACCACTGTCACCACAAGCACAGGCTTGTTTTAAGGAGTGTTTACTATTTGATGGCTGACTTTTTTGTGGGTAGATGGTTTAAATATTAATTTATTTATTTTTGATGTCTCGCAATCTATATGAAAACATGATGAGTGATGTTTTTGTAGAGCTCAATTTTTTGTACAGCAGGTCCCAGATCGTCCCAGAGTTCTGGTTTCACAGGAGTCAGAGCCCACATCGTTCTGCTTTAGTTTGTTTATTGAACTTAAGCGTGGAAAAAACTAGACCTTCAGATGATGAAGCCCCCAGCAGCTTTGAACTACCGTACTTCTGTTCTAGGAACAGAGTCATAAAGTCCAGAACTACGGCACCAGAATCCAGAACCACAATCAATGATTCCAGAAGCTGTGAAGTCTGTAAAGCTCAACATCAGAATATGAGCTCTGATCTGGACAGCAGGAAAAGTCCAGGGTTCCTCAGGTACACCTACAGATTTCTGGAGGGATGAGACCTGAATTAGGAAAGAGGAGCCCAGAGTGTGAGCTTTAGTCAAACACAGAACTAAGGCATCTGAGTGTCAACAATCAGATCCCCAGAGTAAACTGTAGAGAATCTTCCAAAGACCAGATTGCAGATTTGGCTCAAATTCATCGTTTGCAGAAGGAAAGTCAGGAGAGGGGAGCTGGATCTGGTTCTCCAGAATCCTGGTCTGGTTCTGTTGGGTTCTTTAGTGTTTCAAGGAGTTCAGGACTCAGATTCTGGGTCTCGGCAATAAGTCGTTTGACGCCGACCATCCACTGGCTGACCTCAGTCACATGATCGACCATCAGAGACCGATGGACCTCATCAGCTGAACTCCAGTGCCCTATCTGCAACTCTGAGAGAAAGACAGGAGGTCAGACAGGGAGACAGGAAGACAAACACATGCAGTGGGACAGGCTACCTCGTGTCAGGACCTCCATCCGCCTCCTCACAGGGAAACTGAGCTTCCCTGACCTCCAGCTGTCTTCCAGTAGGCGGAGCCTCTTCTCCACTTCATTACAGACGTAATCCTACAGACAGGTGAGTCAGAAACACACCTGTGGAGCTGAGTGGAGTCAGCATGAAGACCCTGAGCTCAGCAAAGGGGGATCCAGCCACATCACCACAACAACTGGACACTCACCTGCTGAACCCCCACAGAAAGTAGTGTGTGTGTGTGTGTGTGTGTGCGTGTGTGTGTGTGTGTGTGTGTGTGCGTGTGTGTGTGGCCAAACATAACAGGTCAGGGAGACAGCTGCCGGGTGAGGCAGCATGACAGGATGTGGGGGCAGCAGCAGGGGGGACGTACAGTAACAGTGTGTGTGTGAAGTATGAATTAAGGCTCTGTTTTGCAAAGTGCTTGAAAGGAAAGTTGGAGGAAGAGAATTGTTTTGCTACAAAAATAAAGCTCCCTGTTGTTAACTGCGACAATGAAACTGGACGTCTCCAAATAAAAGTAATGAAACTGCAGAAGTTAGATTATGAATAGTAGAGGGCAAAAGACAGAGCCTTAGGGAACACCTGAGAGAGGGGAGGGATTGGAATGGTTTGAAAGAATGGGCAGAGAAATGAGAGTGGAAGTCCCACAGTGAGATGGAAAGAGCAGAAGCGTTGCAGGAGAATGGTAGTAGAGATGGTATCAAAGGCAGCACAGACGTGGAGAAGAACCAGGATGGAGACTGCTTGGAGGAGATTGTAATCATGATCAGGGTTCAGCGCTATAATGTGGGGAAAAGCCTTTGTTCCAACGTTCAGACTGAAGCTGGGGAACAACAGTCTGTTCAAGAACTTGTTGGACGTTCTTATGAGCACAGGGCTACTGCTCCTCCCAGTCATCACACTTCAGTGATCCGTGCTGGGGGGGGTCAGCAGTCCAACCTAGCTAAGATAGACTTCAGCAAAGCAGATATAGAAAGTAAAAAGGTGGCGTCCATGATTGCTTTTGTTTTATTTATCCTTACTTCCTGGTACTGAATGGGGGGGTGAAGGACTCACTGTCACAGATGCTCTGCAGGCCTGCAGCGCTCGGTTCAGTACCAACAGCACCAGCTCCAGGTTGGGCTCTGATTGGCTGACCGTGTTTCTCTGAGTGTTCATTGGTCCATGGTCAGGAAGCGACGTGGTCACTCCGGCAGGGGGGGGTCCAACTGTTAAAGTTTTTGAAACTAAACAAAAACTGAAAACTGCCATGAACTGAGTTCTGAACTCCTTACCTGATAATAAAGGGGGTGGGGCGATACCATGAAGGGGTGGAGCCATACTGCCTGGGGGCTGGGCTACACCACATGGGGGTGGCACCAAAGGACTGGCAGAGGGAAGAGCTGGGGGAAGGACTGCAGACCAACCAGAGAGTTGAAGTTTGGTGTTCAGAGGTCACCTGGCTGCTCTCAGGTGTGTCTGTCTACCTGAATCCACAGGAACAGCCACCCTCTTGTTCAGGAGGTTCCTTGGTGGCCCACGGGCCATCTGAAGGGCGTATGAGAACTGGGGCGGGTCGTTCCAGCCACGCTCCTGGTTCCCTGTAACACAGAGAAAGATCAACCTGAGCTGGAGCTGAATGTGGGGCTTGTTCACGATAGATAACTCTCTAAACAGTCTATGGAGATCGCTGTCATTCAAAAACATGAACTTCTCCTGCAGCTAGAGTCTTCATAGGAACTGTAGAGTGCGTCTATCCTAATCCCATTTATGACAGAACTGCTGTTGTGAGTCTGAATAATACGTTGCATTCCTGTAATGTGTACGTTTTTATGAATGTGCGTTTTGATCATGAGGCAAAGGGTTTGGAAGTCATGGATGTTTTATGTGTCGGCACGTTACCGTGAGGTGGCGTAACCACTAGAAGAGTCATTGTGAGCCATTTTATGAAGACTTCTGTTTTTGTTACCAACAAATACGGTGAGAGAATATAGAAGACGTGTAATGACCTCCGCTTACAGAAACACATGATGTCAACTGTCAGTCCAACAAACGTTCTCTTCCCTTCAGTTTCCTCCTGACTTCTGGCTCTCTCCTGTTTCTCCTGCTTTTCTTGTGTTCACTTCATAAAGCCGGAGTCAGCTTGATGGTAAGTTTCTGTGAAGATCTAGTTTAAAGCTGAAGACCTACATGATTTGGAAAGTGACTTGCTTTTCACTTTCCTTTTCCTGCACTGAAGTCTAAAAGAACAAGAACAAAAGGCTAGTGTCTGCAGTCAGGAGGAGATTCCCGTTACCTTCAGCAGATCTGTTTCAGTGCAACAATATCATCTAAAGCTTCTCAAAGATAGTTGCCTTTCAAATGTTCAGAGTTACACTGCAACACTTTCCTCAAATCAAAGTGAGATTAGATCCAGACCTGCGACTATGACATCTGGGTGGCTGGACAGCTCTGTTGGTTGAGTGCAAGGCTGGCACAAAGGAAATTAGGGTTCAGAGTGTGCAATAAGGTTTATCCAGAGTTGGTCATTGGGAAAGACACTTCTCACTGCTGCCACAAAAGGGCCCAAATCTAGGTCTGCTTGTGCCAGTACCCAGCCCAGTTGTGTTACCCAACAACAGCTTGTGGTAGAGCAGTACCTTCAACCACAACACGCTTTATTCACCTCTCTCAGACAGACATAAACATTTTCACACTTTTCTCTCCAGCTCAAACTCTCAAAGTTCAAACCTTCGTAGAATAACACGTCCAGGATAAAGAATGAGAACAAAGATCTGACGGCGATCGAAGATTTATGTAAATGTAGAAAGCTGAGCACATTCTGTACTGGAGGCACTGAAGAAGATTCATTGACAAGGTCAACAGCCTATGAGCATGCAGAACACAGTGCACTGTAAAACATGTTTTAAAAAAAGCATGAAAAACTGCAATGAAAAAAAACTGTGGCCACGAAAGGTGAAGCTCGATAAGCAAGGGAACAGCCATTGTGTTTTTCCCCCGTTTTCATAGCACAGTTCCATTCACACATTCACATAGATACCTTTTTACACACAGTCACACACCTTCACACAAGGCTGCACGGTGGTGCAGTGGCTAGCGCTTTCGCTGGGTCGAAACCCAGCTGGGTTCTCCCAGTGCATACGCGGGCGTTCTCTGGGCAATCTGGCTTCCTCCCACAGTCCAAAACCCTGCTTCTTGCTCTGGTTCAATGATTCTGAATTATATGGAGAGAAATTTCTATCACTCCGATTTTTGCGTGAGTAATTTTGATTTGTGCGTGCGCAATTCTTGATCTGTAACTCATACAATACATTTTGTGCATGAGTACAAAAATTACAAAATATTTTAAAAAATACAAAGTACAATGTACACATGCACAACTTAAAATTACGACAGCTTGAAACTAACTACACGCACAAATCTTTAAAAAATATGCACGAATCACTTGTTACACACCCACAGAACCGCATTTACACTCAAATCTTATTTAAGACTCTTTTCACGTCTCCCAGGTTCCTACGTAAGTGATGCGTACTTTCTATTTTTTTTAATTTTGTAGTTTTTGTACTCATGCACAAAATGTATTTTATGAGTTACAAATCAAGAATTACGCACGCACAAACCAAGAGTTACGCACAAATCAAGAATTATGCACGCACAAACCTAAAGTTATGAACAAATCTAAATTATGCACGCAGAAATCTAAAGTTACTCAAAAATCTAAATTACGCACGCAAATCTAAAGTTACCCACAAATCAAGAATTACGCACGCACAAGCCTAAAGTTACGCACAAATGAAGAATTACGCATGCACAAGCCTAAAGTTACGCACAAATCAAGGATTACGCACGCACAAATCTAAATTATGTACGCACAAATCTAAAGTTACGCAAAAATCTAAATTACGCATGCACAAATCTAAAGTTACGCACAAATCTAAAGTTAAGCACAAAACTAAATTATTTACACAAATCTAAAGTTACGCACAAATCAAGAATTACGCACGCACAAGCCTAAAGTTACGCACAAATCAAGGATTACGCACGCACAAACCTAAAGTTACGCACAAATCAAGGATTACGCACGCACAAATCTAAAGTTACGCACAAATCAAGGATTACGCACGCACAAACCTAAAGTTAAGCACAAATCAAGGATTACGCACGCACAAATCTAAAGTTACGCACAAATCTAAATTATGCACGCACAAATCTAAAGTTACTCAAAAATCTAAATTACGCACAAATCAAGGATTACGCACGCACAAGCCTAAAGTTACGCACAGATCAAGGATTACGCACGCACAAATCTAAAGTTATGCACAAATCAAGGATTACGCACGCACAAGCCTAAAATTACGCACAAATCAAGGATTACGCACGCACAAATCTAAAGTTATGCATAAATCAAGGATTACGCACGCACAAATCTAAAGTTACGCACAAATCAAGGATTACGCACGCACAAACCTAAAGTTACGCACAAATCAAGGATTACGCACGCACAAATCTAAAGTTACGCACAAATCTAAATTATGCACGCACAAATCTAAAGTTACTCAAAAATCTAAATTACGCACAAATCAAGGATTACGCACGCACAAGCCTAAAGTTACGCACAGATCAAGGATTACGCACGCACAAATCTAAAGTTATGCACAAATCAAGGATTACGCACGCACAAGCCTAAAATTACGCACAAATCAAGGATTACGCACGCACAAATCTAAAGTTATGCATAAATCAAGGATTACGCACGCACAAACCTAAAGTTACGCACAAATCAAGGATTACGCACGCACAAATCTAAAGTTATGCACAAATCAAGGATTACGCACGCACAAACCTAAAGTTACGCACAAATCAAGGATTACGCACGCACAAATCTAAAGTTACGCACAAATCTAAATTATCCACGCACAAATCTAAAGTTACTCAAAAATCTAAATTACGCACGCAAATCTAAAGTTACCCACAAATCAAGGATTACGCACGCACAAATCTAAAGTTATGCACAAATCTAAATTATGCACGCACAAATCTAAAGTTATGCAAAATCTAAATTACGCACAAATCAAGAATCACGCACGCACAAATCCAGTTACGCACAAATCTTTAAAAAATATGCATGAATCACTTGTTACACACCCACAGAACCGCATTTACACTCAAATCTTATTTAAGACTCTTTTCACGTCTCCCAGGTTCCTACGTAAGTGATGCGTACTTTCTATTTTTTTTAATTTTGTAGTTTTTGTACTCATGCACAAAATGTATTTTATGAGTTACAAATCAAGAATTACGCACGCACAAACCAAGAGTTACGCACAAATCAAGAATTATGCACGCACAAACCTAAAGTTATGAACAAATCTAAATTATGCACGCACAAATCTAAAGTTACTCAAAAATCTAAATTACGCACGCAAATCTAAAGTTACCCACAAATCAAGAATTACTCACGCACAAGCCTAAAGTTACGCACAAATGAAGAATTACGCATGCACAAGCCTAAAGTTACGCACAAATCAAGGATTACGCACGCACAAATCTAAATTATGTACGCACAAATCTAAAGTTACGCAAAAATCTAAATTACGCACGCACAAATCTAAAGTTACGCACAAATCTAAAGTTAAGCACAAAACTAAATTATTTACACAAATCTAAAGTTAAGCACAAATCAAGAATTACGCACGCACAAGCCTAAAGTTACGCACAAATCAAGGATTACGCACGCACAAATCTAAAGTTATGCACAAATCAAGGATAACGCACGCACAAACCTAAAGTTACGCACAAATCAAGGATTACGCACGCACAAATCTAAAGTTATGCACAAATCAAGGATTACGCACGCACAAACCTAAAGTTACGCACAAATCAAGGATTACGCACGCACAAATCTAAAGTTACGCACAAATCTAAATTATGCACGCACAAATCTAAAGTTACTCAAAAATCTAAATTACGCACAAATCAAGGATTACGCACGCACAAGCCTAAAGTTACGCACAAATCAAGGATTACGCACGCACAAATCTAAAGTTATGCACAAATCAAGGATTACGCACGCACAAACCTAAAGTTACGCACAAATCAAGGATTACGCACGCACAAATCTAAAGTTATGCACAAATCAAGGATTACGCACGCACAAACCTAAAGTTACGCACAAATCAAGGATTACGCACGCACAAATCTAAAGTTACGCACAAATCTAAATTATGCACGCACAAATCTAAAGTTACTCAAAAATCTAAATTACGCACAAATCAAGGATTACGCACGCACAAGCCTAAAGTTACGCACAGATCAAGGATTACGCACGCACAAATCTAAAGTTATGCACAAATCAAGGATTACGCACGCACAAGCCTAAAATTACGCACAAATCAAGGATTACGCACGCACAAATCTAAAGTTATGCATAAATCAAGGATTACGCACGCACAAACCTAAAGTTACGCACAAATCAAGGATTACGCACGCACAAATCTAAAGTTATGCACAAATCAAGGATTACGCACGCACAAACCTAAAGTTACGCACAAATCAAGGATTACGCACGCACAAATCTAAAGTTACGCACAAATCTAAATTATGCACGCACAAATCTAAAGTTACTCAAAAATCTAAATTACGCACGCAAATCTAAAGTTACCCACAAATCAAGGATTACGCACGCACAAATCTAAAGTTATGCACAAATCTAAATTATGCACGCACAAATCTAAAGTTATGCAAAAATCTAAATTACGCACAAATCAAGAATCACGCACGCACAAATCCAGTTACGCACAAATCTTTAAAAAATATGCATGAATCACTTGTTACACACCCACAGAACCGCATTTACACTCAAATCTTATTTAAGACTCTTTTCACGTCTCCCAGGTTCCTACGTAAGTGATGCGTACTTTCTATTTTTTTTTATTTTGTAGTTTTTGTACTCATGCACAAAATGTATTTTATGAGTTACAAATCAAGAATTACGCACGCACAAACCTAGAGTTACGCACAAATCAAGAATTATGCACGCACAAACCTAGAGTTACGCACAAATCAAGAATTATGCACGCACAAATCTAAAGTTATGAACAAATCTAAATTATGCACGCACAAATCTAAAGTTACTCAAAAATCTAAATTACGCAAGCAAATCTAAAGTTACTCACAAATCAAGAATTACGCACGCACAAGCCTAAAGTTACGCACAAATCAAGAACTACGCACGCACAAGCCTAAAGTTACGCACAAATCAAGGATTACGCACGCACAAACCTAAAGTTACGCACAAATCAAGGATTACGCACGCACAAATCTAAAGTTACGCACAAATCAAGAATTACGCACGCACAAGCCTAAAGTTATGCACAAATCAAGAATTACGCACGCACAAATCTAAAGTTATGCACAAATCAAGGATTACGCACGCACAAACCTAAAGTTACGCACAAATCAAGGATTACGCACGCACAAATCTAAAGTTATGCACAAATCAAGGATTACGCACGCACAAACCTAAAGTTACGCACAAATCAAGGATTACGCACGCACAAATCTAAAGTTACGCACAAATCTAAATTATGCACGCACAAATCTAAAGTTACTCAAAAATCTAAATTACGCACAAATCAAGGATTACGCACGCACAAGCCTAAAGTTACGCACAGATCAAGGATTACGCACGCACAAATCTAAAGTTATGCACAAATCAAGGATTACGCACGCACAAGCCTAAAATTACGCACAAATCAAGGATTACGCACGCACAAGCCTAAAATTACGCACAAATCAAGGATTACGCACGCACAAATCTAAAGTTATGCATAAATCAAGGATCACGCACGCACAAACCTAAAGTTACGCACAAATCAAGGATTACGCACGCACAAATCTAAAGTTATGCACAAATCAAGGATTACGCACGCACAAACCTAAAGTTACGCACAAATCAAGGATTACGCACGCACAAATCTAAAGTTACGCACAAATCTAAATTATGCACGCACAAATCTAAAGTTACTCAAAAATCTAAATTACGCACGCAAATCTAAAGTTACCCACAAATCAAGGATTACGCACGCACAAATCTAAAGTTATGCACAAATCTAAATTATGCACGCACAAATCTAAAGTTATGCAAAAATCTAAATTACGCACAAATCAAGAATCACGCACGCACAAATCCAGTTACGCACAAATCTTTAAAAAATATGCATGAATCACTTGTTACACACCCACAGAACCGCATTTACACTCAAATCTTATTTAAGACTCTTTTCACGTCTCCCAGGTTCCTACGTAAGTGATGCGTACTTTCTATTTTTTTTTATTTTGTAGTTTTTGTACTCATGCACAAAATGTATTTTATGAGTTACAAATCAAGAATTACGCACGCACAAACCTAGAGTTACGCACAAATCAAGAATTATGCACGCACAAACCTAGAGTTACGCACAAATCAAGAATTATGCACGCACAAATCTAAAGTTATGAACAAATCTAAATTATGCACGCACAAATCTAAAGTTACTCAAAAATCTAAATTACGCAAGCAAATCTAAAGTTACCCACAAATCAAGAATTACGCACGCACAAGCCTAAAGTTACGCACAAATCAAGAATTACGCACGCACAAGCCTAAAGTTACGCACAAATCAAGGATTACGCACGCACAAACCTAAAGTTACGCACAAATCAAGGATTACGCACGCACAAATCTAAAGTTACGCACAAATCAAGGATTACGCACGCACAAATCTAAAGTTATGCACAAATCAAGGATTACACACGCACAAACCTAAAGTTACGCACAAATCAAGGATTACGCACGCACAAATCTAAAGTTACGCACAAATCTAAATTATGCACGCACAAATCTAAAGTTACCCAAAAATCTAAATTACGCACGCAAATCTAAAGTTACCCACAAATCAAGGATTACGCACGCACAAATCTAAAGTTATGCACAAATCTAAATTATGCACGCACAAATCTAAAGTTATGCAAAAATCTAAATTACGCACAAATCAAGAATCACGCACGCACAAATCCAGTTACGCACAAATCAAGAATTACGCACCCACAAGCCTAAAGTTACGCACAAATCAAGGATTACGCACGCACAAATCTAAAGTTACGCACAAATCTAAATTATGTACGCACAAATCTAAAGTTACGCAAAAATCGAAATTACGCACGCACAAATCTAAAGTTACGCACAAATCGAAATTACGCACAAAACTAAATTATTTACACAAATCTAAAGTTACGCACAAATCAAGAATTACGCACGCACAAGCCTAAAGTTACGCACAAATCAAGGATTACGCACGCACAAACCTAAAGTTATGCACAAATCAAGGATTAGGCACGCACAAATCTAAAGTTACGCACAAATCTAAATTATGCACGCACAAATCTAAAGGTACTCAAAATCTAAATTACGCACGCAAATCTAAAGTTTACCCACAAATCAAGGATTACGCACGCACACAAATCTAAAGTTATGCACAAATCTAAATTATGCACGCACAAATCTAAAGTTATGCAAAAATCTAAATTACGCACAAATCAAGAATCACGCACGCACAAATCCAGGTTACGCACAAATCAAGAATTACGCACGCACAAGCCTAAAGTTACGCACAAATCAAGGATTATGCACGCACAAATCTAAAGTTACGCACAAATCAAGAATTACGCATGCACAAGCCTAAAGTTACGCACAAATCAAGGATTACGCACGCACAAATCTAAAGTTACGCACAAATCTAAAGTTAAGCACAAAACTAAATTATTTACACAAATCTAAAGTTACGCACAAATCTATATTACGCACGCACAAATCTAAAGTTACGCATAAATCTAAAGTTACGCACAAATCAAAATTACGCACGCACAAATCTAAAGTTACGCACAAATCTAAAGTTACGCACAAATCTAAAGTTACGCACAAATCTAAAGTT
The DNA here is from genome assembly GCA_016861445.1 of Oryzias woworae. Lineage (NCBI taxonomy): Eukaryota > Metazoa > Chordata > Actinopteri > Beloniformes > Adrianichthyidae > Oryzias > Oryzias woworae. Next base: position 6,137,084 of record BOLG01001664.1, read on the forward strand.
ACGCACAAAACTAAATTACTCACAAATCTAAAGTTACGCACAAAACTAAATTACACACAAATCTAAAGTTATGCACAAATCTAAATTACGCACGCACAAATTGGAGTGATACTAATTTCTCTCCATTAGCTGTGAATGTGGGTGTGTGATTGTGCGGCCCTGCAGCAGACTGTTGACCGGTTCAGTCTACCCTCCTTTGCCCAACAGTCGCGGGGTTGGCTTTGGCAACCTAGAGGCCCCAACAGGAATCCAGCAGGTTTTGAAGAAGGCAGATGGACAAAATGAAGGATTTCACACACAATTCTATATACACACATTCACACACATCATTACTCAGACATTTCCAAACACAACGTCTCACTCTTTCACACAAACACACACAGACACACACAGACACCATTCTATACACACATTCACACACATCATTACTTAGACATTTTCAAACACAACGTCTCACTCTCTCTCTCACACGCACACACACACACACCCGCACGCACACACACGCGCAAGGAAATACCAAGCCAGCGGAAGCAACGTGATGTCTGGCCCAAGGACACTGACACACACAGGTGTGATAGAAGAACTAGATCAGTGGTCAGACACTCTGCCTTTTCACCCTCATAAGTAAAAACCTTTTAACTGTCTAGAATCGAACCTTTCCTTAGTCAGGTCAAAGTCCAAAGCAGAACCTGAAAAGTGCTGATCCAGAGGAGCCACCCCCTGATCCTGAATGCTGACGTTCTGGTTTGGATCTTCGCCCCTACAGACAAACGCTGTTGAAAGCTGCACTCAGTGGTTGCTTGTTGTTGGATCTAAAGACTTTAAACAAGAACTCAAAGACTGTTTGTTTCTGTCGGTGATGACGCTGGGGCGATGCGAGACCTGGTTCTACGGTCTCCCTCTGACGTCATGGCTTGATTATGGTGTAATGTCCATGGATAAAGTCGAATAAAGCTGTGACGTGACAGCTTCGGTCTGTAGGCGGAGCCAGCACCGTTTAACCTGTTTAACACCGTTGACGCTGTTTTTAACCCGGGTTAACTCACCGGGTTTTACGTAAGTGTCCTCCATGTTGCGTCAGAACGGATAAAGTCCAGGTAGGGTTCGGTTTGGATCGGCTAGTCTCGGGTAAAGACCGGCTGGGCTGACGTGTTTGTGGCCGTTGAAAGACAAACAGGACCACAGAAACAACTTCCGGTCGGACTATCAGAATAAAAGAGTCTGTTCCGATTTTGATTCATCAAGAACCCGAAGATTTAATTCTCGGGGCATCTTTGCAAGGTCTTTTTCCACTATTGATTTAAGACTAGACAGATGAAAAAGAATACGATGTGTGAATGGGAGATGAGTGTTAACAAATGTAGTGCAGCCACCTGGAAAGGGAACTTCTGTCTCCCTTTGAAGAAAATTGAAAAAGAAATAACGGATAAAACGAATATTTACCGTATATAGATGATTATAGTCCTGTGGTTTCAAAAGGTGCAACATTCTAATAAGTAAAGTCATCACAAAGATGCATTCCCATGTGAGAACCACACCTCTGAATGAACATGTATTTTATTTTGGTAGCACAGCATCTGAACTTCCGTGTTTGCTTTACGCCATTGTTCCCGCGCTGGTTCCGGAACCTTCATGTTCTTTAGTAACCTAAACATATTGGTGGTGTTGCACTTTGCAGCTTCCCTTAGCGATAAACATACAAGAGTAGGCGAAAACGAAGATGTAGTTTTTAAGTATTAGGAAAAGAGAATTGAACAACTTTCTTTGTTGTCATTGAGAGGCATTTACAAACAGCTACTAACAACTTTTTAATTTGGATTAATGTTTTTGCACACATGAACAATATTTAGACAAAAAAATAAATTAAAAAACGAAACAAAGTTGAGTAAGTGGGGTACAACAAAGATTTAGCTTTGAGCTTTATGGTCTGAGCAGGCTGTGTATTGCCATGCTATAAATGTATAGATAGATAGATAGATAGATAGATAGATAGATAGATAGATAGATAGATAGATAGATAGATAGATAGATAGATATGTTGCATCACATAAGGCAATGCTATACAGAACTGTTATATCCCCACCAGGCAAACCTGACTTGAGTCTAGGGGAAGTCACAAAAAGAGGACCGTACCATGAAGAAAAAACAGACACCAGGAGTAAAGTTTGTTAAATCAAGGGAACACTGTGTCCTAAAAAATAAAAATTATTGGCGTGCTGGTTCAAACACGGAGACAAAAAAAGGGCGACTGGAATCTTGGCCAAACAGAAAATAAGTCAGGGAGACCGCTGACCCACCCATGTCGATCGTCAAAGCCAGCAGTTCCTTGCTAAGGCTGCCTAACCAAATCTACCTACATAAAACACATCCAGCAAATCAAGACTACCATGGTCCAAACCCAAACTAAAACAAAACCCAGAAGTTTGAGACTACTGAGAACACAAAGGAGAAGGCCAAGACAAACCAGCGCAACTAAAACTAACAGCCTGCTGCTGCTGCTCCTCCTCAGCCTTCTGCTAATGCCAAATGAAATAAAAGAGATGTACAAAGACCAGAGGAACATATCATGGCAGATGTTTTGGATATAAATGCAGGGAAGAAGATTGAGATGGTTTGGACACAATGAACTTATAAATACAAAATTCCATTTACACACACAACTTGAAATTACATTACCTTAAAACTGACTATAAATTCAAAACACCTTGAATTTACAAAGTCATGTGACCATACAGCGTGCTAGAATGTTCTAATAATATGAAAAACAACAGTGAAATGAACTTTATCAAGCTAAAATGTGAATGGATTTGACATTCATTCTTGTTTACTTGTTTGTTTGTACACAGATTTATTTACGCTTGATTATCTTGAAGAAACGCAAGAAATATTCAGAATTAACCAAGACCGACTATGTATCGTATCAAGGACTACAAATATTGTATCAAATTGAATTATCGTTAAAATGAATCATTACATCCCTAATAATAATTATTATTTCTGTTATCCTTCCTGCAGTGGGAGATCTGCACTTTTTACAGCGCAGTGGGGAGAGGCATGAGAGGGAGGAGAATTATGACATCAACAGTAGGAGGAGCAAAAGAGGAGGAAAACAGCATCCTTCAACAGATAGAGGAGAGCTGCAGAGAAGGAAGAGGTGAAGGAGGAGACCGATGGTGCTGTTTGAGAGAAGGACAGAGGGACGAGAGACATAGACGCAGACAGACGGGCAAGAAGAGAGCGATAGGCAGGACAAGGCTTCAGCATCAGTCCCTGGGGCCTGTGTGTGTGCGCGTGTGCACGTGTGTGTGCAGGAAAGGCCCGGTAAAGGGTGGAGCCATGATGGGGAAAGATTACATGCTGGCCATCATCATCGTGAACTACGATGGTAGGAACACACTTACTCTTACTTTCCGTCAGGGAGGGGTCACGGCATTCAGGGAGACTTTCTGGGACCTCCCTCTGGGGCCATGCACGTGACCGGTGGAGGGGTTGGCTGATCCACCTGCAGAAAGACTAACTCCTCCTCTCAGTTTCTCAGTGACTTTGTTAACTAAAGAAGATATACCATCCCTCTCTCTCCTGGTCACGCTTCTATCTTTACCTAAAGTCCAGTTCCTTCATCCTTTCTGGGTCAAACACGTCAAAGGGGGCAGATTTTTTTAAGTCTTCTGTCCTCTGAGAATGGGTCATTCTGGATGGGTTTGGCGAGCCGTGTTGACCTGGAGGCTGAAAGCTCCATGCAGTCACATCAGTTGTACGTGTTGGTTCTTCAGCACTCTCCTGGTCTCATGATGAAGAGCAGTTATGAAAATGAAGAGTTTAGTCCTGTGCTTACTCCTCCTCTCAGCTGATTCATCACTTTTCAGAGTTCATTAATTATTCAGAGGTTCTTGGTTTTCATGTCCTTCTTATCTGCAGACAATCCTTTGATCCTTCTCATGCACACGTTTCCTGTTTAGATGTTCTTAACTGAGATTCAGAGGTGGGTTTTTTTTCTACCTTCATTGACGGCCCAAAGCGCTTTACAGTCACAGTCCCATTCACACGCTCCGCTGCCTAACACTGGAGCCAACCTTCCATGAGTCAATGTAGGATTCAGTGTCTTTCCCAAGTACACTTTGACACATGGGTGGGCAAGGTGGGAATTCAACCAGCAATCTTCCAATCAGAGGATGACCACTCGACCGCTGCACCACGGCCACCCCATGACATGACAGCGTCACACAGTTGCTGCAGGTTTGTCGGCTGCATATCCATGATGACAATCTCCTGTTCCACCACATCCCAAATGTGTTCTATTGGGCTGAGATCTGGTGACTGTGGAGGTCATCAGAGTCCAGTGAACTCATTGTTATGTTGAAGAAACCAGTCTGAGATGATTCCAGCTTTATGACATGGAGCCTCATCCTGCTGGAAGCAGCATCAGAAGATGGTACTGTGGTCATGAAGGGATGAACATGGTCAGCAACAACACTCAGGTAGGCTGTGGTGTTTAACCATGATCAATTAGTACTAAGGGGTCCAATATCCCCAAAACCATTACATTACATCACCACCACCAGCCTGAACCATTGATACAAGACAGGATGGATCCATGCTTTTGTGGTGTTGATGCCAAATTCTGACCCTACAGCAGAAATGGAGAGTCATCAGACCAGACAACATTGTTTCATCTTCTATTGTCCAGTTCTGGTGATCCTGTGTGAATTGTAGCCTCAGTTTCCTGTTCTTAGCTGACAGGAGTGGTACTGGTGTGTTCTGCTGCTGTATTCCATCTGCTTCAAGGTTAGATGTGTTGTTCGTTCAGAGAAGTTCTTCTACAGACCTCTGTTGTAACCAGTGGTTATTTGAGTTCTTGTTGTCTTTCTATCACCTGGAACCAGTCTGACCTCCTCTGACCTCTGACATCAACAAGACATTTCCACCCACAGAACTGCTGCTCACTGGATATTTTCTCTTTTTCTGACCATTCTCTGTAAACCCTAGAGATGGTTGTGGGTGAAAATCCCAGTATATCATCAGTTTCTGAAATACTCAGACCAGCCCGTCTGGTACCAACAAGCACGCCACTTTCAAAGTCACTTCAATCACCTTTCTTCCCAATTCTGATGCTTGGTTTGAACTACAAGAGATTATCTTGACCATGTCTACGTGTATAAATGCTCTGAAATTCTCCCCTGCGATTGGCTGATTAGCAGTTGGACAAGTGTGCGTAATAAAGTGGACAGTCAGAGTAGATCTACATTGGTGGACCCCAACACGCTTCACATTTTCTTTTGTTGTATTTACCAGCCGCACCTTAAAGGCCAGGCAGTGAGAGCATTGTCAGACCAACAAACATTGGGGACCGCTGATCTAAATAATAAACTGAAGACACCTCATCCCACCCCCATTTCTTTGTTGTTGTTTTTTGATTTTTTTATTTGTTAATTTTTTGGCAGGTTTTTTTTTATTGTCATCATCTTCCTGCTGTAGTCAGGTTTCTGTCAGACAGAACAGATCCATACGATTATCAGTTAATAAATCATTGAGTAGCAGAGACCCAGAGGGCAGACAGCTGATCGTCACTGGGTCACCTTCAATTATTTTACCTTTTTTCAGTGAAAAGCATTAACTCTATGGAGTTGCCGATGGCCAGTGTTCAGTTACATTTAAAGGTGGTGGAGGAGTAACCAAAAACCTGGTACATCAAAAAGGAGAACACAAGCAGAGAGGACAGCAACATTTCAATGCTGTAGAGTTGTAGAAAGTAATGAAAACAGAGCGAGCTATGCATTCCAGAAAACGTGATGATTGATTTAAAATTTTAAGTAAAGTGTTTGCATTGATGCTTTTGAGGTGGAAAAGTTTGGAGACAGACAGGTAAAAAATCAGGTTGTACTTTCATAAATTTGCGTGTCAGGATAGCATACACTTTCCCTGCAGTCCTGGCCACACTCCCAAGGGGGTGCTGCCACTGTGAGTTGTGTTTTCACACACATGTTGAAATTCCTGCAGACAACATCTGGACGGACCAGAATCTCCTGATGGATCCAGACCTTCCTTCTGGATGGAAAACTATCAAAGGGTCCACAGGAACCTATTACTGGCATGTTCCCACTGGCGCCACCCAGTGGCAGCACCCCTGTCTTACTGGAATGCCACAGACGCTGGAAACATCGGTGAGTGGAGATGTAACATTTAACCTCTATTAATGAACAGCTTGCATCAACTGTAACCAAGCTTTGTGCCAGCAGGATGAGGCAGCAGACCTGAGCTCCAAGGAGCCAGATGGACACACTGAGGACAGGTTTGTGCTTCACCATCATTCTTCATCATCATTCCAGATCCATCCTGGTCACTCCCAAGGAGAACCTCAACATCTTCATCTCTGCTTCCTTGAACTCTGCCTCCTGTCTCTGCATGAGAGTCTAAACCAACAGCATGGCTACTCTCACCACACACCGTCTCTTTCATTCTTGATGACATTCTTTAGTCATACATCACACTTAAAACCTTCCCCCACCTGTGCTAACCTACTCTTTCCCAAACTATCTGTTGTTCTGGACTGTTGACCCTCAGAACTTTAAGTCCTCCACCTCTGCTCCCTGTAACCTCACCATTCCACTTCAGTTTCTCTCATTTACACACTGATACTCCGTCTTTCTGCCGATGACCTTCGTTTCTCCCCTTTCCAGAGCAAACCTCCACCTTTCTAGATGTTATACACCTGCTCCCTGCAAAATTGCAAAATTGCATCTGTTGTTCTCTTTCTCTGCATGAAATCAAAGTTGATTACAAATTTTCACTTCTGACTTCAGTCTAGCTTCTTGTCCTCTTTCACATAAATCCTTGTGACTCATCGGTTTTATTCCTCTGTAGTTTCTCTGAACGTCATCCTTCTTCTTCCAAATGGAATCAGATCATTTCTTCTCCAATCCTCATCCTCTCAATCTCTAAGATATTTTTAAACAGTTGGAAACTTAGGACCGACTGTCCACTCTGCATCCTCTCCAATGTCTTCCTCACTTTACTGACCTTTTATATTTTCCCCTTCACAACATCCACCTTCTTCTCCTCTGTGTTCTGTAACATACTTTATTCCTCCTTCATCAGCTTTAAAACGTCCAGAAGCGTGTGTAAGCATTTAGGAACATGTGTAAGCGTGCGTAAACATGTGTAAAAATGTGTAAGCGTGTGTAAACATGTGTAAGCTTGTGTTAACATGTGTACACATGTGTAAACATGTGTAAGCTTGTGTAAGTATGTGTAAGCATGTGTAAATATGTGTAAGCATGTGTAAACATGTGTAAGCGTGTGTAAACATGTGTAAGCTTGTGTTAACATGTGTACACATGTGTAAACATGTGTAAGCTTGTGTAAGTATGTGTAAGCATGTGTAAATATGTGTAAGCATGTGTAAACATGTGTAAGCGTGTGTAAACATGTGTAAGCATGTGTAAACATGTGTAAGCATGTGTAAACATGTGTAAGCGTGTGTAGACATGTATAAGCGTGTATAGACATGTGTAAACGTGTGAAGGCGTGTGTAGACATGTGTAAACCTGTGTAAGCGTGTGTAGACATATGTAAACGTGTTTAAGCGTGTGTAGACATGTGTAAGCATGTCTAGACATGTGTAAACCTGTGTAAGCGTGTGTAGACATGTGTAAACCTGTGTAAGCGTGTGTAGACGTGTAAACGTGTGTAAGCGTGTGTAGACGTGTAAACATGTGTAAGCGTGTGTAAATATTTGTAAGCATGTGTAAGCTTGTGTAGACGTGTGTAAACATGTCTAAACGTGTGTAAACATGTGTAGACATGTGAAAACGTGTGTAAGCGTGTGTGGACATGTGTAAACGTGTGTAAGCGTGTGTAGACATGTATAAGCGTGTATAGACATGTGTACACGTGTGAAGGCGTGTGTAGACATGTGTAAACCTGTGTAAGCGTGTGTAGACATGTGTAAGCATGTATAGACATGTGTAAACCTGTGTAAGCGTGTGTAGACATGTGTAAACCTGTGTAAGCGTGTGTAGACGTGTAAACGTGTGTAAGCGTGTGTAGACGTGTAAATGTGTGAAAGCGTGTGTAGACATGTGAAAACGTGTGTAAGCGTGTGTAGACGTGTAAAGGTGTGAAAGCGTGTGAAGACATATGTAAATGTGTGTAGACATGTGTAAGCATGTATAGACATGTGTAAACCTGTGTAAGCGTGTGTAGAAATATGTAAACGTGTGCAAGCGAGTGTAGACATGTGTAAACGCGTGTAAGCGTGTGTACACATATGTAAAGGTGTGTACGTGTGTGTAGACATGTGTAAGCGTGTGTAAGCGTGTGTAGACATCTGTAAGCGTGTATAAACATGTGTAAACGTGTGTAAGCGTGTGTAGACATGTAAACATGTGTAAGCGTGTGTAGACATCTGTAAGCGTGTATAAACATGTGTAAACGTGTGTAAGCGTGTGTAGACATGTAAACATGTGTAAGCGTGTGTAGACATATGTTTATACGTGTGTAGGCGTGTGTAGACATATTTTTATACGTCTGTAAGCGTGTGTAGACATGTGTAAAGATGTGTAAGCGTGTGTAGACATGTGTAAACGTGTGCAAGCGTGTGTAGACATGTGTAAAGATGTGTAAGCGTGTGTAGACATGTGTAAGCGTGTGTAGACATATGTAAAGGTGTGTAAGTGTGTGTAGACATGTGTAAACATGTGTAAGCTTGTGTTTACATGTGTCAGCATGTGTACACATGTGTAAACATGTGTTAGTGTGTGTAAGCATTTTTAAACATGCGTAAGCTTGTGTAAGCATGTGTAAGCATGTGTAAACATGTGTAAGCATGTGTAAGCATGTGTAAACATGTGTAAACATGTGTAAACATGTGTAAGTGTGTGGAAGCATTTGTAAATATGTATAAGCGTTTGTAAACATGTGTAAGCGTGTGTAAACATGTGTGAGCAAGTCTAGACATGTGTAAACATGTGTAAACATGTGTAAGCGTTTGTACACCTGTATACACATTTGCAAACATGTGTAAGTGTGTGTAAGCATTTGTAAACCTGTGTAAACGTGTGTAAGCATGTGTAAGCATGCTTAAACACGTGTAAGAATGTATAAACATGTGAAGTAAACATGTGAAAGCTTGTGGAAGCATGTGTAAGCATTTGTAAACATGTGTAAGCATGTGTAAACATTTGTAAGCTTGTATAGACATGTGTAAACCTGTGTAAGCGTGTGTAGACGTGTAAACGTGTGTAAGCGTGTGTAGACATGTATAAGCGTGTATAGACATGTGTAAACGTGTGAAGGCAAGTGTAGACATGTGTAAACCTGTGAAAGTGTGTGTAGACATATGTAAACGTGTTTAAGCGTGTGTAGACAAATGTAAGCATGTATAGACATGTGTAATCTGTGTAAGCGTGTGTAGACGTGTAAACCTGTGTAAGCGTGTGTAGACGTGTGTAAGCGTGTGTAGACATGTGAAAACGTGTGTAAGCGTGTGTAGACGTGTAAAGGTGTGAAAGCGTGTGTAGACATATGTAAACGTGTGTAAGCGTGTGTAGACATGTGTAAGCATGTATAGACATGTGTAAACCTGTGTAAGCGTGTGTAGACATGTGTAAACGTGTGCAAGCATGTGTAGACATGTGTAAGCGTGAATAGACATGTGCAAACGTGTAAAGGCGTGTGTAGACATGTGTAAATGTGTGTAAGCGTGTGTAGACATGTGAAAACGTGTGTAAGCGTGTGTAGACATGTGTAAAGGTGTGAAAGCATGTGTAGACATATGTAAGCGTGTGTAAACGTGTGTAGACATGTGTAAACGTGTGCAAGCATGTGTAGACATGTGTGAAGGTGTGTAAGCGAGTGTAGACATGTGGAAACGTGTGTAAGCATGTGTAGACATATGTAAAGGTGTGTAAGTGTGTGTAGACATGTGTAAGCGTGTGTAGACATGTGTAAGCGAGTGTAGACATGTGTAAAGGTGTGTGAGCGTGTGTAGACATATGTAAAGGTGTGTAAGTGTGTGTAAACATGTGTAAGCGTGTGTAGACCTGTGTAAGCGTGTATAAACGTGTAAACGTGTGAAGGCGTGTGTAGAAATGTGAAAACGTGTGTAAGCGTGTGTAGACATATGTAAGCGTGAATAGACATGTGCAAACGTGTAAAGGCGTGTGTAGACATGTGTAAATGTGTGTAAGCGTGTGTAGACATCTGTAAGCATGTATAGACATGTGTAAACCTGTGTAAGCGTGTGTATACATGTGTAAACATGTGCAAGCGTGTGTAGACATGTGTAAAGGTGTGTAAGCGTGTGTAGACATGTGTAAACGTGTGTAAGCGTGTGTAGACATATGTAAAGGTGTGTAAGCGTGTGTAGACAAATGTAAAGGTGTGTAAGTGTGTGTAGACATGTGTAAACGTGTGTAAGCGTGTGTAGACATATGTAAAGGTGTGTAAGTGTGTGTAGACATGTGTAAGCGTGTGTAGACATGTGTAAACATGTGTAAGCTTGTGTTAACATGTGTCAGCATGTGTACACATGTGTAAACATGTGTTAGTGTGTGTAAGCATTTGTAAACATGCGTAAGCTTGTGTAAGCATGTGTAAACATGTGTAAGCGTGTGTAAACAGGTGTAAGCGTGTGTAAAAACTTGTAAACGTGTGTAAGCATTTGTAAAAGTGTTTAAACATGTGTAAGTATGTGTAAACGTGTGTGTGTGTAAACACTTGTAAACGTTTGTAAGCATTTGTAAACATCTGTAAGCGTGTGTAAACATCTGTGAACGTGTGTAAACATGTGTAAACATGTGTAAGCGTGTGTACACATGTGTAAACATGTGTAAACGTGTCTAAACATGTGTAAATATGTGTAAGCGTTTGTAAACATGTGTAAGCATTTGTAAGTGTGTTTAAACATGTTTAGGCGTGTGTAAACACTTGTAAAAGTGTATAAACATGTTTAAGCGCCTGTAAACATTTGTAAACATGTGTAAGCTTGTGTAGATGTGTGTAAACATGTCTAAACGTGTGTAAGCGTGTGTAGACATGTGTAAACGTGTGTAAGCATGTGTAGACGTATAAGCGTGTGTTGACATGTGTAAACGTGTGTAAGCATGTGTAGACGTATAAGCGTGTGTAGACATGTGTAAACGTGTGTAAGCATGTGTAGACGTATAAGCGTGTGTAGACATGTGTAAACGTGTGAAGGCGTGTGTAAGCATGTGTAGGCATGTGAAAACGTGTGTAAGCGTGTGTAGACATGTGTAAACGTGTGTAAGCATGTGTAGACGTATAAGCATGTGTAGACATGTGAAAACGTGTGTAAGCGTGTATAGACATATGTAAACATGTGTAAGCGTGTGTAGACATGTGTAAGCGTGTGTAGACATGTGTAAGCATGTATACACATGTGTAAACCTGTGTAAGCGTGTGTAGACATGTGTAAAGGTGTGTAAGCGTGTGTAAACATGTGTAGACATGTGTAAAGGTGTGTAAGCGTGTGTAGACATGTGTAAACGTGTGTGTGTAGTTATGTGTAAGCGTGTATTAACACGTGTAAACGTGTGTAAGTGTGTAGACATGTGAAAACGTGTGTAAGCGTGTGTAGACATGTGAAAACGTATGTAAGCGTGTGTAGACATGTGTAAACGTGTGTAAGTGTGTAGTCATGTGTAAGCGTGTATAAACACGTGTAAACGTGTGAAGGTGTGTGTAGACATGTGAAAACGTGTGTAAGCGTGTGTAGACATATGTAAACGTGTGTAAGCGTGTGTAGACATGTGTAAAGGTGTGTAAGCGTGTGTGGACATGTGTAAACGTGTGTAAGCGTGTGTAGACATGTGTAAACCTGTGTAAGCGTGTGTAGACGTGTAAACGTGTGTAAGCGTGTGTAGACATGTATAAGCGTGTATAGACATGTGTAAACGTGTGAAGGCGTGTGTAGACATGTGTAAACCTGTGTAAGCGTATGTAGACATATGTAAACGTGTTTAAGCGTGTGTAGACAAGTGTAAACCTGTGTAAGCGTGTGTAGACGTGTGTAAGCGTGTGTAGACATGTGAAAACGTGTGTTAACGTGTGTAGACGTGTAAAGGTGTGAAAGCGTGTGTAGACATGTGAAAACGTGTGTAAGCATGTGTAGACATGTGTAAACGTGTGCAAGCGTGTGTAGACATGTGTAATGGTGAATAGACATGTGCAAACGTGTAAAGGCGTGTGTAGACATGTGTAAATGTGTGTAAGCGTGTGTAGACATGTGAAAACGTGTGTAAGCGTGTGTAGACATGTGTAAAGGTGTGAAAGCGTGTGTAGACATATGTAAGCGTGTGTAAACGTGTGTAGACATGTGTAAACGTGTGCAAGCGTGTGTAGACATGTGTAAAGGTGTGTAAGCGAGTGTAGACATGTGGAAACGTGTGTAAGCGTGTGTAGACATATGTAAAGGTGTGTAAGTGTGTAGTCATGTGTAAGCGTGTATAAACACGTGTAAACGTGTGAAGGTGTGTGTAGACATGTGAAAACGTGTGTAAGCGTGTGTAGACATATGTAAACGTGTGTAAGCGTGTGTAGACATGTGTAAAGGTGTGTAAGCGTGTGTGGACATGTGTAAACGTGTTTAAGCGTGTGTAGACATGTGTAAACCTGTGTAAGCGTGTGTAGACGTGTAAACGTGTGTAAGCGTGTGTAGACATGTATAAGCGTGTATAGACATGTGTAAACGTGTGAAGGCGTGTGTAGACATGTGTAAACCTGTGAAAGTGTGTGTAGACATATGTAAATGTGTTTAAGCGTGTGTAGACAAGTGTAAACCTGTGTAAGCGTGTGTAGACGTGTGTAAGCGTGTGTAGACATGTGAAAACGTGTGTTAGCGTGTGTAGACGTGTAAAGGTGTGAAAGCGTGTGTAGACATATGTAAACGTGTGTAAGCGTGTGTAGACATGTGCAAACGTGTGCAAGCGTGTGTAGACATGTGTAAGCGTGAATAGACATGTGCAAACGTGTAAAGGCGTGTGTAGACATGTGTAAATGTGTGTAAGCGTGTGTAGACATGTGAAAACGTGTGTAAGCGTGTGTAGACATGTGTAAAGGTGTGAAAGCGTGTGTAGACATATGTAAGCGTGTGTAAACGTGTGTAGACATGTGTAAACGTGTGCAAGCGTGTGTAGACATGTGTAAAGGTGTGTAAGCGAGTGTAGACATGTGGAAACGTGTGTAAGCGTGTGTAGAAATATGTAAAGGTGTGTAAGTGTGTGTAGACATGTGTAAGCGAGTGTAGACATGTGTAAACGTGTGTAAGCGTGTGTAGACATATGTAAAGGTGTATAAGTGTGTGTAGACATGTGTAAGCGTGTATAAACATGTGTAAACGTGTGAAGGCGTGTGTAGAAATGTGAAAACGTGTGTAAGCGTGTGTAGACATATGTAAACGTGTGTAGACATATGTTTATACGTGTGTAAGCGTGTGTAGACATGTGTAAACCTGTGTAAGCGTGTGTATACATGTGTAAACATGTGCAAGCGTGTGTAGACATGTGTAAAGGTGTGTAAGCGTGTGTAGACATGTGTAAACGTGTGTAAGCGTGTGTAGACATATGTAAAGGTGTGTAAGCGTGTGTAGACATATGTAAAGGTGTGTAAGTGTGTGTAGACATATGTAAAGGTGTGTAAGCGTGTGTAGACATATGTAAAGGTGTGTAAGTGTGTGTAGACATGTGTAAGCGTGTGTAAAAGTGTTTAAACATGTGTAAGTATGTGTAAACTTGTGTGTGTGTAAACACTTGTAAACGTTTGTAAGCATTTGTAAACATCTGTGTAAGCATGTGTAGACATGTGAAAACGTGTGTAAGCGTGTGTAGACGTGTGTAAACGTGTGTAAGCATGTGTAGACGTATAAGCGTGTGTAGACATGTGTAAGCATGTATAGACATGTGTAAACCTGTGTAAGCGTGTGTATACATGTGTAAACATGTGCAAGCGTGTGTAAACATGTGTAAAAATGTGTAAGCGTGTGTAAACATGTGTAAGCTTGTGTTAACATGTGTACACATGTGTAAACATGTGTAAGCTTGTGTAAGTATGTGTAAGCATGTGTAAATATGTGTAAGCATGTGTAAACATGTGTAAGCATGTGTAAACATGTGTAAGCATGTGTAAACATGTGTAAGCGTGTGTAGACATGTATAAGCGTGTATAGACATGTGTAAACGTGTGAAGGCGTGTGTAGACATGTGTAAACCTGTGTAAGCGTGTGTAGACATATGTAAACGTGTTTAAGCGTGTGTAGACATGTGTAAGCATGTCTAGACATGTGTAAACCTGTGTAAGCGTGTGTAGACATGTGTAAACCTGTGTAAGCGTGTGTAGACGTGTAAACGTGTGTAAGCGTGTGTAGACGTGTAAACATGTGTAAGCGTGTGTAAATATTTGTAAGCATGTGTAAGCTTGTGTAGACGTGTGTAAACATGTCTAAACGTGTGTAAACATGTGTAGACATGTGAAAACGTGTGTAAGCGTGTGTGGACATGTGTAAACGTGTGTAAGCGTGTGTAGACATGTATAAGCGTGTATAGACATGTGTAAACGTGTGAAGGCGTGTGTAGACATGTGTAAACCTGTGTAAGCGTGTGTAGACATGTGTAAGCATGTATAGACATGTGTAAACCTGTGTAAGCGTGTGTAGACATGTGTAAACCTGTGTAAGCGTGTGTAGACGTGTAAACGTGTGTAAGCGTGTGTAGACGTGTAAATGTGTGAAAGCGTGTGTAGACATGTGAAAACGTGTGTAAGCGTGTGTAGACGTGTAAAGGTGTGAAAGCGTGTGAAGACATATGTAAATGTGTGTAGACATGTGTAAGCATGTATAGACATGTGTAAACCTGTGTAAGCGTGTGTAGAAATATGTAAACGTGTGCAAGCGAGTGTAGACATGTGTAAACGCGTGTAAGCGTGTGTACACATATGTAAAGGTGTGTACGTGTGTGTAGACATGTGTAAGCGTGTGTAAGCGTGTGTAGACATCTGTAAGCGTGTATAAACATGTGTAAACGTGTGTAAGCGTGTGTAGACATGTAAACATGTGTAAGCGTGTGTAGACATATGTTTATACGTGTGTAGGCGTGTGTAGACATATTTTTATACATCTGTAAGCGTGTGTAGACATGTGTAAAGATGTGTAAGCGTGTGTAGACATGTGTAAACGTGTGCAAGCGTGTGTAGACATGTGTAAAGATGTGTAAGCGTGTGTAGACATGTGTAAGCGTGTGTAGACATATGTAAAGGTGTGTAAGTGTGTGTAGACATGTGTAAACGTGTGTAAGCGTGTGTAGACATATGTAAAGGTGTGTAAGTGTGTGTAGACATGTGTAAGCATGTGTAGACATGTGTAAACATGTGTAAGCTTGTGTTTACATGTGTCAGCATGTGTACACATGTGTAAACATGTGTTAGTGTGTGTAAGCATTTTTAAACATGCGTAAGCTTGTGTAAGCATGTGTAAGCATGTGTAAGCATGTGTAAGCATGTGTAAACATGTGTAAACATGTGTAAACATGTGTAAGTGTGTGGAAGCATTTGTAAATATGTATAAGCGTTTGTAAACATGTGTAAGCGTGTGTAAACATGTGTGAGCAAGTCTAGACATGTGTAAACATGTGTAAACATGTGTAAGCGTTTGTACACCTGTATACACATTTGCAAACATGTGTAAGTGTGTGTAAGCATTTGTAAACCTGTGTAAACGTGTGTAAGCATGTGTAAGCATGCTTAAGCACGTGTAAGAATGTATAAACATGTGAAGTAAACATGTGAAAGCTTGTGGAAGCATGTGTAAGCATTTGTAAACATGTGTAAACATTTGTAAGCTTGTATAGACATGTGTAAACCTGTGTAAGCGTGTGTAGACGTGTAAACGTGTGTAAGCGTGTGTAGACATGTATAAGGGTGTATAGACATGTGTAAACGTGTGAAGGCAAGTGTAGACATGTGTAAACCTGTGAAAGTGTGTGTAGACATATGTAAACGTGTTTAAGCGTGTGTAGACAAATGTAAGCATGTATAGACATGTGTAAATCTGTGTAAGCGTGTGTAGACGTGTAAACCTGTGTAAGCGTGTGTAGACGTGTGTAAGCGTGTGTAGACATGTGAAAACGTGTGTAAGCGTGTGTAGACGTGTAAAGGTGTGAAAGCGTGTGTAGACATATGTAAACGTGTGTAAGCGTGTGTAGACATGTGTAAGCATGTATAGACATGTGTAAACCTGTGTAAGCGTGTGTAGACATGTGTAAACGTGTGCAAGCATGTGTAGACATGTGTAAGCGTGAATAGACATGTGCAAACGTGTAAAGGCGTGTGTAGACATGTGTAAATGTGTGTAAGCGTGTGTAGACATGTGAAACGTGTGTAAGCGTGTGTAGACATGTGTAAAGGTGTGAAAGCATGTGTAGACATATGTAAGCGTGTGTAAACGTGTGTAGACATGTGTAAACGTGTGCAAGCATGTGTAGACATGTGTGAAGGTGTGTAAGCGAGTGTAGACATGTGGAAACGTGTGTAAGCGTGTGTAGACATATGTAAAGGTGTGTAAGTGTGTGTAGACATGTGTAAGCGTGTGTAGACATGTGTAAGCGAGTGTAGACATGTGTAAAGGTGTGTGAGCGTGTGTAGACATATGTAAAGGTGTGTAAGTGTGTGTAAACATGTGTAAGCGTGTGTAGACCTGTGTAAGCGTGTATAAACCTGTGTAAGCGTGTATAAACGTGTAAACGTGTGAAGGCGTGTGTAGAAATGTGAAAACGTGTGTAAGCGTGTGTAGACATATGTAAGCGTGAATAGACATGTGCAAACGTGTAAAGGCGTGTGTAGACATGTGTAAATGTGTGTAAGCGTGTGTAGACATCTGTAAGCATGTATAGACATGTGTAAACCTGTGTAAGCGTGTGTATACATGTGTAAACATGTGCAAGCGTGTGTAGACATGTGTAAAGGTGTGTAAGCGTGTGTAGACATGTGTAAACGTGTGTAAGCGTGTGTAGACATATGTAAAGGTGTGTAAGCGTGTGTAGACAAATGTAAAGGTGTGTAAGTGTGTGTAGACATGTGTAAACGTGTGTAAGCGTGTGTAGACATATGTAAAGGTGTGTAAGTGTGTGTAGACATGTGTAGACGTGTGTAAACGTGTGTAAGCATGTGTAGACGTATAAGCGTGTGTAGACATGTGTAAGCATGTATAGACATGTGTAAACCTGTGTAAGCGTGTGTATACATGTGTAAACATGTGCAAGCGTGTGTAGACATGTGTAAAGGTGTGTAAGCGTGTGTAGACATGTGTAAACGTGTGTAAGCGTGTGTAGACATATGTAAAGGTGTGTAAGCGTGTGTAGACATATGTAAAGGTGTGTAAGTGTGTGTAGACATATGTAAAGGGTGTGTAAGCGTGTGTAGACATATGTAAAGGTGTGTAAGTGTGTGTAGACATGTGTAAGCGTGTGTAAAAGTGTTTAAACATGTGTAAGTATGTGTAAACTTGTGTGTGTGTAAACACTTGTAAACGTTTGTAAGCATTTGTAAACATCTGTGTAAGCATGTGTAGACATGTGAAAACGTGTGTAAGCGTGTGTAGACGTGTGTAAACGTGTGTAAGCATGTGTAGACGTATAAGCGTGTGTAGACATGTGTAAGCATGTATAGACATGTGTAAACCTGTGTAAGCGTGTGTATACATGTGTAAACATGTGCAAGCGTGTGTAAACATGTGTAAAAATGTGTAAGCGTGTGTAAACATGTGTAAGCTTGTGTTAACATGTGTACACATGTGTAAACATGTGTAAGCTTGTGTAAGTATGTGTAAGCATGTGTAAATATGTGTAAGCATGTGTAAACATGTGTAAGCATGTGTAAACATGTGTAAGCATGTGTAAACATGTGTAAGCGTGTGTAGACATGTATAAGCGTGTATAGACATGTGTAAACGTGTGAAGGCGTGTGTAGACATGTGTAAACCTGTGTAAGCGTGTGTAGACATATGTAAACGTGTTTAAGCGTGTGTAGACATGTGTAAGCATGTCTAGACATGTGTAAACCTGTGTAAGCGTGTGTAGACATGTGTAAACCTGTGTAAGCGTGTGTAGACGTGTAAACGTGTGTAAGCGTGTGTAGACGTGTAAACATGTGTAAGCGTGTGTAAATATTTGTAAGCATGTGTAAGCTTGTGTAGACGTGTGTAAACATGTCTAAACGTGTGTAAACATGTGTAGACATGTGAAAACGTGTGTAAGCGTGTGTGGACATGTGTAAACGTGTGTAAGCGTGTGTAGACATGTATAAGCGTGTATAGACATGTGTAAACGTGTGAAGGCGTGTGTAGACATGTGTAAACCTGTGTAAGCGTGTGTAGACATGTGTAAGCATGTATAGACATGTGTAAACCTGTGTAAGCGTGTGTAGACATGTGTAAACCTGTGTAAGCGTGTGTAGACGTGTAAACGTGTGTAAGCGTGTGTAGACGTGTAAATGTGTGAAAGCGTGTGTAGACATGTGAAAACGTGTGTAAGCGTGTGTAGACGTGTAAAGGTGTGAAAGCGTGTGAAGACATATGTAAATGTGTGTAGACATGTGTAAGCATGTATAGACATGTGTAAACCTGTGTAAGCGTGTGTAGAAATATGTAAACGTGTGCAAGCGAGTGTAGACATGTGTAAACGCGTGTAAGCGTGTGTACACATATGTAAAGGTGTGTACGTGTGTGTAGACATGTGTAAGCGTGTGTAAGCGTGTGTAGACATCTGTAAGCGTGTATAAACATGTGTAAACGTGTGTAAGCGTGTGTAGACATGTAAACATGTGTAAGCGTGTGTAGACATATGTTTATACGTGTGTAGGCGTGTGTAGACATATTTTTATACATCTGTAAGCGTGTGTAGACATGTGTAAAGATGTGTAAGCGTGTGTAGACATGTGTAAACGTGTGCAAGCGTGTGTAGACATGTGTAAAGATGTGTAAGCGTGTGTAGACATGTGTAAGCGTGTGTAGACATATGTAAAGGTGTGTAAGTGTGTGTAGACATGTGTAAACGTGTGTAAGCGTGTGTAGACATATGTAAAGGTGTGTAAGTGTGTGTAGACATGTGTAAGCATGTGTAGACATGTGTAAACATGTGTAAGCTTGTGTTTACATGTGTCAGCATGTGTACACATGTGTAAACATGTGTTAGTGTGTGTAAGCATTTTTAAACATGCGTAAGCTTGTGTAAGCATGTGTAAGCATGTGTAAGCATGTGTAAGCATGTGTAAACATGTGTAAACATGTGTAAACATGTGTAAGTGTGTGGAAGCATTTGTAAATATGTATAAGCGTTTGTAAACATGTGTAAGCGTGTGTAAACATGTGTGAGCAAGTCTAGACATGTGTAAACATGTGTAAACATGTGTAAGCGTTTGTACACCTGTATACACATTTGCAAACATGTGTAAGTGTGTGTAAGCATTTGTAAACCTGTGTAAACGTGTGTAAGCATGTGTAAGCATGCTTAAGCACGTGTAAGAATGTATAAACATGTGAAGTAAACATGTGAAAGCTTGTGGAAGCATGTGTAAGCATTTGTAAACATGTGTAAGCATGTGTAAACATTTGTAAGCTTGTATAGACATGTGTAAACCTGTGTAAGCGTGTGTAGACGTGTAAACGTGTGTAAGCGTGTGTAGACATGTATAAGGGTGTATAGACATGTGTAAACGTGTGAAGGCAAGTGTAGACATGTGTAAACCTGTGAAAGTGTGTGTAGACATATGTAAACGTGTTTAAGCGTGTGTAGACAAATGTAAGCATGTATAGACATGTGTAAATCTGTGTAAGCGTGTGTAGACGTGTAAACCTGTGTAAGCGTGTGTAGACGTGTGTAAGCGTGTGTAGACATGTGAAAACGTGTGTAAGCGTGTGTAGACGTGTAAAGGTGTGAAAGCGTGTGTAGACATATGTAAACGTGTGTAAGCGTGTGTAGACATGTGTAAGCATGTATAGACATGTGTAAACCTGTGTAAGCGTGTGTAGACATGTGTAAACGTGTGCAAGCATGTGTAGACATGTGTAAGCGTGAATAGACATGTGCAAACGTGTAAAGGCGTGTGTAGACATGTGTAAATGTGTGTAAGCGTGTGTAGACATGTGAAAACGTGTGTAAGCGTGTGTAGACATGTGTAAAGGTGTGAAAGCATGTGTAGACATATGTAAGCGTGTGTAAACGTGTGTAGACATGTGTAAACGTGTGCAAGCATGTGTAGACATGTGTGAAGGTGTGTAAGCGAGTGTAGACATGTGGAAACGTGTGTAAGCGTGTGTAGACATATGTAAAGGTGTGTAAGTGTGTGTAGACATGTGTAAGCGTGTGTAGACATGTGTAAGCGAGTGTAGACATGTGTAAAGGTGTGTGAGCGTGTGTAGACATATGTAAAGGTGTGTAAGTGTGTGTAAACATGTGTAAGCGTGTGTAGACCTGTGTAAGCGTGTATAAACCTGTGTAAGCGTGTATAAACGTGTAAACGTGTGAAGGCGTGTGTAGAAATGTGAAAACGTGTGTAAGCGTGTGTAGACATATGTAAGCGTGAATAGACATGTGCAAACGTGTAAAGGCGTGTGTAGACATGTGTAAATGTGTGTAAGCGTGTGTAGACATCTGTAAGCATGTATAGACATGTGTAAACCTGTGTAAGCGTGTGTATACATGTGTAAACATGTGCAAGCGTGTGTAGACATGTGTAAAGGTGTGTAAGCGTGTGTAGACATGTGTAAACGTGTGTAAGCGTGTGTAGACATATGTAAAGGTGTGTAAGCGTGTGTAGACAAATGTAAAGGTGTGTAAGTGTGTGTAGACATGTGTAAACGTGTGTAAGCGTGTGTAGACATATGTAAAGGTGTGTAAGTGTGTGTAGACATGTGTAGACGTGTGTAAACGTGTGTAAGCATGTGTAGACGTATAAGCGTGTGTAGACATGTGTAAGCATGTATAGACATGTGTAAACCTGTGTAAGCGTGTGTATACATGTGTAAACATGTGCAAGCGTGTGTAGACATGTGTAAAGGTGTGTAAGCGTGTGTAGACGTGTAAACGTGTGTAAGCGTGTGTAGACATATGTAAAGGTGTGTAAGCGTGTGTAGACATATGTAAAGGTGTGTAAGTGTGTGTAGACATGTGTAAACGTGTGTAAGCGTGTGTAGACATATTTAAAGGTGTGTAAGTGTGTGTAGACGTCTAAGCGTGTGTAAAAGTGTTTAAACATGTGTAAGTATGTGTAAACTTCTGTGTGTGTAAACACTTGTAAACGTTTGTAAGCATTTGTAAACATCTGTGTAAGCATGTGTAGACATGTGAAAACGTGTGTAAGCGTGTGTAGACATGTGTAAACGTGTGTAAGCATGTGTAGACGTATAAGCGTGTGTAGACATGTGTAAACATGTGTAAACATGTGTAAACGTGTGTAAACATGTGTAAGCGTGTGTACACTTGTGTAAACATGTGTAAGCGTCTGTAAGCGTGTGTAAACATGTGTAAACGTGTGTAAACATGTGTAAGCGTGTGTACACATGTGTAAACATGTGTAAACGTGTCTAAACATGTTTAGGCGTGTTTAAACATGTTTAGGCGTGTGTAAACACTTGTAAAAGTGTATAAACATGTTTAAGCGCCTGTAAACATTTGTAAACATGTGTAAGCTTGTGTAGATGTGTGTAAACATGTGTAAACGTGTGTAAGCATGTGTAGACATGTGAAAACGTGTGTAAGCGTGTATAGACATGTGTAAACGTGTGTAAGCATGTGTAGACGTATAAGCGTGTGTAGACATGTGTAAACGTGTGTAAGCATGTGTAGACGTATAAGCATGTGTAGACATGTGAAAACGTGTGTAAGCGTGTGTAGACGTGTAAACGTGTGTAAGCGTGTAGACATATGTAAACATGTGTAAGCGTGTGTAGACATGTGTAAGCATGTATACACATGTGTAAACCTGTGTAAGCGTGTGTAGACATGTGTAAAGGTGTGTAAGTGTGTGTAAACATGTGTAAGCGTGTGTAGACATGTGTAAGCATGTATACACATGTGTAAACCTGTGTAAGCGTGTGTAGACATGTGAAAACGTGTGTAAGCGTGTGTAGACATGTGAAAACGTGTGTAAGCGTGTGTAGACATGTGTAAGCGTGTATAAACACGTGTAAACGTGTAAAGGTGTGTGTAGACATGTGAGAACGTGTGTAAGCGTGTGTAGACATATGTAAACGTGTGTAAGCGTGTGTAGACATGTGTAAAGGTGTGTAAGCGTGTGTAGACATATGTAAAGGTGTGTAAGTGTGTGTAGACATGTGTAAACGTGTGTAAGCGTGTGTAGACATATGTAAAGGTGTGTAAGTGTGTGTAGACATGTGTAAGCGTGTGTAGACATGTGTAAACATGTGTAAGCTTGTGTTAACATGTGTAAGCATGTGTAAAAACTTGTAAAAGTGTGTAAGCATTTCTAAGTGTGTTGAAACATGTGTAAGCGTGTGTAAACACTTGTAAAAGTGTTTAAACATCTGTAAACATGTGTAAACTTGTGTAAGTGTTCACTGCTGTGAAAAATGGGAATAAAGAAATGATCCACTCTTACCAAACTCCCTATTCCAACAAAAACAGGAGAAAACACACAAATCCTAAAGAGTGTGGCAGTGACCACAACACCACAGGACACAACGTAACACACCTCATGACATCTTAGGTCACCAGACAATACTACGTACCACTGTGACAAAAGCACATGGAAATCTGTTGCTGTCAGGGGAAGGAACAGCATGATCTGAAGGAGAAAGAGAAGACAATCAGAGACGTATAACCACCACCACCTGAGCCTTGGTCCAATTCAAGTCAACAGCCATCCACACCTGCAAATAATATTCTTACAAAGATTCACGCTGACACACAGTAAATGACTCCACAGGATAGAAAGAAAAACAAAGCACACAGAAGCATGGCCAGAGCCAACACAGAGCTGCAAACCTTCAGACAGAGCTGGAGGGCATTGAGTCAGAGTGGGCCGTGTTTCCGCCCTCGTGGTTGAGGTTGTTCATCAGAACTGAGGTTGTCTGGACATTGCAGGACTGTCTCAGCTGACATTCTCGTCGACATCTTGTGGAGTCAAGGGCAGCGTGGGTCTGTGGATGAGGAAAGTGAGGACGTGGTTGCCCTCTTTAAAAATTGTGGGTGAGTGTGCTCAGTGGAGGAGGAATCCCAGTGCTCTGCCGCCCTGCAAGGCCCATTCTGGAATAAGAAGAGGATCCAGTTGATGCTAATTCCTCTCATTACAAAATAAGAAGACTTCTGGCTGTGAACACTGCACTAGATCGCAATCTTGCTAGAATCCTACTAAGAGTCTGGGTCCATTCATGTCCAGACTTTTGGCCAGTTTCTCTGAGTATCTAAGGGTGTTGTTTTGCTATGGGGTGTAACACCCAGACAATCAGAGCTTGAGCGGGATTCTGGTAGCCAGCAGGAAGGTTTTGGGAGAGAGTTAGAGTCTGACAGGGTTGATGTTTATCTTTCAAACATATTTCAAATGTCACAAATATTTGCTGACGGGCATGCATAAAGATTTTATTTGGATTGAAAGAGTGACTGATAGTGATGATAAAACTGTTTAAATTAGGTGTCTTGTTATCCTCACAGTTTCTTTGCTTTCAGATCTTTGTGGTATGAAGACCATCTCACCACCCAGGACCCTGACTCAAAGGTAAAACACAAAAGCTTGCCACTTTCAACAAAACCTGATGGTTGTTTATTTCAATTTTATTTTAGATTCATCCTGCTAGCCAAAACACATAGGTGGGGCTCTGAGGAGGATCTGTGACAAACAGAAATCTTTATTGAAACGTGCTGTGACTGACGTCCAGGCTGGGGTGGCAGAAAACATGAAAGCAGAACATTGTTTAAAATGAACCATAGCAGGAGACCACAAGCCCAAGAAAAGAAGATCAATTCTACAGAGTGCTTCTGCACAAACACATTTTCAGCTGCAGACTTGTAGCTAGAGCTAATCTCGTTCTTGGTTTGGTTTGGAACTCGGTTTAAGTTTACTTTTGTATTGATTTGTTTCTGGTTTTTTTGCTCTGTGGCAGATATTTAAGTCAACCACTGGAGGCACTGCGGAGTTCATAAAGTGTTTAGGTGTCGTGGGGGTTATGGATGATGGGAGGTCGTGTGGTTGTTACGGCCTCATTTGGTTACATTTTCATGATAACTTTAATAATAACTTCACGAAAAGAGCCAACCTGGATTTTGTATAGAAATCATCATCTTCAGTAAAAAGCTTTTACAATCAATCGAAAGATGATCAAAGTAGGATTTTAAGTGCAAACAGTTTGTGCTTTTCTTTGACTAATATGAAAATTTACATTTTTGCTCTTTTTCATTTACTTCAGGGAGAAACAACTATTTATCAGTCCCAGATTCTGCAGGTTGTTTGGTCTGTAATTTTCACCATAGATCCACGTCCACTGTCAAGTATGTCTAAAACAATCCAGGAAATCCCATGGTGGGCTTCTTAAATAGTTATTTTTACAGTGGTGCAGAAAATAAGTATTGACCTCACAAACAAGAATTCTGCTCCTCACAAATCGGTCAGTTCTTCCACCTGTTATCTGTACAAATGTCACCTGTCCACACCCTCGTCCAGAACTCAACCTCAGTTGGGATTGGTAGAAGGTCATTTGGTCATAAGACTAAAATGAAGCTCTTTGGTATAAACGTCACTCACCATGTTTGGGGGTGCAGAGCTGCATCCCGAGACCACTTTAAAGAATGGGGTGAGTGTCTTCAGTGGGGGCAAGTACACAGCAGAGTTGATGACTGTAACGTTTCGCCGCACTGCATTTTAGCCCCCTGGAAGGAGCATCTTTTGATCAAGTTCTTCATTTCCTGATGCTAAATGACCTTTGTGGACGTTCCTCTGACACCCCACCCCCACCCCCCATCTCTCTGCTGGTATGTCTTGTCTTGTAGTTTAAGATGCAGGACAATCATCTGTCTTCATCCTGCAAAATCTGTCTTCAGTCTTCCTCACATTGATCATCCAATCCTGCTCTAATAGTGTCACGGATACCTTTTAATGGTTCTGGGCTGGATTACTTGAGGTGCGGGGGCCGGGGGGGCATCCTGCTTCTGCTGTGCTTCATTTCAGTCCAACATCAACCAGCCTACCTGTTCTTGTTTGGACTCTTGTGAGCTCTGTGATTCTTGCTGATGATGGAGATGAAGATGATGAGAGAGTTGATCCGTGCTGATAGAGCACGGATCAAGCCAAGGCTGTCTGCAGAGATGGGATTTATTTTTCTGCAGGAATAATCTGCTCAAATCTCTCGGTGTCCCTCATTAATCTGAATTAATCTGTGTCCACAGTACTTCGCTGTGCGCTCGCTGGGCTGGCTGCAAGTGGAGGAGGAGGACCTGTCTCCAGGCCGCAGCAGTCTTGCTGTCAGTAATGTCATCCAGCAGCTGTCTCACTGCTCAGATGGTCCAGAGCAGAGGAACAGGTTGGGTGGCTGGGGGGAGGTAAGAATACAGCACATAGAAGGAATGGAGATTGTGTTTGAACCCCACACTCACATGGTGTACACCTTAGTGCCTGCAGAACCGGGAGATGATGCTGGTTCTGAAGAAGGACACTTTGACCCTGTTAGACCCACTAGACCACACCCCACTGCACTGCCAACCAATCATCAACATCCGTGTGTGGGGGGTGGGCTGCAACAATGGGAGGTAAGCCAATTCAACAACCCTTTGAAGAACGACTCCATGGCAACGGCAGCCGAGGATTATGGGAACTGTAGTTTAGTGCTGCAGACCTGAATGCTACACTCCAGACCTGCAGAGGGAGCTCTGATAGTTTCTGCATGCAGACTCACCTGTCAACCTTTTACCTGTCGGCACACTGACCCTGTCACTCTCTTTGTCTTTGCCATGCACCCCCCACACCTGGTCAGGGACAGGTAAACCAGTAAACACTGGCAGCTCCACATAAACGTCAGAATCAATGACCAAGGGCGCCATGTGACCATCAGCTGACTGTTCTCGTCTGTCTGTGTGTTTGTGTGTGTCTTTGTTTATGTCTATTTAACTGTGTGTGTTTGTGTCGTGTGTGTGCATGGATGCGTGCGTTTAGAGATTTTGCTTTTGTGGCGGGCGATAAGGACAGCTGCGTGCTGAAGTGTCATGTGTTTCGCTGCGACGCTCCTGCCAAAGCTGTTGCCATGGCGCTGCATGAGATGTGCTCGAAGGTGAGATGTGTCACCTCCTCCCTTTTTCCCAGCAGGAGGCGCTGTGCCTCCTTAAGCCTGTAGTGTTGCCCCTCTGTGTGCAGATGATGGCAGAAAAGGCTGTGATAAACTCGTCACGCTCTCTAACCATGGAGAGTATTACACCTGAGGACCTGCCCAGACAAGGTGACTCACCTGGTTCCATTAGCTTATCTGCGCTCTGATTGGTCTGGTTTGATTACATGTTATTTTTTCAGTGGAAGTTCTGGAGGCGATCCGGCATCAGGTTCAGAAGTTTGAGGTCCAATACATCGGGAACTTGCCGGTGTCCAGAGCCATGGGTATGACCCCAAACACACCTGAGTCTGTTCAGAAAGGATCAGTTTAGAAACAATGACAACAACAGATTCCTGTTTGGAGTTCAATGTGAATGATGGGAAAAATGACCACATCTTCACGTCTTGTTGGTGATGTTTTCCTCTGAGTAAAGATGTGAATTTCATTGATGATCACAGGCATCTAAATCCTCCTGGTCCAAAGAACGTGTACTTTTAACCCTTTAACACCTAAAAACCGCACTCTTTGACCTACTATAACTCTGACTGATCATTGACAATCAGCTGATTCTCATGCAGAGAAAAGTGACTTTTCATCTCGGCTTTGCACCGATGTGCAAAACATTCCTTAAAGCCTTAGTCACATGACCCGACTTCTGCCACAGTCTATTTGTTAGTAAGGTGTGAGTACTTCCTTCTTTAGAGGATGTCCTTCAAACACAGCAGTCTCTTTGCAGCAGGAACAACATCTCTGCGATGTGACCCAGATCCCCTTTCTTCCCTGGTGCTTGTTTTAACGGTGGTTGAAAATGAGGCAAAGACACAAAGGTCAGAAAAATCTGGAAGCAAACTCAGAAACTTGATCAGACTGACGTCATGTCAGTAAGCTGCATCCCTGGAAGACTTCATGGATTATATTTCCTTACTTCAAAGTGTCTGACCACACAGCATAGCAGACACATGCACATATGCACAGACCAGTAACATGCAGTGAGGTTTATGGCTGGTGACTCTGGTGACGTCATCAGTCAGATTCACAAGCATGAACCCTACTGAGAAGCTTATTCACCATTTAATTGAGCAGCAGTTAAAGTATGGTGTTTAATATTTCAACATGATTCTTCCATTTTCAAACTGTAGCAGAGGATTAAAAAAAAAATCACCTTTTAGTGATAAATGAAGTTCGTGAGTCGCTCCCTTGTTTTATGTCTGTGGTCTCTCCTTCTGAAGAAATGCATTACTAACCTGTTTGTAAGAGTCTCTCTTTTCTTTCTTCAGTTTGAAAAGTCTTTCTGTCTCAGTGGAGATCACTATCAGTGAATGTCTAAACAAATTCTTGAGTTTAGAGGTTTAAAATATAAAGTGTGTACGGAAAGTATTAAGACCCCCTTAAATTTGCCACTTTTTGTTTTATTGCAGCCATTTGTTAAAATCATTTCAGCTCATTTTTTCCTCATTAATGTACACAGCACCCCATACTGACAAAAACACAGAATTTTTGACATTTTTGCAGATTTCTTCCAAAAGAAAAAGTGAAATATCACATGGTTCTAAGTATTCAGACCCTTTGCTCAGTATTTAGTAGCAGCACCTTTTGATCTAATACAGTCATGAGTCTTTATGGAAAAGATGCAACAAGTTTTTCACTCCTGGATTTGGGATCCTCTGTCATTCCTCCTGCAGATCCTCTCCAGTTCTGTCAGGTTGGATGGTAAACATTGGTGAACAGTCATTTTCAGGTCTCTCCAGAGATGCTCCATTGGGTTTAAGTCAGGGCTCTGGCTGGAACATTCAAGAACAGTCACAGAGTTGTTGTGAAGACACTCCTTGGTTATTTTAGCTGTGTGTTTAGGGTCATTGTCTTGCTGGAAGGTGAACCTTCAGTCCAGTCTGAGGTCCTGAACTCTCTGGAGAAGGTTTTGGTCCAGGATATCCCTGTACTTGTGCTGCATTCATCTTTCCCTCCATTGCAACCAGTCATCCTGTCTCTGCAGCTGAAAAACACCCCCACAGCATGATGCTGCCACCACCATGCTTCACTGTTGGGACTGTATTGAACAGGTGATGAGCTGTACCTGCTTTTCTCCACACAAACCGCTTAGGCCAAAAAGTTCTATTTTGGTCTCATCAGAGCAGAGAATCTTATTTCTCACCATCTTGGAGTCCTTCAGGTGTTTTTTAGTAAACTCCATTCAGGCTTTCATGTGTTTTGCACTGAGGAGAGGTTTCTCTGACATAAAGCCCCGACTGGTGGAGGGCTGCAGTGATGGTTGACTTTCTAGAACTTTCTCCTGACTGCATCTCTGGAGCTCAGCCACAGTGATCTTTGGGTTCTTCTTCTCTCACCAAGGCTCTTCTCCCCCGATAGCTCAGTTTGGACGGACGGCCAGTTCTGGGAAGGGTTCTGGTCGTCCTGAACATCTTCCATTTAAGGATTCTGGAGGCCACTGTGCTCTTAGGAACCTTAAGTGCAGCAGATATTTTTTGTAACCTTGGTCAGATCTGTGCTTTGCTACAATTCTGTCTCTGAGCTCTTCAGGCAGTTCCTTTGACCTCATGATTCTCATTTGCTCTGACATCACTGTGAGCTGGAAGGTCTTATATAGACAGATGTGTGGCTTTACTGATCAAGTCTAATCAGTAGAACTTTTGGTTTTTTGGTCAGTATGTGTAAATTAATGAGGAAAAAATTAATGTCAATGGCTGCAATATAACAAAGATAAAAAAATTTAAGGGGGTCTGAATACTTTCCGTACACACTGTATTCTGCCATTTAGAAAATGATGCTCAACATATAAAAGACTAACTGGACAGCTGCACTTGACCTCTATGGAAGCAATTGTGTCTCATAATCCAAAATAAAAGCCTATACTGAAAATGCTTTTTTATTTTCCAAATACAGCTGCCTCCGTTGACTCAAAAATAAAATGACAACTCAATCTGCCAAATGGCTTTTTCTTCTTCAACACCGCTCATTCTGTCACTTAATAAAAATGATAAAGAAAAGGACATTTGACATTTCATTTTCAAAACATTCTCTAGCAAATGTGTACCAAAATTCTATCAGAAATATCTAATTTGAAAATTAAAATGGATTACAGAAATGCTTTTTCATTTTCACAATGTAACTAAATCAATTGACTTATAAATAAAATTAAAAATAAATTTTCCAAAATGCTTTTTCATTTTCTACTTCAACACCGCTCATTCTGTGACGTAATGAAAGCGAAAAAAGCGGGATTGCTTTTTGTTTCGTTATCTTTCAATCGCATCGAAAGGGATATGGATGACTGGTCGTCCCCTTCCAGCTGCTGAAGGACTGAGAGCAAGTTGGCCATGAAAACTTTGTTCACATTGGTGTCAGTGTTCAGACAAGCTCTCTAAAACCTGCTCAATTTTGTCATGTGCATCGCACTCTGAAACTGTTTGTTGCTCCAACTGGGAAGCTAATTCCAACAAGAATCGGCACACCCGTTTGAGATCGCAATGTCGTTTGCCGGTAGCAACAATAACGCAGAAGAAGCGTGAGCACCGACGTCATCACGCTGCACCACCACCACCCCCACCGTGAGACACGTGTGCGTGGTGAATGTGAAAACGAAAAAGCAATCCGAGCGACACTGGGGAGGCACAGGCTGTTGCTGCCTCACCCACCGCTGTCTCATGTATCTGAACAAGAAACTGTTATATTCGCTGAGGAAACGTTGAAAACTCACACAGAAAAAAGTAATCATAGAAAAGACATGTCTAAAAAAATGTTTGATTTTTGTTTTTAAAAAAGTATATTCATTTAGATTTCATTTATGCATTTTTCAAGCTGTATGTTGCTGGTGAGGCACAGTCTCACCTGCCTCCCCTGACTGCACGTCACGTGCACAGACCAACCCTTGTCTTGTTTGTTGTTTCAAATGTTGATTTTTATGAAGGAGCTCATGAGACACATGAAATAGACACACTAAGAGAGGAGATCTGCGGGTGTCGCAGCACCATCTGTTTCTACACTCAGCTGTTACACTGTCCATCTTCATGCTGCACCGGCTTCTCGTCTGGTTCTCTGCAGCGTTAAAGAACAAACCAAAGGTTCCACAGACAGGTGTGAAGGCAGGTCTTCAGGAGAGAGGTGCAGCTGCAGGGCCCTCATAAGCAGCTGTGTTGTGTTGCAGGTATGGAGGTGCTGAACCGAGCCATTGAGAGCATCATGACCTCCACAGACCGTGAAGACTGGGAGCCCGCAGTGATCCACGTCACAGACAGCGTGCTGTCGATGTGGAGGGGGGCGGTAGGTCTCGCAGCACATGGAGCTCAGCTCAGAGCTGGTCCGAGTCTCACGCCACCTTTTGCTCCTGACAGGACGAGCCTCTCTGGGAGTGTCAGGTGCGATTCCTCACCTTTCTGGGCGTGGGTCACGACAGTCACACCTTTGCAGTGATCGCTGATGGCGGCACACAGCAGTTCGAGTGTCATGTGTTCTGGTGTGAGCCGGACGCAGGATTCATCTCTGAGGCTGTGCAGGCTGCTTGCATGGTGAGATGGAGAGGACAGTCCCGAATGCCTCACTGCATCACAGCCTAGAGGCGGGGTTTGCACGTGGCTAGGACACGTGTCAAACAGATGTTTACAGAGCGGTGAAGCACTCAGAACCTTGATCCAAACATGCACACATGCATGAACACACATGCATGAACCACACCTCAGGTCTGGGCTGTTTGTCTATCCGGGTCCACCAGAACCTGCTCCTATTCCAGATCTTCTGAGTTTACTGTGGGGGTGGGGGCTGCAGCGCAGGGAGACTTGGGATAACCAAAAGAGGAAACCACCGGCCCTACAGATCTGCTGTGCTCCTGTAGGAGGCTGTTGTAACAGCACTCTTGTCCTCTCCTCAGGTCCAGTACCAGAAGTGCTTGGTGGCGCAGACTCCTCCTCCTAGAACCAGGTCGTGGCACGTGACCCCGTCCAAAGTCAAACGGGCCAATTCCATGGATGGCGCCGCCTTCCCCCCGTTCACATCCCGCCACAGCAGCAGTGGCCTGATGACGGGGAAAGGCAGCATCAATGTCAGGAAGGGGATGATGGCGTTCTTTGAAACTTTTCGCAGCAAACAGGCCGCCACCTCGTAGCTAAAGGGGCAGCGCCACCAGAGTCTGCTGATGGTATGTGAGCCGCAGAAGCCATGGCATCATTACCAGACCGCCGTATGGTTGGTTTGCAGCCTTGTTGGTTAAGCTTCACCAGGAACATGAGGGACAGCGCCCCCTGCACGTGTCGGACCAAACCAGACGTCCAGAAGCTTCTGAAGCCTCTTCCACAGCAGTGAACAGAGCGCGCACAAAATGATAAACGTGAAAGAAAACCCTCATGGACTTCCTGTTTCAAAATAAAAGCTTGCTTCCTGCCTTGAACCAAATTTTCCTGAAACCTCCGCTATGAAGAACCATGGAGATCACTGAGCATTGTCATGTGACCTCCAATGGCGAGCTCACCTCCCCATGAGACAGAAATATGTTCCTGATTGTTAACATCAGCAGCTTTGTTATCTACAATGATGATGCCTCAAGCTGCCTCCTGATTGACTGAGGCTCCTGCAGAAGGCTGATGCATGTAAAAAAATAGCAGGCTTGGTTTGTCAACCAGAATATTCTGATCAGCAGTAAACAAACAAATGATGTCATGTAAAAAGAAACTCAAATAAACCAACTCCCTTCCTTGTGCTGTTTTACTTCACAGGTTCTGGTCCTCATCATTTTTCATTTTTATTGAGACTCAGTTGTTTCAGTGATAACTGAAAGGTTTGTTTTTTTCACTGGGGGTGGGTGGGGGGAAATGCAGTTTGGTCCTGGTGGCTAAATGAAAAACAATCATTTCTGGGTCAAAGATGTCAAAGCTTTTAGCATCTTTGTCAATGACACAAAACAAAAATCTTCCCAAAACTTTGGAGTATCGGAAGTGCATCTGATATTCCTATGAACAAAAGTGTTGCTTTTATTGCTGATGTTAAGTTTAAAAGCCAAATGTGTGTTTAGTCTCAGAGAAATGATCAACCAGAAAAGGAAGAGGAGGAGTGAGGGGTTGTCCCTCGCTCCTCTTCTTCACGGCTTTGGTCAGTTGATCCTTCATCAGGACAGCAGAGAGGACTTCTTCTGCTTCAGGTGAGCAGCAGCCTCCTTTATCTTCTGAGGGTCTCGCTGTGTGAAGAGGAGTCAGGAACTTCTAAGCTTCTGGAGCTTCAAGTTGGACCCAGAAGAACTGGACAGAAGCAGTCGGGACTTTTGTTCCAATTGTGTTTTGGTGAAGTTTCTGTAACAGGACAAAACTGGCTTCAGTTAAATCTCAGTTGTTTCAAGCATCTAGTTGTTTGGTGTTGATGTGAGTTACAGATTGTTGTCTACCTGCTAACATGTTTGTGCAAACGCCATTGGTGTTCTGGATCCATGGCGCCTGTGGAACCAGAACTTTGAGGTGGGGTGTTTCCTTCAGCAGCAAACAAAAACAAGCGCCTGTTTGTCAGAGTAGTTTGAGTATGTGCCTCAGTGAGACAAACATCTGTTTCCACAGACTGCTTGTCATTGGTTTATTAGGTTAAGGCTGGTATGAAGGCAGCTGACCAGGCTTTAGACCGAGCCTGAGGTCAGACTAATGACTGAGACTTGATGAGTCAGACTGAAACAACGTGGTCATTTAATGACAGTGTGAAAACTAATGTTGACCATCATTTCAAACGGAACTAGACAGTCAAACCTAATTAGTTTGTTTTGATGACAGAATTCCTGAACTAATTTCTCCAGCATTTTCAAAAGTGTCCTCTGACTGAAATCCAACAGAACCTTTGTGTTTTGATTCCTACAGCACAGTCAGGGTTCTGTTCATCCATCCTAATGAGTGGGCAGCCTCCTCCCCCGTATCATCCGTTCATCCCGGATGGAGCTCCACCCCCCTCTTTCCCACCAGGTCTGTTCTCTGGAAACTTCAGCTTCATCAAACATCAAAGGTTATTATTCTTGAAAACATTCATTTGATGGATCAAGGTTTGATAATGGGACTTGTTGATTTTCCACAGCTTTCGTCTCACAGCCAGCCTTTTTCCCTGGCTCCATTTACCAGGTACCCAGCATGCTTTGCTCCTTATTTCTGACAGGAACTCACACTCTGAACACGGACAAGTCCAAAAGTTTTAAACGTTTTCTTTGAATGAGCAAAAAAATATACCAATAATGGGGTAATAAAAATGGTCTTACCAAGAATTCTTATTAGGACATGTTTTCTCAAACTAAAGTTATTGTGCCATTTAAAAACTTCCTTGAAAGGATTATTTTCCATGTAAGAAACATTTTTAAGATTCAGTTTTTTGCAGTTCAAGCACAACTGTCAGATTCCCATCAAAGCATGTCTGTGTAGCTGGAGGGAGGGGCAAGGGTGGCCACAGGCACACCCCTCAGTTTGGTTTTTCTTCATCAACAGGCAGAAATTCTTAGGTAGTGTAGTTATGTCACTCGTGGCTGCAGGATGACAGTCTGACTTCTGCCGGGCGGGTTTAAGAAAGATTGCTCTGAATTTACTGGAAAGTGAAAAAGTGCTCATGGTTCATTCCTGGTTCTAGCTCCTCCACTATCTGTGTTTAATGGGAGCTGTTCTTTTACTTGTATCGAGCCTTAGAGCCACTAACTATATTAGAAAACTGGACTGAGTCAGTGTGACGTCACTCGTTGAAAATTGCTTACTTCCAGTTCCTACCAAATTAGGTCAACACAAGCGCCTCTATGGTGGAGCCGAACAACACCAGTAAACAGTGATTGGTCCAAGTTGGTCCGAGTCTACGTTTCTATGGCAACCACTCTCATCAATCAAGAGTTAGCTTGTTGGAAGGCCACACCCCTACCACTTGAAAGCCGCCAGAATCTGTCAATGAAACGCTTTGAACCTGAGACCACATACTTTTATTGAAGCATCTGATTGGTCAGTTTATAACTTGAATAACTTCAAAAAGAACATGTCCTGATAAAAATGAGGATTTATTTCTTGATAGAAGTCTATGGGATTTTGGCTTCTTCAAATTTCCTGTTTAGAACACCGGGGGAGAAGGGGTCACTCAGTCCAGTTCTCTATAAACAGTGCTTAGAGCTGCAGGTGAGGCTGCGCTATTGGTAAAAGATGGTCTGACTCCAGGAAATGGGGACAAATGGACTTACCAAAAGTAAAGCTGGTCCAAAGTCCTGTTCTTCCAAATTGTAATGTTCACCTTCCTCTGAAGCGTTGGAAGCAAGCTTGGAGATTGGTGTGGTTGAAATCACCTGCATTAACAAAGTATTGATCAGGGTGATTGATCTGAAGTTTGCTGATTATGCATGTTCTTAGCCATCTCAAAAAGCTGGGTCTGAACTCAGAATAAAAACTTCTAAAAATCAACATCAAATGCACCCAAATTATTATTTATTTACAGTCTTCCTGGAAGTCAATGTGCGGTCCAATCAGAATATTAGTGGCCTTCCAGCTCAACTGCTTTCCATGTTTCCAGAAACTGCTGCTTTGTGAGGTCACAGTCAGACTTCTACTTTGGCTCATGCTGTTTTTGTTCACAATCCTGTCATGGTATTCTTGCTCTTCCATCTGTTTCTGCCTGCAAATGTCTTCTAGGAAAAAGTCAAAACTCACTGGAGACCAATGGTCCAACCCAGGTTAAGAACTTTAGTCCTCTTACTTGTTTTGGACAATCAGCTGCTGCCTAGAAATGAGTGCTGTGTCACACAGGCCTTCATGAAAAGAGCAAAGCAAAGCTAAACAATGAAAGCACAGAAAACCTGATGAAAGTAACTTCCTGTCTTTGATTTACTGACAGCTGATCAAAACTCAGCCTGGGTCACGAGAACATCTGTGTTTCAGACTTTTCCTCAGACCACAGACTCCACGCACCATCACCCAGGACATGTGGGACACGGGGTGGGGTCACTGCTGGGTTACCTTGGAGACAAGCAGGAACACCCCCAAGCCCCAAAACATGCAGGTAAACTTCTGCAGGAGTCCCGTTTCAAAGTCACATGTCCAGTTTTTAGACTCTGACTGATGATGTCACACTGACAGTGAACGTGATGGAGCCCCGCCCTTATCAGCAGAGAGGTGTGGGCTCGTACCTGGCAGCGTGTTCCGCTGCTCTCTGCTGCTGCTGCCTGTGGGATCTGCTTCATCGCTGAATCATCATCATCGCCATCATCCCCTTCAACCTCTTCGTCTTCCTTGTCTGCGCAACAACCCTGACCACCACCATAATGGAGGGGATCAAATCTGCTTGATTCATTTGTTTTCAGCTTTGATTTTATGACAGAAACAAAACATCTGCTGCACATCTTCTTGTGTTTATTAATAAACATTGAAACAAATAAAAAACAATGTTGGCATTATTTGATTCTGACCCCCAGACTCAGTCGGGCCAACATTAAAGTCCCACTTCTGTCGAGAGAAAATAGTGTCACCTCTATTTCTGCGTGCATAATTGTGGATTTGTAACCCATACCTTTTGTGCATAAAAAGGACAAAATAAAAAAATGCTAAATACAATGTACACATTCACAATTTATAATTACAACAGCTTGAAACTACACGCAAAAACATTTAAAATTACGCACGAATCGCTGATTACGCATACACAAAACTGCATTTATGCACAAATCTTTTCACGTCTCCAAGATTCATGTGTCAGAGATGCATTTAAATGCTGCTTTAGTGCTGGGTCATCAGAGTTTTATCAGCCGCTTTGAACTTAGATTGTGAATTTTATCTGGTCAAACTTGCCATTTTCCATTTTCTTTAACAGATATACTAATTAATACAAAAAGGTCCATAAAGACATTTTTAAAACATTTGTCCCTTTAAAAATAAAAATATTTTCCAGAAATGATAGTGTCCTCCAATGTTCCCCCTGAGCTGCGCTTGCGCAATCGCGCACTGATCGAACATACTCAGCGCACAAGAAAATCTTTGCAGCGCACAAAATAAAATTCAACAGATACGTATTAATTGATATCTAAAATTGGAACTAATATAATCTAGTTAATTAGGCCAAATTTACTGTTTTCTGAACCATTTTGCAACGTAACTCAATGAGCGACAGGCGTTACACTACGCAGCCAATCATAACATTGACAGTGTTTACGTAAGTTCCCACAGTTCCATACCCGCCGTGCAGATTAGCCAGCAAACAACAGTGCAGCAGAGTTAAGAGACACAAATGCCAACCCCTTATCATGACGAAACGAACGGTCAGCGACACATTCACTCATCAAGCCAAAGTAAAAAAGAAATGTAGTTCTTTTAATGTGGAATGGCTGTCAGAGAAAAGAACAAGCGGTGAATCTGAGTGAGATTTTTTCCTTTTCGAGTGAGAAAGGTCTACTCTGCAAAACATGCAGCGACGCCAAAGTAACAGGTGAGTTTTCTGAGGGAAAAATGTGGACTAAATGGAAGTTGGACTACTTTAAGAGTCACATTCAGCAGAAATGTCATTTGAAAGCTGTAGGAATTGTACAAAGACGTAAAATGGGACAAGATGGGACAGGGGATCATTACATTATTGCTGGAGAGAGAAAAAGAAGGAGCTGTCACTCAAAACAAAATCTGACCCAGAGCGACCCCCAACAAGATTTCTGTTCTTTTTCGTTTTAAGTGGGTCAAATCAATTATATTTAATTATTAACTAATAACATTATTTAATTAATAAAAATTGCTGCTGTAATTTGATTCTTTTAATTAGCAATGTTACTTGCTATAAAACAAAGGTTTTGAACAGGCGTGATTCTGGTGTGTGGCCACAGCTACACATCTGATGTTGCTCACAGTGGTCCTCAGTGTGTCTGCTCAGACACATGGAAAATTAGAGGGAACATTGGTGTCCTCTTCTCTGCCAGCGCCTCCGACACAGAGCTCCTTCCCAAGTGCTGGTCACCAGTCACGGGGATAGCAGGTGCCACTGGACCCTTCTAAACAGTCGCAGATCAGAGTGGGCTGCGGGCTGATCAACCCTCTCCCTCTGTTGGTGTTTAGAAGGGCCTCGCGCTCCTGCCTGCTATCGCCACGTTTTGCCGCCATGTTCACATTTGCCACGCCAATCCTCTTTTGATCTATTGGAAAACCGTTCCCAGTGGTCTTTTAATTAGGATGATGCAATTATTAATTCTAATCAACAAACCTGTCTCGTGTTCTAGTTTAGTTTCGGCAGAGCAGCAGGAGTTCCTCAGAAATTCCCCTCTGAGTTGTGGGCGGGAATGTTGGTGTGGAGTAACCCTTGTCCCACCTTCCCCTCCATGTTGCTGAGAGCTCTCTGTTTATATTTTTTAATGCTAGCTCACAGCCCCTCACACCCGGAACCTAACATTACATTGTGTTTTTTTATCAAGGTTCCAACTCAGACAAGGAAAACAAAGATGTACATCAGGGGTCTCAAACTCAGTTTACCTTGGAGCCACTGAAGGCGGAGTCTGGCTGAGACTGGGCTGCAACCTCAGTACGAATGCGCGTACGTCATCAGCATAAAGACTAATTTTATGATTTCTGTATTTTGTTGTAATTCCTTTAATGCTCTCACGCTGTCTTATTGTTGCAGCCAAAGGTTCAATAAATATAGCAAAAAGAGAGGGGGAGAGTGGACAACCCTGTCTGGTCCCTCTACCAAGAAAAAATCTGTCAGAAGTCTGTTTGTTGGTTCTGACTGATGCATTTGGGTTATGATATAATATTTTAATCCAATCAATGAAGGATTCCCCAAACCCAAACTTATGGACTGCAGCAATGAGGAACTTCCAGTTTACTCTGTCAAATGCTTTTTCAGCATCCAACGAGAGTATGGTTGTTTCCTGGTTTTTAATAGTGGCAAAATCTATTATGTTAACAAGTAAATGGTTACTTACCGAGGATGTGTTGCCTTTAGTTGATTTAAATGTGTAAAAAGAAGAAAAAAGAAAAACAAGAAAAAACAAACAAACACAACAAAACAACAGAAAAATAAGAGAAATTAACGGATTTAACAAGATGGAGGTGTGGATGGTTGATGAGCTGATTTTCCTTTAGTTTAAATCATTTTAGTCAGGTTTCATCAGCGCATAATGGAGGTTCTGATCGCAGCATCTGAGAGTCTTCAGCGCAGCCACGGGGTGATCTCTGGGTCCTGAAAGAGCCCTCCATCCACGTAGAGTGTGTCCACTCAAACAAAAGTTCGAGACCCGGCGGTGAGGTGCTTCCTCCTCAGCGGGAAAAGGATCTTCCTGCGCCGGAGGATCTCTGCCGGGAACTGGTCGTTGACGCTGAAGTGTGTTCCCTTCAGCTCCCGGCCGCGGCTCCTCACCAGCTCCTTCTGTTTGAAGTGTTCGAATTTAGCCACTATGGGTCTCGGACGCTGGTTGTCAGACCTCCTTCCTCCGAGTCGGTGCACTCTATGGAAGGAGATCTTCTGGACCTCCTCCTTGGGGAGCTTCAGCTGGACCTCCATGAAGGACTTCACTGTGGCCTCTGGGTCTTCTCCCGCCTCCTCTGGAATCCCAGAGATGACCAGGTTGTCCCTCATGCTCCTCGCCTGAAGATCCAGGAGGGTTTCTTTGATGGAGCGGTTCTCCTCAGAGAGACGAGCGGTGTCGCTGCTCAGAGTCTGGACGGTCTCTCTGAGGGCCTGGTTCTCCTGCAGCTCCTGCATCTGCTGCTGGCTGAACTCCAGGGACTCTCGCAGGCCTTGGAACTCTTTGTGGAGGATCTCCAGCAAGTTCAGGCGGCAATCAAGGCTGGAGAGCTTCTTATCAACGGATTCCAGGATTTCACTGACGCCGCTGCCTGGAGAAGAGGCGGCCCCGGGAGAGTCTTCAGGACGGCCGCGTTTGGAGGAAGGAGTGGTGGTGTTTGTCTTCCCCATGACGAAGGTGTTGAAACACTCGTCTATGAAGCTCTCCAGGTCCTCCAGGCTGTCAAGAACTTAATAATCTTTTTAGAGGTTTTGTTATTATTATTATTTTAATATTATTTTTTTAATAAGGCGGTAAGAGGAAATAAGACGGAAATGTCTCATCTCACCTACACACCCTCCTCTCCCAAGGTAACTCTACAAAGGTATGTCAATCTAACTTTGGTGAAATTCAACTGTCCACTAAAGAATCAATACAATCCGTGTATCGTTCGTTCATTCGTTTTTCAATTTAAAATAAAAACCGAATCGTTTTTTTGTTTTTTTTGTCTTAAAACCAAAAAGGAAAAAAATTGAAAAAAACGAATCGTTTTTTTTTTGTTTTCCGATTTGTATTTTAAATCTAAAATGGAGCAAACGTTCAGTTTAGTTTTTCACAATTTTGTCTGAAAACTCTGGGTCAACCGGAAGTAGTTTGCGTGGAGTTTTATTTTGAATGTTGATCCACTGCTCGTGCTATCAGTTGTCTTTCAACAAAGGAGAAAGATTTTATATTGTTGTTTTACGACCGTAAAAGGAAACCCAGAGATCCAAGGATATGACAACTCATAACTCATAATTTCAAAAATTCATCCCACTCCCCTCCATAGGACATTAACATCTTTGCCAGCTGGTCAATCAAGTCTGATTATAGTGTTCCACCATTCCATCAGATTTTAGATGGTAAGCAGTGGTGCTGGTTTTCTTAATTCCCATCCACTGACCCAGTAGCTGCACCACCTCAGCTTCAAATTGTCGCCCTTGGTCGCTGTGAAGAACTTCAGGGACCCCATGCACCAGCACATAGTTTTCAAACAAACAACGAGCAACAGCCAGTGCAGTGTGGTTAGGCAGGGCATATGTATTCACAAATTTGGTGAAGTAGTCTTCCACCACCAAAACATACCTGTTGCCTCGAGAGGTCCAAAATATCTGTTGCCACCAGTTGTAAAGGCTGGCTGACAGGCGAGCTCCCCATGGGTGCCTTTGCTTTGGGCACGACCTACACTGCTCACACCATATGTCGCAAAGCATGAGGGGCCAATAATAGTTCTTCCTAGCTTTTTCCCAGACTCCCTCCGCAGAAAAGTGAGCAGCCACAGGTCCACCGTATAACTGCTCCAAAAGGTCAGGAACTAACACAGAGGGCACTACCACCTGGACTCGTGTCTCACCCGCTGGGGAAGACAGGACCGTTCGACACAACAAACCATCCACCATCGTCAGGTGATTAAATTCAGTCTACAGTTTCCTCAGGCCCAAGGATGATCCCCGTCTACAGATGGGAGGAGGATTAGACTGACCTTGGTTCAGCCACGCTACCACTACACTAATGTCAGCATCTTTACCCTGCAAAAACGCAAGTCTGTGTCCTCTAAGCTGAGTGAGGTCGTGAGAAGCTCCTGGTCAACAGCACAAACACCGCCCGGAACTGAAGCATTCACCCCCACTGAAACAGGAGAATCAGGCCTGCGAGACAATGCATCAGCATTTCTGTGCTTTGAACCCTTTTTGTGGACAATCATCCAGTTATATGGGTCCAATCCTAAGACCCATCGACCACGACGTCTTGAAGGATCATTGTCAAGTGACATTTTTCTGAGCCCAAGCAGTGGGCAGTGATCAGTGACAATGGTGAAGGCAGACAGGCCCACGTAATGTTTGAACTCACGAACAGCCCAGACAACAGCCCAGAGTTCCCTGTCAAAAGTGGACCATCGTTTCTGAGGCCGTGTGAGAGCCTGACTATCATATACTACCACCCGTTCCAGCCCATCAACCACCTGGGCTAGCACAGCTCCAACCGAATGATTAGATGCATCTGTGTAAATTCTAAAAGGCAGAGTAAAATAAGGCAGGGTCACCACCGGTTCAGAGGTCAGCGCCATCTTCAGGTAAGTGAAAGAGGCTTCACACTCTGCAGTCCATTCAAAAGGAACATTTTTACCTGCTAAGTGATTCAAAGGGGCAGCATGCTCTGAAAAGTTTTTAACAAATCGCCTGTACTACGAGCACAAGCCAACAAAAGCCCTCACTTCCAATGGTGTGCAAGGGGTCGGCCAGCTTTTCACTTTGTCAGTGTTACGTGGGTCAGGCTGGAGACCTTCCATGGAGATGACATGATCCAAGAAAACCACTTGATCTCTGGCAAAATGACACTTAACGGGTACAACTCACCCACATGAAGCCTCTGCTTCAACTCCACTGTATTACCAGTGGGCTTAAGGACACGTGAAACTGTTACCCCCTTTTTAACGGATGCCCCTGTATGTGCAACCACCAATCCAATCTTCTCAGGAACATTAGGTTTCAGGTTTCCCTGAAAACTCAAAGCTGGCAAACCTGTACCCCGTGCACCAGACACAGTGACACATTGGCCAGAGACACTGGGATACTGGGATCATTTCTTATCCCCGCAGCAGCGGAACACTCGCATCGCATAACTGCAGTAAACCACGTCTCAGGTCTAACAATGCATGGTTTTTGACAAGGAAGTCCATACCGAAGCAGTACAGCTTGTGTGGATTCACGCAGTGTGCTGCCAGGATGTGGGACCTAAATGAAATGGAGCTGACACAGTGCCCAAAGTGTCCAACACTTGTACATTAACAGCCCAGGAGTACACATAGTTCTTTTTCAGGGGTCGATTCTTCAACGCACGTACGGACAAGTGAAAATCTGCACTTATAAGTGACATTGAGGCCCCGGAGTCGATAAGAATGGGAACCTCCGTGCCTTTGACTGCCCCCCTCACATAAGACACAGGGCTGTCAGTGCGATCAGTCTCACTCACAGTCTCATAGTTATCCTAGCGCATATAATCAGATGAAGCAGGAGAGGTGTGGCCGTTGGCTCCCATAGCAGAGACATCTTCTCCATGCTCGTCTCCATGCTGCTTCTGAGGCAGGAAACACACTCCACGTTTCCTGGAACCCAAGTTGTGAGAAGAGCGCCAGTTTGGGCTAGGGCTCCTTCCTCTCCACGTTTTCGACTCGGAAGGTGATTCTGAGTGCCGCTGCTGCCTGTGTGACTTGAAGACATACTGCGAGTGGGGTGGCTCTGTCCGGCGAGCGGCCATGATGTCGTCCAGGAACCGCCTGGAACTGGCAGCCCCTCCTCCCGCAGGCGCAGACACAGCGAACTCCCAGTGGAGAGAATGATTTCAGGTCCCTTCTGTAGCACTCATCTCTCAGTCTCTTATTCTCCTCAGAAACTTTTCATTTCCATCCTCATTTGGGACATATCGTCAGTTAGTTTGTCCATCACATTCTGCAGCCCATTCGCAGTAGACACAGACTGCACAGGTAGCTCCACTCCAGCGTGGGAAACACAGCTAAATGGAGCCCCACAGTCTCTCTGCAGGGCCTCTGGCATTCTCACATCTCTCAGCGATTATTAAAGCCTCCTCTAAATCAGTCGCGCCCTGTTCCAAACATTTGGCTTTCAATGCAGGGTCCAGACCAGCAAGGAAACGTCTGAACTTCTCTTCACGTTGCGCCACATCTCCATACTGTGGGAATACCGCCACCATGAGCCGACTCACGTCCACGGCAAACACCTGCAGACTTTCTCTGCCCGTGTCCGCGCCGTCAGGCTGGTCCTGAAGCGCTCCAACGCCAGCCGCTGTCCGAAAGCCGCTCCAAGTTTCTCTTTCACCAAATAATAGTCCGCTTTAGTAGAATCTGGAAAGCTGTCCCACAGCAAAAATGCAGCTTCGTCAAGCCGCGTTGGTAAAGCTTCCAGCTTGTCAGTGCTGGATCCAGCGGTGGCCCCGACAGCCACCTCCAACTGTCTGACCCAGCTCACAAAGCTGTTGTGAGTTGTGTCTTATCTTTTATGAGCCACACAAGTCAGTAATGTAGCTGCTGTGTCTCCAAAGTGTGGAATGTGCTGCTAGCTAGCTAGAGCTAGCATCAGACACCGGTGTTATACCAGGGATCAGTGACACAAACAGAGCTTTGTTTGGTTAATTTAGGATAAGAAACGTGAAATATATGAAATCGTTGCTGTGGAATCATTTTTCAACCGACAAGTAATAATTATTGTCAGAAATATGGATATAAATTCTGGCAGGGGAAACTATTTTTTCATAACAGCTGCAGCAGAGAAAATCCAGAAAGTATCCAGAGCCATTTCTTCAGATTCTAACATGAAATGTTTTTGATCTTTAGCAATGACAGAGCACTGATTCAGTGAAAGTTTTCTTCTTATTTTAAAAATTCACAGAATTATTCTGGAAACATTCTAACAAGAATGTTTTTTATTGTGGCAGTGGATCATTTATCTTTATCATCATTATTTTTTTGTAATCAGTTCTGTGTGTAAACTCGTGTTTAAAATACACCTCCTGAAATAGATTTATTAAAAATAATTAATGTGAATTTTTCTGCATTACTGCAACATCACCAATAATAAAATAGGAATATGCACTCATTATTTTCCAATGATCTAATGAGCTTTGTCTCTGCAGAAGCAATGCTAAAATATTTGGAGATAAGACATTGATCCAGAGGGATCTGAGGAACATCCTGACCATGAAACTCCAGAACCATCAGGTTTCTGAGGATCTCTTTCTGACATAAAAGCATCATCTGCACATGTACATGGACATCAGCCTGTTTTTACTAAACCAGTAGATGCAGATGACTGGCTAATTTATTCTCTCATTTATTCAGGACTGATGTAGTGGGCAGAGAGACAATTCAGATTATTTCCCCTTTCTCCTAAAAAGGAGATTGTAGAAGCTTTTAGCATCACTTTCTTTAAAATACTGGCAAGGAAATGATAAAACAGACTTAGCTTGATGACTTTGCAAATAAAAATAAAACATTTTGAGGACAAAGCACCATGACTGTTACAGAAAATACTGAGTTATTATTAGGTATTATAAGTGTGAGACTACAATTGTCAAGCAGTATTTTAAGTGTACATTTGTTGTTTTAATTGTAATTGTTAGTTTATTGAATCTCTTCTATTTATTGAGAGGATTTTTTTCCCCCTTGTATTCATTTATAGTGTTGTTTTTTTCTCACATAGAGCTGTCTTAGTAGACCAAAGGGATTAGGAATCTCTTCACTACAGTTTACAAAATGAAGGCCCTTAACCAGCATCTACTCTAGGACCCCCACAAGACTAGAAACGGCCCCAGCCAGCCTGGATGATTCTGTGATTCATACAGTAATTAAATGGGATCAGTGTTGCTAAATTTATATTTAACATTTAAATCAGTAAATAAGTTAAATTGTGAAATAACATTAAAATACATTGAAAATGACATTAGAACATCTACATAAACTGACACCTACAGTAAACTCCAATAAAACATCACATACGATGTTGAGTTAAAATGTGTGATTTCTGCAGGTCAAGTTTCTAGAAGCAAAGTTCCAGAAAAGTTTGTGCAGAACCAGAAGAATAGCTCTACAAGGGGACAATAAGAAGACTGAAGTAATTTTACCATAGTATATAGCATACAGACAAATCACTATGACGGATTTCACTGACTTATATGCAATACAATCATTAATGTTTTTACTCTAATTTTTACATTTTTTTTAAATTGCGGGTCATTGGAAAA
The DNA here is from genome assembly GCA_016861445.1 of Oryzias woworae. NCBI lineage: Eukaryota > Metazoa > Chordata > Actinopteri > Beloniformes > Adrianichthyidae > Oryzias > Oryzias woworae. The sequence goes on from BOLG01001664.1 coordinate 6,181,885, forward strand.
GTATTTTTTCTGGACCGGCTGCATGAACCTGATTGGTTGTAAAGGACGTCTTGGGTAGTGAAAGAGCAGCCGTGATTCCTGCTGAAAGTGCTGGGAAGGAGAGCTGGAAAACAACATCCTAAAGGACTGCATCATATTGGACTTGTTTCATTTAGGAGTTGGTGTTTACTGGCTCCATGTTTACCATTTTAAGTTTAAAGCTTTATTAAAACAGTTAATGTTAAATTTTTTAAAGCTGTTTAGAAATGTCTTTTCTTGCTGGTAAAACTGAAAGCTGACATGAGTGTTATAACAGATATAAAAATAAACAACATGGTTTCATGGCAGAGCAGAATATTGATTACAAACCTAACAGGAATATGTTTTTCAACAACAGAAACAAAGACAGTGAGGGGTTTTATTTTGTGGCTTCTTTATGCATTCAGTCAAACGTTACATTTATAATCAGCATTTACTCAGCATGTCTGTCAGTCACATTTATTAGATGAAGCAACGCATCTGGAAAAAGTCTGTTTGTGGTTAAATTCTGTATCAGAAAGAGTCGTGTCAGGTAAAGTCTGACTGCGCTGCTGCTCAACATCTGCTCTGCAGAGAAAAGATCCTCTGCAGAAGAAGATACCTCGGTAACAGACCCCAGCTCCTGCTCATACATGCTTGCAGCTTCCTCTGCACTAGACTCCAGCTCCACTGAAATCCCTGTGAAAAGAAAAACCACCAGCTGTAGTTGGTCTTTAATTCAGGAATCAGGCTCAGCAAAATGAGGAGAAAACAGGCTATACTAGGAAAGCAGTAGGGAGGGGTCAAAACATCAAAACCTGATTAAAATACATTCTTTCAACTGCCAACAATCTAAAATGCTCTGTATATGTTAAGTATATGACTCTTTGATTTGTTATTTTAATGAAATTTTTATTTATTTACAATTTTATTTATTTATTTTGACTCATTCTTAAGCTAAGCTAAGCTAACGTTAACACGGACCTTTGAGTCATTCAAATAGAAGAACTTTGCGGGGAAATTTATCAGGCTATCTAGTCCTTTATTTTCCCATATTTATAGAATGTATCGGCGATAAAATAACAGTTACTTTATAGAGAATCATGATTACACGCTTTAACGTACGTCATTTTCCTCTGCCGGAAGTTGCGTCCGTCCCGGAACTCGTCATATGCGTCTTGAAAGCGGAAGTTCCTCCTCTTGGGTTTCCGCTCCGTGAAGAAGCTTTTCGGTGAGTCCCGCTCGGACTTTTCATCCGTTTAGATCCCGCTCTCAGGTGACCATCCTGCCCTGCACTGTGATCGTATTGACTGACGGGCTTGAGTTGTGTTTGTTGGTGGGTAGATTTTGTTTCCGTGAAGCGAAAAAAACATTTTAAAGAGACTTTCTCCTATGTTTCACTGCTGGCGCCGCCATATTGGTTGCGCGCGGAGCTTTGATGAGCAGGAGAGTAGCGTGATTACCAAAAGTCTCCACCCATGTTCTGCGAGGACTTGTTAGCTGTAAGTAAGAATCGTTGACGCAGAAAACTAGCGGGCCAAAGTTAACCTTCCGGTTCAAGTTGCGTGATCTTCGTGAGGGAGCGTTACACCAGCTCTGGCGGTGCGGTGTTGCAGGCCCTCGTGCTTGTGCTCAGGTGAACATATTGGCATCCTTAAATCTGCACAGATTCACGTGCCTGACCCGGTGGTTCCATCTGGCAGTCGCTGATAAACACGCGTTTGTGACGTTGCCGGTCTGTTTGTCTCAAAGGGTTAGGTTGGGATGGAGGAAACCTGTTCGTTGCTGGTCGTTTCTGTGGATTAGACCCTCTTATTAACGTGTTCCTCAGGTCATTCACTCTCTCCTCACCTGCAGACATGGCTCCCCGCAAAGGTAAAGAAAAGAAGGAGGAGCAGGTCATCAGCCTGGGTCCACAAGTGGCCGAGGGTGAGAATGTGTTTGGAGTCTGCCACATCTTCGCCTCTTTTAATGACACCTTCGTTCACGTCACTGACCTCTCTGGGAAGTAAGTGACCCCTGTGACATCAGCCCCTCTCAGTCCAGCTCTGTCTGACTGCTGTCTGGTTTGCAGGGAGACAATCTGCCGCGTGACAGGCGGGATGAAGGTGAAGGCTGACAGGGACGAGTCCTCTCCGTATGCAGCCATGTTGGCGGCTCAGGATGTGGCGCAGCGCTGCAAGGAGCTCGGGATCACGGCGCTGCATATCAAGCTGAGAGCCACTGGGGGCAACAGGTGAGACCACCTACACTGTAAGGGTCTTCTAATGTGAGGCACATTTGCACCATCAGGCATGAGCAGGTTCCACCAAGTTTTTCGGTTTGAAAAACTTTGCTTTTGTTCAGTCATCGCACTTGTTGGTTTGACCCGTTTTAAATGTGTTCCTTCCCTGAAAGCTCATTGCAAACATGTTTACATCCACTCTGTGTGACCAGCTCTGAAGCTAACAATGAACTATTGTTTAAGGACGAAGACTCCTGGACCCGGAGCCCAGTCCGCTCTCAGGGCTCTGGCTCGTTCTGGAATGAAGATCGGCCGTATTGGTATGTTCTCACACAATCTCTGTTCAGTTATGGGGGCCTGAAGGATGATGGGTAGTGTGCTAACAGCAGCCTTTGTAGGTTCCTTTATGAAGGTCATCTGGGGTTTTCTGAGGTAAAGCTACGTTCACATCACCCTCTGCAAAGCGGGTTCACGCGACCACTTCCCTAAAAAGTGGACGTACATGTGTGCAAATGCCTGTTTTGTTCAAAACTCTGGTATTCATGCGTCACTACTAACGTTTTTACGCTGAAGCTGTTCAGGCTGTTTGTGCAAAGAGCGCAGCCATATCAGTTGGATTGGAGGATAAATCAATAATTGCGGTTTGTTCCTGGCCAGAATTCTATGATACCAAATCTTTCAGAAATTGAAACAAAGCAGTGAAAGGAAAAGCCTGAAGCAACATTCACGCTGCTTAACATTTCAACAAGGGGACCTGGTTACAGACAACATGGCACAAGATCATCATTGGCTGGAAGTCCTCGACAGGAACCGGACATTCACACGCACAACATGGTGCTGGGGTATTTTTGCTTTTAGTCGGGGCTTTTCGCTCGTATTAAACACTTTAAAGTGGTTTTTAAGCTGTTAAGGCATTTTAAGCACATTACAACTATATTGTGTTAGAGTCCCTGATTTACTGTTTATTTACATTTAAAAGCTTTCATAAAAGTTGCTACACATCTGAACTTTTTAAGATATCATTTTTGAAAGGGGCAAAGTTTTAAGAAGTGTTATAATTTTCTCTAAATATGAATTTTAAAATGCGCTGTATTTAAGGAAAACATGATAAAGCAACATCAAAGACCAAGGACGAGCAGCATAAAACAATATTTCAGCATCACTCACTATCACCTAGCAAACATTTTTTGATTAAATCAAAAGATTCAGGTCTATCCTGTAAGTATGTGACAGTTGTGCACTGAGGTTTATTTCTGTACACAAATTTAAATATTTAGTATCCTTTGATTGAAATCAAGTAAAATAAAAATTTCATTTCATATGAAGTGTTTGATTCTTTTAAAATACATATTCCATTTATTTTGTCTTTTCTCTTCAACCAAAAAACATTAACATGTTGGCCTGCCAGTAGTCTTCTGCAGTGGACAAACACTGCCCTGTAACTACAATACAACTGTAATCTAAGTTACACAGAATCATTTCAAAGCTTTTATGGTTTGACATAAAAATACTTGCCTATAGTGTAGTTTTTTAGCAACAGCAGACACCACCACCTCTGCAACACAGGCATGTCATGCTGTCAGTGGTTATATCTCGGGTTACACTTAAATTGCTAAGTTGAGTAATTTAAAGTTATAGTTACTGTCAGAAATTAACCACTGAGTAGTCAAACGGCACATTTAAAGCAATGTATAAGACGGCCTGCAAAAGAATTAATAGCAAAGCAGTACTATCAAGCAGATATGCCTACACTGCATATTTGTGATATGCAATCTAATAGTCTTTCCACTTCAATGTTTGAAGAGAGCAGAAAACATGTAAGACTTTGTTTTATAGTTTTGATCCAGAAGCGCCAAATAAAGACCCAAGCTAATATGATTAAGTGATAAAAACAATGGCAAAAAAGAAAATAACAAATGGAGAAAAAAGGCAATAGATTATGTAAATAAATGTATTATACATTATTTATATTATAGTCATCTTCTGAGTGTGCTTAGTTGTTGCATAAAGTTTTTGTAACGATTGCCCAATAGGTGGCGCTGCAGAAGCCGCCCCAGCGTTTTGTGCAATATCTCCAAAGCTGCATTAGGTAACATGCTCAGATTTTGTACTTTAGATGGAATTAGGGTCCTGTAAGACATATAAAAAAAAAAACGAGGCTTCTTACGCCACCTAGTGGTGACTTAGAGGATAATTTCACATTCAGGTTAAGCCCTTTAATCTCCTTAACCAATGCAGATATCAACATGCAACCACTTGTAGTTTGTAAAGGTCCTTGGTGAGATCATTGGTTTACAATTTCGTACCATTCAGTGTTATGATTGATTTTATATACATTTTTTTAAAAATAGTTTTTTGCCATAGCAAATGAATGGAACCCACTTTTGAAGACCCAAATCTTGAAAAGTACAATGCCCAATGCTATGAAACTTTGTGAGCAGATACTTTAATGTATCCATGCTGTAATACGTCTGGCTCTATTGCGCCACCTGGTGGTAAGTTGGAGAAAAAAGTGTTTGAGCCTTAATTTCCCAAATATTCCCAAATATTGAATATGTATCAGCCGTCTGTACCTCATAAGATTCTTTTGCAATTTACGATTTTTTGGTGCAGTGGAAAGGGCAGTCTGCTTCTGATCAGAAAATTGCAGGTTCAATTCCCACCTTGCCCTCCGATGTGTCGAAGTGTTCTTGGGCAAGACACTGAACCCCACATTGCCCCTGATGGAAGGTTGGCGCCAGCGGAGCCTCTATCAGTGTGTGAATGTGACCATGACTGTAAAGTGCTTTGGGCCTTCAATGAAGGTTTGAAAAGTATACGCCGTGTACCAAGATGTGTTTAGGCGCTCACGGAGGAGGTGTTGTTGTAATGATTTTTGCCACCATCTTGTCTGCAACCTGGTCCCCTTCCATTTCACACCAAAACTCTTAACTGTAGGTGGCAAGCATCTGTTAATAAACAGTGAAAATGATCAAGAAGCCCCTCCCTGCTAAACGCACGTCAAATGCCTGGTGTGAACGAAGCGTTGCTGATGGTCAGAGCAAGCTGGGTCAGCTCTAAACCCTGAAACCGACCACTTTTGCATCTGCTTACAGGCCATTTTCAATGTTTACGGAATTGTTTTGTTTTTTTAAACTAATGTTTACAGGCTTGTTTGGGTTAATTTATTTACTTCAACAGATATGTGGGGTTATCTTCCGGTCATTAAAGCTTTGTTATTGTTTTGGTTATAGAGGTTTGTTCATAGATGTTTACATGGTTTTTGTTCTTGTAATTTTACGTTTTTGGCTGTGGGGTGCTTGGGACAGTCTTGAGGGCTGTACTGGTGTCCAGTTGGTTACTCACCTGTCAATGTTCTCGTTCATACGGGAGACGGTCTCAGACGGATGAAGCCACTGGAACGAGTGATGAAACGTTTCAAGGAAGATGTTGATCCCAGTTGACATCGCTCAGTTTTAAGACTGCCCACCTGTAGGTTGGAATGTTCTGGCCCCTCCAGGACAGGGGTGGCAGCTCCATGTTCCCATGGCTTCACCTCTACCTGACAAACAGCATCTTTTTGAATGCTGGTACAGAGTTCTGGGAACTTCTGTCAGGATCTCGCTCTAACTCCTCTCTCTTCTCGTCTTCCTCAGAGGATGTCACCCCCATCCCATCAGACTCCACCAGGAGGAAGGGAGGACGCCGCGGTCGGCGTCTGTGAGCAGGACCGACTCTTTCACAATAAAAGTTTGTTAAAGTCTTTCTGTGTGAACTGAGTCTTTGTCCATCTGTTACCTTTTGGGTTTGTCTGGAGGTGCTGGTGTGAAATGAAGCTGTGGGTCTTTGGAAACGTAAGACTAAAAGCTGCAACCAGAGCTGACTTTGTTCATTTTCTGCAACATTTTACAGAAGGATCATAATTTAAGTGACAAACCATCTTTAAGCCCCCAAGTTAACTTTTCATGTAAAGGCTATAAAGGAAAAACTGGCACCTATGACTTTTGGGTAATGTAGGCATTTTTTCTGGTCACGTAGAAGCTAAAGAAGAAAGGAAGGTGGTCACATCGATACTTTATTTAACCCAAAGTGCAGACAATAAATATTTGCAGGTCACTGCTCCAACTGAGGGCTCAGGTCCTCTCCTGATTCCTCCTGTGGCCCTGTCTCCTGGACCAAGTCCTGCTCCTCAGCTGAAGGGGTGGGGCTTTCTCCATCATAGATGATGTCCTCTGGGTTTGGAGCTGGGGGACAGAACTCCTCGTTGGGAACAATCCTCTGGAAGATGAGCTCAGCCTGCACACAGAAACACGTGCTGAGTGGAGGGTTCTGATTCTGACGCCGGTCCAGGGTTGCTGTGAAGCTGCTGCTCAGACATTTCTGTCCCGGAGTGTTCTGGAACAATGTTCTTTAACCAGCGTGCTGTGACACATGATCATCATTGCAAGGATTTCAGCTCTGTGCTCATCCAAACTGGTCCAGCTGTCTGATTCCTATTTGAGGCTTAATCACGTCAATCTAACCAATCCCAAGAAGTAAACGTCCTCACTTCCTCGTGTCGTCATGGCTCATTGTCTCTCGGTTCCAACCATCATTACAGTTGAAGATTATGTTTAGTGCTGTCGTTTCCCAAGCGTGTATAAAATGATTCATCTTAAAGATGTAAGTCTGTTTTTGCACTACATCTCCCATGATTCATGGGGTTAATGTGACGGCGTCTCTTACTGCGCTGCTGTCCTGAAGAACAACAAACATCCATCAGTCTGTTCAGTTAAGGTTAAGAGACCAACAGACACAATGAACTCAAACTCAACTGAAATAATTTCCCTAAAAATAAAGAAAATATTTTGAGTCTTTTCTCTAGTTGAACTTTAAAATCATGAATTGAATGTTTGTCTTTTTGGCTCAAAGTATCAAACGTGTCATTTTCCTGAATGTACGGTCGCTCTTCCACCGACATGACAAATAATCACAGTTTAAAAAGGACTTTCATTATGCTTAAAAACAAGTTACACAGAATTACATTTCAACAAACTGGACAGAAAAACATCTGTTTTAAAATCCACCTTTCCAAATTATTATCGAGAACTATCAACTTTTAGGAAAGCGAGCAGCAACTTCAAGCGGTGTGTTCCATGAGCAACACAAGAACGCTGGTGAGGTTCTGGACTTCATTCAGACCACAGAGCTGGTGTGACTCATGATCTGTATCAAGCATCTCCAGGTTCAAAACACAGCTGTAGGTTGAATAAGTGAAGTGTGCATGCAAGGGTTCTGCTGTCACTGCAGCCTCAGAAGAACCTCACCTGTTTGATGTTGTGTTCATGATCCAGACTTCCTTCTGGACCAGAACACACGTGCACGTTAGGCGGGAGTCCCTGACCTTCAACCCGAGGCACCGAGCCATCAATCATGTTGAAATACAGACTCCAGAGGACGGTCGGACACCCCCCTAAGGACGGGTCAGATTTCAGGACAGATCTCAGGTTTGGACTTGAGTGAGTGGTGGTACCTGACTCCTGCGTCTCTGGGGTGTGGAACATCCTGGTCACCAGCTGGGACAGGTCATCGAAGGCGGAGCTAATTGACTGACAGGTGAGGTGAACCAAATCTAAGACAGAGACACCAGAACCAAGCAGACGGTTCTATTAATGACTTCTTTCAATCAAGTGGGGGTTCTTCTCTCCGACAGTACAGCGACCTGGACAGGCTCAGCAGGTTCTGCTGGACCTCCGTCTGGACTCACATGTTCCTGGCATGCAGGTCATTGTAGATGAGCACAGCTCCACCATCTTCACTGTTGACTGGCACGCTTCCCCGGGAGGAATCGTCACCATGGAAACCTAAAAAGAAGGGTCTTTCATGAAATAGAACAGAACCAGGTTCCGGTCCAGGCTTGTGTGTCTCATTGGAACTGAGTAGAAGCAGAGTGGTTTTCCAGCTCGTCCTCCGGCAGTTGCGTGTTCTGTTTCCGACCAGAACATGCAACTGCTTCAGCTCTGAAGAAAGTCTGAAGAACTTGAGTTTGCATAAAAACCAGGCCTAGACTGCGCCGTGGTTCTGCCGTGACAGAACTCGCAGAGCGCTAGTGAGGACACTGTTACAACCTGAGCTGTGGATTCAAGGGAACTACACCCCATCACAGAACTATTTTCAGTCTGCTGGATGCAGGCGTGTCACGGCTGAACTGATGCTCCAGCTCAGGCCTGACCCAATGCTCAGCGTTATCTGGCCCCGCCCGCAGCTCGGCGCCGGGTCCCGCCAGGTGGCCTGGTGCTGAGCCAAACTCAGTTCTGAGTAAGAAGAACCAGATTTGTTGGAAGGAGGATCTGGTTCTGATGGGTCTGAGTTCTGGGTGAGCTACTCCTCACCAGAATTTATGTTGACAGGAAGTCACTGATAAAAATGAAGCAGCCTTATGCTGCTTCATCATGTTCCAATGATCCCGGTTCTGTTCATCAGAGAACCGGGCTTGGATGCAGTGATGGACTGGACAGCTGTACCTGTTGCTCTGAGTCGCTGTGCAGAACTGAGGAGTCCGTTATCAGGACGGCTCTACTCAGCAGCCTGCAAACAAACAAACGGCTTCATGCTTCTGAGAAAAAAAAAAACTCAACCAGTTCTCGGTTCTGATTGGTGAGTTCTCACCTGGTGGGCGTGGTCACACTCCTCCTGCTGCCTAAATACCCATCCTCCACCACGAAGTGACTGCAGCTGATTCGCTGTCCTCGACTGTCAATCACTGCCTTACACCTAGAACAACAGGTGACAGGATGTGATGTCACTGCTGATCTTAACTCACAGCCGGGGTGGGTCAGCCCCACCCCACCACCAGGTCAAAGGCAACACCTGTAGAGAAGGGGCTGATGAACAGGAGGATTTGAATCATGATGAAGATGATGCTGCAGTGTTGGGATGAAAAAGAAGGTTTATCTAAGACCAAGCACACAAAGGGGTTGTTCAGGTTTGGTTTCTATAGCAACAGATGCAATGAATCTTGGAGTCTGAGCAAACTGAGCCATTAGAGGTAGAACTGAACACTGGAGACTCTGGAGTCGTCCAGAACTTGAGTTTGACATTAACTCTTTTAGAGAAATGTAGCCCACTTTCAAGTGGACAGGTCGGCAGTCTGTCGCAGGGCCACACAATCACATTCACACCTAGGGGACCTTTAGGGTCACCAATTGACCTATGACGCCTGTTTATGGACTGTGGGAGGAAAACGGAGTGCCTGGAAAAAACCCACACACGGACAAGGAGAATGCTAACCGCTGCACCATCATACAGTCAATGATGTAAACATGAAACATCTATGCTGCATGAAAAACATCAGACTCTAAGTGTGAGTGAGAACAGGAAGTGGGCGTACCTGTTGGCGTCTTTGTCCACGATGAGGCAGCTCACCGAGTGCCTGAGGCAGTAGATCCCTCCAAACACCGCACTCATCCTGAAACACCAACAACAGGTCAGTCTGCAGCTCTCTGGCTCAGCTCGGGACTGGCTGCTAAGATCTGCAAACGCCTGCGCAGAAGGATGCAGAGCAACACAAGAAAGCAGATCTGATCTGCTACATTTAAACACATAAGAGAAGAAGTCTGATGTTGAAAGGTTCTGTCGTTCACACAGACTCAGCAGCTGTGAGAACCTGTTCACAGAGGGATAAGAGCCACTGAAATCCAGACAAGTGTTCGTGGGGTCCTAAAGTCCAGGACCACTTTGCCCCTCTGAGGAGGCAGGACCAGAACATCAGACATCAGGAGTAAACAGACCAAAAGAAGTCAAGAGGCTGATTATGCTGCTGTTCCACCACAGGGGGCTGACAAAAACACATTTCTGGGTGAATTAAGACTGAAAATCTGTTCTGGATTATTGAGGGAAACAAACTCTGGTTCACTTTACATGAACCTAATGTGTCCATTCTAAATACAGCCTTACAGAGTTTCAGCTCAGACATTTCAGAACCAGATTCTATGCCTCCAGGTTCTGGTGGTGTGCACCTCAGGCCTGAGGTCTCACCAGGGACCTGAACTGTTGGATCTGGGAGGAGACTATCCAGACCAGAACCTTGTGCCAGTAGCACAGCTCTGCCATCAGACTGATGAATACTAAGTAACTGTCTGTATGTAAAACAAGTCATGAGGATGGAGTACAGTGTGTTTTTGTTCTTTATATTATTACGGTTTCTCTTTAAGGTCTGCATCTGCCAGCAAACAAATCCTAGTTAGTGAAGGTAACATCACCAATGGGAAGAAAATATTCTGAATCTAATGTCACAAATCACATTTTCTTTATTCAGTATCCTTCTGGCTGCTGACGGCACAAGGGGAGGCAGAATGATTAAAGGCCCCTCCTTAGGGGACGGAGCCTTAGTGTGTTGTTGGACCTGCAGGTCCAGCTGGTGTTAAAGTACAGAAAAATGACAGCAAAAGCATTATTCATAGGTGAGTGCGTCATCTTGTATATGTTTTGTTGTCTCAAAGCTGAGATGGAAAAACTCAAAGAAATACTTCATGTTCTACTTCGGTTCTTCATGTGCACGTTCCAGCCTTAGCTGGAAACATAACCTGAAGTCCTTCTGCATTCAGGATGACATCAACATCCAACCAAAATGAAGCTGTCAGAGGTCCCCAGGCCACCGACCCACAGCACGGAGAGAGTTATTGTCAGCTGCTGCTCTGACTCACCTGCAGAAACACTGAGGGATTTCTCCAAGGCCGTACACTGGGAACAGAAACGGACTGTTGCCATAACGACCCAGGGAGCGCAGAAAGTGACGTGTGGAGGCTAGACCCGCCTCTGTAGGTGTGTCTTCCGTTACCATGGCAATAGAATGAAGTAAAAAGTGCTGCAGGTTGTCCCCGAGCTGCTGGTCCTGCAGGTACTTTGAATATGGATGATTGCTGTACGCTGGAAGGAGGACACAGAGCAATGAAACAAACTACCTAGAATGCCCTGGTGTGTGACAGAACATAAGAAAGATGTAAACAAGTACAAAAGTTGGTGTTACCTTGATCTATCTCTGTCTCCTCCATACAGAAAGTTAGAAAACGCATCAGCTTCCTCTTTTCAACCACAGACAGCTGTCGACTCGCAAAGACATCAGCCCTACTGCAGGGTACCTGAGAAGCAGACAGGTAATAGACAGGTGATACGTTTGCTCAGCAGGTGTCAGAAGGCAGGTGAACAATGAACACACCTGTTGCAGGTTTCCATGACGATATGTGAGTATCCTGGTGACGTTCTTGAACTCTGTGTAGCGGCTGACGTTGGACCTGATGAGCAGGTCAACCAACGAGCCACGAGAGAACAGCAGCTGAGGAACGGAATGAGTGGAAACCTCTTGAGCTGTTTCTGATGTCACTCAGGTGTGGTCAGCGCCTTAGTGACCTCATCATGTGACTTCAGCAGAGCTTCTCTTTTATCAAGCTCTGGTGTGAGGGAGATCTCACCTTGGAGACCAGGTCGATGTTGAACCTCCGACCTTCCTTCACCAACTGGGCGTAGCTGGGCTTCTTCCTGGTTGGCTCTGATGGGCCAGAAGCAGAAACGGGATGTGACTGGTCCTCTTCAGACTCCTCCCCCTTTGTGTTGGTGGCCTATGATTGGTTGAAACATGAAGAGAGGACTGACCAGTGAGTCCCACCAAACACTCAGCCCTTCCTCACCTGCTCTTTCACCTCTGCCTCGGCCAACGCCTCCTCGGCCGACTCCTCCTTCCCTGAATCTGTAACACAAACAGAACAAAGTTCTGGACCTAGTTCTAATAGGTTGTTTCTAAACCCAGTCTAATTGTTTACAGAGGATCATTATTCTCCTGTGTGAAAGAAGGTCTTTTCTGCCTCACCTGCAGACTCCGCCTCTAAAGGGCCTTCTGCAGATATTTCTTCTTCGGTGGTGTCTGGCACTTCCTTGTCTTCCACACTGAAAAGAAACGCTAACATGTAAGATAAACATCAGTGTGAACAGGTTCATCTCACACGTATGATTATAGGTGAGCTTTACCTGGCGCAGGAGAACACCTGTATGTTAGTGATGGAGTCAAGTTCTGGATTTGACAAGTATATTAACTCCTCCCCTTCATCCAACAAACTTGACCAATCCTTTGCTTGCTCTGGCTGAGGCCCCGCCTATCAACACACACAGGTGAGACTGAGGGCTCATCTGTTAGGTGGAAACCCATAGACATGAGCTCACCTGCTGCTCCTGGATCCAGGTGAGCAGAGCATTGAAGGTGAAGCTGGCCCAGTTAGCTGCATAATAACTCCTCCTAAAAAGAAATAGGAAAGTGGTCACCAGCTTCATGACCCTTCACAATAAAATTCACCAACCAATCAGAACCAAAACACTGCAGGTAAAGCTTACCCACAAACACTGCAGGTAGTTTACTTATACACACTGCAGGTAAAGTTTACTTACAAACACTGCAGGTAGTTTACTTATACACACTGCAGGTAAAGTTTACGTACAAACACTGCAGGTAAAGTTTACCCACAAACACTGCAGGTAAAGTTTACCCACAAACACTGCAGGTAAAGTTTACCCACAAACACTGCAGGTAAAGTTTACTTACAAACACTGCAGGTAAAGTTTACCCACAAACACTGCAGGTAAAGTTTACCCACAAACACTGCAGGTAAAGTTTACCCACAAACACTGCAGGTAGTTTACTTATACACACTGCAGGTAAAGTTTACTTACAAACACTGCAGGTAAAGTTTACCCACAAACACTGCAGGTAAAGTTTACTTACAAACACTGCAGGTAAAGTTTACCCACAAACACTGCAGGTAAAGTTTACTTACAAACACTGCAGGTAAAGTTTACCCACAAACACTGCAGGTAAAGTTTACCCACAAACACTGCAGGTAGTTTACTTATACACACTGCAGGTAAAGTTTACTTACAAACACTGCAGGTAAAGTTTACCCACAAACACTGCAGGTAAAGTTTACTTACAAACACTGCAGGTAGTTTACTTATACACACTGCAGGTAAAGTTTACTTACAAACACTGCAGGTAAAGTTTACCCACAAACACTGCAGGTAAAGTTTACTTACAAACACTGCAGGTAAAGTTTACCCACAAACACTACAGGTAAAGTTTACCCACAAACACTGCAGGTAAAGTTTACCCACAAACACTGCAGGTAGTTTACTTATACACACTGCAGGTAAAGTTTACTTACAAACACTGCAGGTAAAGTTTACCCACAAACACTGCAGGTAAAGTTTACTTACAAACACTGCAGGTAAAGTTTACCCACAAACACTGCAGGTAGTTTACTTATACACACTGCAGGTAAAGTTTACTTACAAACACTGCAGGTAAAGTTTACCCACAAACACTGCAGGTAAAGTTTACCCACAAACACTGCAGGTAAAGTTTACTTACAAACACTGCAGGTAAAGTTTACTTACAAACACTGCAGGTAAAGTTTACCCACAAACACTGCAGGTAAAGTTTACCCACAAACACTGCAGGTAAAGTTTACCCACAAACACTGCAGGTAAAGTTTACCCACAAACACTGCAGGTAAAGTTTACTTATAAACACTGCAGGTAAAGTTTACTTACAATCACTGCAGGTAAAGTTTACTTATAAACACTGCAGGTAAAGTTTACTTACAAACACTGCAAGTAAAGTTTACTTACAAACACTGCAGGTAAAGTTTACTTACAAACACTGCAGGTAAAGTTTACTTAAAAACACTGCAGGTAAAGTTTACTTACAAACACTGCAAGTAAAGTTTACTTACAAACACTGCAGGTAAAGTTTACTTACAAACACTGCAGGTAAAGTTTACTTATACACACTGCAGGTAAAGTTTACTTACAAACACTGCAGGTAAAGTTTACTTATAAACACTGCAGGTAAAGTTTACTTATACACACTGCAGGTAAAGTTTACTTATAAACACTGCAGGTAAAGTTTACTTACAAACACTGCAGGTAAAGTTTACTTATAAACACTGCAGGTAAAGTTTACTTATACACACTGCAGGTAAAGTTTACTTACAAACACTGCAGGTAAAGTTTACTTATAAACACTGCAGGTAAAGTTTACTTACAAACACTGCAGGTAAAGTTTACTTATACACACTGCAGGTAAAGTTTACTTACAAACACTGCAGGTAAAGTTTACTTATACACACTGCAGGTAAAGTTTACTTATAAACACTGCAGGTAAAGTTTACTTACAAACACTGCAGGTAAAGTTTACTTATAAACACTGCAGGTAAAGTTTACTTATACACACTGCAGGTAAAGTTTACTTACAAACAGTGCAGGTAAAGTTTACTTACAAACAGTGCAGGTAAAGTTTACTTACAAACACTGCAGGTAAAATTTACCCACAAACACTGCAGGTAAAGTTTACTTACAAACACTGCAGGTAAAGTTTACTTACAAACACTGCAGGTAAAGTTTACTTACAAACAGTGCAGGTAAAGTTTACTTACAAACACTGCAGGTAAAATTTACCCACAAACACTGCAGGTAAAGTTTACTTATAAACACTGCAGGTAAAGTTTACTTACAAACACTGCAGGTAAAGTTTACTTACAAACACTGCAGGTAAAGTTTACTTACAAACACTGCAGGTAAAGTTTACTTATAAACACTGCAGGTAAAGTTTACTTACAAACACTGCAGGTAAAGTTTACTTACAAACACTGCAGGTAAAGTTTACTTACAAACACTGCAGGTTAAGTTTACCCACAAACAGTGCAGGTAAAGTTTACTTACAAACACTGCAGGTAAAGTTTACTTACAAACACTGCAGGTAAAGTTTACCCACAAACACTGCAGGTAAAGTTTACCCACAAACACTGCAGGTAAAGTTTACCCACAAACACTGCAGGTAAAGTTTACTTACAAACACTGCAGGTAAAGTTTACTTATACACACTGCAGGTAAAGTTTACTTATACACACTGCAGGTAAAGTTTACTTACAAACACTGCAGGTAAAATTTACTTACAAACAGTGCAGGTAAAGTTTACCCACAAACACTGCAGGTAAAGTTTACTTATACACACTGCAGGTAAAGTTTACTTACAAACACTGCAGGTAAGGTTTACTTATAAACACTGCAGGTAAAGTTTACTTATACACACTGCAGGTAAAGTTTACTTATACACACTGCAGGTAAAGTTTACTTATACACACTGCAGGTAAAGTTTACTTATACACACTGCAGGTAAAGTTTACTTACAAACACTGCAGGTAAAGTTTACTTACAAACACTGCAGGTAAAGTTTACCCACAAACACTGCAGGTAAAGTTTACTTACAAACACTGCAGGTAAAGTTTACCCACAAAACACTGCAGGTAAAGTTTACCCACAAACACTGCAGGTAAAGTTTACCCACAAACACTGCAGGTAAAGTTTACTTACAAACACTGCAGGTAAAGTTTACTTATACACACTGCAGGTAAAGTTTACTTATACACACTGCAGGTAAAGTTTACTTATAAACACTGCAGGTAAAGTTTACTTATACACACTGCAGGTAAAGTTTACTTATACACACTGCAGGTAAAGTTTACTTATACACACTGCAGGTAAAGTTTACTTATACACACTGCAGGTAAAGTTTACTTACAAACACTGCAGGTAAAGTTTACTTACAAACACTGCAGGTAAAGTTTACCCACAAACACTGCAGGTAAAGTTTACTTACAAACACTGCAGGTAAAGTTTACCCACAAACACTGCAGGTAAAGTTTACCCACAAACACTGCAGGTAAAGTTTACCCACAAACACTGCAGGTAAAGTTTACCTACAAACACTGCAGGTAAAGTTTACTTATACACACTGCAGGTAAAGTTTACTTATACACACTGCAGGTAAAGTTTACTTACAAACACTGCAGGTAAAGTTTACTTATACACACTGCAGGTAAAGTTTACTTACAAACACTGCAGGTAAAGTTTACTTATACACACTGCAGGTAAAGTTTACTTACAAACACTGCAGGTAAAGTTTACTTATACACACTGCAGGTAAAGTTTACTTACAAACACTGCAGGTAAAGTTTACTTATAAACACTGCAGGTAAAATTTACTTATAAACACTGCAGGTAAAGTTTACTTACAAACAGTGCAGGTAAGGTTTACTTACAAACACTGCAGGTAAAATTTACCCACAAACACTGCAGGTAAAGTTTACTTATAAACACTGCAGGTAAAGTTTACTTATAAACACTGCAGGTAAAGTTTACTTACAAACACTGCAGGTAAAGTTTACTTACAAACACTGCAAGTAAAGTTTACTTATAAACACTGCAGGTAAAGTTTACTTACAAACACTGCAGGTAAAGTTTACTTACAAACACTGCAGGTAAAGTTTACTTACAAACACTGCAGGTAAAGTTTACCCACAAACACTGCAGGTAAAGTTTACCCACAAACACTGCAGGTAAAGTTTACCCACAAACACTGCAGGTAAAGTTTACTTATAAACACTGCAGGTAAAGTTTACCCACAAACACTGCAGGTAAAGTTTACTTACAAACACTGCAGGTAAAGTTTACCCACAAACACTGCAGGTAAAGTTTACTTATAAACAGTGCAGGTAAAGTTTACTTACAAACACTGCAGGTAAAGTTTACTTATAAACACTGCAGGTAAAGTTTACCCACAAACACTGCAGGTAAAGTTTACCCACAAACACTGCAGGTAAAGTTTACCCACAAACACTGCAGGTAAAGTTTACCCACAAACACTGCAGGTAAAGTTTACTTACAAACACTGCAGGTAAAGTTTACTTATAAACACTGCAGGTAAAGTTTACTTATACACACTGCAGGTAAAGTTTACTTATACACACTGCAGGTAAAGTTTACTTATACACACTGCAGGTAAAGTTTACTTACAAACACTGCAGGTAAAGTTTACTTACAAACACTGCAGGTAAAGTTTACCCACAAACACTGCAGGTAAAGTTTACTTACAAACACTGCAGGTAAAGTTTACCCACAAACACTGCAGGTAAAGTTTACTTACAAACACTGCAGGTAAAGTTTACTTACAAACACTGCAGGTAAAGTTTACCCACAAACACTGCAGGTAAGTTTACTTACAAACACTGCAGGTAAAGTTTACTTACAAACACTGCAGGTAAAGTTTACTTACAAACACTGCAGGTAAAGTTTACTTACAAACACTGCAGGTAAAGTTTACCCACAAACAGTGCAGGTAAAGTTTACTTACAAACACTGCAGGGAAAGTTTACCCACAAACACTGCAGGTAAAGTTTACCCACAAACACTGCAGGTAAAGTTTACTTATAAACACTGCAGGTAAAGTTTACTTACACACACTGCAGGTAAAGTTTACCCACAAACACTGCAGGTAAAGTTTACCCACAAACACTGCAGGTAAAGTTTACTTATAAACAGTGCAGGTAAAGTTTACTTACAAACACTGCAGGTAAAGTTTACTTATAAACACTGCAGGTAAAGTTTACTTACAAACACTGCAGGTAAAGTTTACTTATAAACACTGCAGGTAAAGTTTACTTACAAACACTGCAGGTAAAGTTTACTTACAAACACTGCAGGTAAAGTTTACTTACAAACACTGCAGGTAAAGTTTACTTATAAACACTGCAGGTAAAATTTACTTTTACACACTGCAGGTAAAGTTTACTTACAAACACTGCAGGTAAAGTTTACTTACAAACACTGCAGGTAAAGTTTACTTATAAACACTGCAGGTAAAGTTTACTTATACACACTGCAGGTAAAGTTTACTTACAAACACTGCAGGTAAAGTTTACTTACAAACACTGCAGGTAAAGTTTACCCACAAACACTGCAGGTAAAGTTTACTTACAAACACTGCAGGTAAAGTTTACCCACAAACACTGCAGGTAAAGTTTACCCACAAACACTGCAGGTAAAGTTTACCCACAAACACTGCAGGTAAAGTTTACTTACAAACACTGCAGGTAAAGTTTACTTATACACACTGCAGGTAAAGTTTACTTATACACACTGCAGGTAAAGTTTACTTACAAACACTGCAGGTAAAGTTTACTTATACACACTGCAGGTAAAGTTTACTTACAAACACTGCAGGTAAAGTTTACTTATACACACTGCAGGTAAAGTTTACTTACAAACACTGCAGGTAAAGTTTACTTATAAACACTGCAGGTAAAATTTACTTATAAACACTGCAGGTAAAGTTTACTTACAAACAGTGCAGGTAAAGTTTACTTACAAACACTGCAGGTAAAATTTACCCACAAACACTGCAGGTAAAGTTTACTTATAAACACTGCAGGTAAAGTTTACTTATAAACACTGCAGGTAAAGTTTACTTACAAACACTGCAGGTAACGTTTACTTACAAACACTGCAGGTAAAGTTTACTTATAAACACTGCAGGTAAAGTTTACTTACAAACACTGCAGGTAAAGTTTACTTACAAACACTGCAGGTAAAGTTTACTTACAAACACTGCAGGTAAAGTTTACCTACAAACACTGCAGGTAAAGTTTACCCACAAACACTGCAGGTAAAGTTTACCCACAAACACTGCAGGTAAAGTTTACCCACAAACACTGCAGGTAAAGTTTACTTATAAACACTGCAGGTAAAGTTTACCCACAAACACTGCAGGTAAAGTTTACTTACAAACACTGCAGGTAAAGTTTACCCACAAACACTGCAGGTAAAGTTTACTTATAAACAGTGCAGGTAAAGTTTACTTACAAACACTGCAGGTAAAGTTTACTTATAAACACTGCAGGTAAAGTTTACCCACAAACACTGCAGGTAAAGTTTACCCACAAACACTGCAGGTAAAGTTTACTTACAAACACTGCAGGTAAAGTTTACTTATACACACTGCAGGTAAAGTTTACTTACAAACACTGCAGGTAAAGTTTACTAATAAACACTGCAGGTAAAGTTTACTTATACACACTGCAGGTAAAGTTTACTTATACACACTGCAGGTAAAGTTTACTTATACACACTGCAGGTAAAGTTTACCCACAAACACTGCAGGTAAAGTTTACTTACAAACACTGCAGGTAAAGTTTACCCACAAACACTGCAGGTAAAGTTTACCCACAAACACTGCAGGTAAAGTTTACCCACAAACACTGCAGGTAAAGTTTACTTACAAACACTGCAGGTAAAGTTTACTTATACACACTGCAGGTAAAGTTTACTTATACACACTGCAGGTAAAGTTTACTTACAAACACTGCAGGTAAAGTTTACTTATACACACTGCAGGTAAAGTTTACTTACAAACACTGCAGGTAAAGTTTACTTATACACACTGCAGGTAAAGTTTACTTACAAACACTGCAGGTAAAGTTTACTTATAAACACTGCAGGTAAAATTTACTTATAAACACTGCAGGTAAAGTTTACTTATAAACACTGCAGGTAAAGTTTACTTACAAACAGTGCAGGTAAAGTTTACTTACAAACACTGCAGGTAAAATTTACCCACAAACACTGCAGGTAAAGTTTACTTATAAACACTGCAGGTAAAGTTTACTTATAAACACTGCAGGTAAAGTTTACTTACAAACACTGCAGGTAAAGTTTACTTACAAACACTCCAGGTAAAGTTTACTTACAAACACTGCAGGTAAAGTTTACTTATAAACACTGCAGGTAAAGTTTACTTACAAACACTGCAGGTAAAGTTTACCCACAAACACTGCAGGTAAAGTTTACTTACAAACACTGCAGGTAAAGTTTACCCACAAACACTGCAGGTAAAGTTTACCCACAAACACTGCAGGTAAAGTTTACCCACAAACACTGCAGGTAAAGTTTACTTACAAACACTGCAGGTAAAGTTTACTTATACACACTGCAGGTAAAGTTTACTTATACACACTGCAGGTAAAGTTTACTTACAAACACTGCAGGTAAAGTTTACTTATACACACTGCAGGTAAAGTTTACTTACAAACACTGCAGGTAAAGTTTACTTATACACACTGCAGGTAAAGTTTACTTACAAACAGTGCAGGTAAAGTTTACTTACAAACACTGCAGGTAAAATTTACCCACAAACACTGCAGGTAAAGTTTACTTATAAACACTGCAGGTAAAGTTTACTTATAAACACTGCAGGTAAAGTTTACTTACAAACACTGCAGGTAACGTTTACTTACAAACACTGCAGGTAAAGTTTACTTATAAACACTGCAGGTAAAGTTTACTTACAAACACTGCAGGTAAAGTTTACTTACAAACACTGCAGGTAAAGTTTACTTACAAACACTGCAGGTAAAGTTTACCTACAAACACTGCAGGTTAAGTTTACCCACAAACACTGCAGGTAAAGTTTACCCACAAACACTGCAGGTAAAGTTTACTTATAAACACTGCAGGTAAAGTTTACCCACAAACACTGCAGGTAAAGTTTACTTACAAACACTGCAGGTAAAGTTTACCCACAAACACTGCAGGTAAAGTTTACTTATAAACAGTGCAGGTAAAGTTTACTTACAAACACTGCAGGTAAAGTTTACTTATAAACACTGCAGGTAAAGTTTACCCACAAACACTGCAGGTAAAGTTTACCCACAAACACTGCAGGTAAAGTTTACTTACAAACACTGCAGGTAAAGTTTACTTATACACACTGCAGGTAAAGTTTACTTACAAACACTGCAGGTAAAGTTTACTTATAAACACTGCAGGTAAAGTTTACTTATACACACTGCAGGTAAAGTTTACTTATACACACTGCAGGTAAAGTTTACTTATACACACTGCAGGTAAAGTTTACTTATACACACTGCAGGTAAAGTTTACCCACAAACACTGCAGGTAAAGTTTACTTACAAACACTGCAGGTAAAGTTTACCCACAAACACTGCAGGTAAAGTTTACCCACAAACACTGCAGGTAAAGTTTACCCACAAACACTGCAGGTAAAGTTTACTTACAAACACTGCAGGTAAAGTTTACTTATACACACTGCAGGTAAAGTTTACTTATACACACTGCAGGTAAAGTTTACTTACAAACACTGCAGGTAAAGTTTACTTATACACACTGCAGGTAAAGTTTACTTACAAACACTGCAGGTAAAGTTTACTTATACACACTGCAGGTAAAGTTTACTTACAAACACTGCAGGTAAAGTTTACTTATAAACACTGCAGGTAAAATTTACTTATAAACACTGCAGGTAAAGTTTACTTATAAACACTGCAGGTAAAGTTTACTTACAAACAGTGCAGGTAAAGTTTACTTACAAACAGTGCAGGTAAAATTTACCCACAAACACTGCAGGTAAAGTTTACTTATAAACACTGCAGGTAAAGTTTACTTATAAACACTGCAGGTAAAGTTTACTTACAAACACTGCAGGTAAAGTTTACTTACAAACACTGCAGGTAAAGTTTACTTACAAACACTGCAGGTAAAGTTTACTTATAAACACTGCAGGTAAAGTTTACTTACAAACACTGCAGGTAAAGTTTACTTACAAACACTGCAGGTAAAGTTTACTTACAAACACTGCAGGTAAAGTTTACTTACAAACACTGCAGGTAAAGTTTACCCACAAACAGTGCAGGTAAAGTTTACTTACAAACACTGCAGGGAAAGTTTACCCACAAACACTGCAGGTAAAGTTTACCCACAAACACTGCAGGTAAAGTTTACTTATAAACACTGCAGGTAAAGTTTACTTACACACACTGCAGGTAAAGTTTACCCACAAACACTGCAGGTAAAGTTTACCCACAAACACTGCAGGTAAAGTTTACTTATAAACAGTGCAGGTAAAGTTTACTTACAAACACTGCAGGTAAAGTTTACTTATAAACACTGCAGGTAAAGTTTACTTACAAACACTGCAGGTAAAGTTTACTTATAAACACTGCAGGTAAAGTTTACTTACAAACACTGCAGGTAAAGTTTACTTACAAACACTGCAGGTAAAGTTTACTTACAAACACTGCAGGTAAAGTTTACTTATAAACACTGCAGGTAAAATTTACTTTTACACACTGCAGGTAAAGTTTACTTACAAACACTGCAGGTAAAGTTTACTTACAAACACTGCAGGTAAAGTTTACTTACAAACACTGCAGGTAAAGTTTACTTAAAAACACTGCAGGTAAAATTTACTTACAAACACTGCAGGTAAAGTTTACTTACAAACACTGCAGGTAAAGTTTACTTACAAACACTGCAGGTAAAGTTTACCCACAAACATTGCAGGTAAAGTTTACTTATAAACACTGCAGGTAAAGTTTACTTATAAACACTGCAGGTAAAGTTTACTTACAAACACTGCAGGTAAAGTTTACTTACAAACACTGCAGGTAAAATTTACTTACAAACACTGCAGGTAAAATTTACTTATAAACACTGCAGGTAAAATTTACTTATAAACACTGCAGGTAAAGTTTACTTATAAACACTGCAGGTAAAGTTTACTTATAAACACTGCAGGTAAAATTTACTTTTACACACTGCAGGTAAAGTTTACTTATAAACACTGCAGGTAAAGTTTACTTACAAACACTGCAGGTAAAGTTTACTTACAAACACTGCAGGTAAAGTTTACTTACAAACACTGCAGGTAAAGTTTACTTATAAACACTGCAGGTAAAGTTTACTTACAAACACTGCAGGTAAAGTTTACTTACAAACACTGCAGGTAAAGTTTACTTACAAACACTGCAGGTAAAGTTTACTTATAAACACTGCAGGTAAAGTTTACTTATAAACACTGCAGGTAAAATTGTTCATGGAACTTCAATCTACTCAATAAACCTGTTTACAAGACGACTGTGGATAGCTCTGTTTCTGAGTGAGGGTCCCGTCCTGCCAGAACTCACCTGTCCAGGTGAAGAACCCTCTGACCCACTCTGGAGCAGGCAGCCGCCACCACGGACTCCGTCAGACCTGAGCACGTGATCACAGTGTAACAAGGCAGCATCAGTAAGGAAACAGAGGGGAGACAAACTAAAGACACGGATGCTTCACAGTCACTGACGGCAGGAGATGGACATGCCAGACCTGACATTGGACTCTGTTTCCCATGAGCCTCCGGGAAGGACTGAGGGTTCAGATTCTAGAAAAACCCTTAGTCCTGCCTCCAACAGACACCGCGGAACACGCGTCCCCACAGCCTTCTAGTTGAAGCTCTTCTCGGACCGGCTCATGGGCGGAACACTGAGGTTCTCCAGCGACGGCTGTTGGGTTCAGTGGTTGTTTTGTTTGATGCTAAACCCGCAGCGTCGCTGCAACTTCCTTCCTTTAGAAATGCGATGACTGTTAGCAGCTAGCCACTAGAAGAGCTAGCATGCGCTCGTTCCCAAATGAGGCCTAAATCACGGTACCCGGAAATGTTGGGTCGATCCGGAACCAGGAGGCGTTCTGATACGCGGACCGAATCCGAATCTACAAACAAAAGGACAGATGAAGAGTACCTGTGCCCAGGATGACGACGTCAAACTCCGAGGGCAGGTCCTCCGCAGCCATGATGCTAGTGCTGAGATATGGTCACGTGACCGGGTCACGTGACCTCTTCAACTAAACTGTTATACATAAATGTAAACCAAGAAAGCTTTCTCCTAATGTTTTTGATTCATGACTTCATTATATTTAAAAACTACTCATACTCCTAAAGCGTACCACTCAAAGTGATTTTAATGTGCTTATTCTCTTTGTGAACTTTAGCTTTATTTAGATCCCTAATTGTTCTGTGTAGACCATTTTTTATGTTTTTATGTTATGTAGACAATTGCTTTGTTTTGGATGTACTAGTCTAGATGTACTGTAAAATTGTATATATTCAATAAGAAGCACTTTATAAAAAGGGCTTGAGTCCAGCTCTTGTGGCTCAGATCCCACAACTCTGTCAGTCCTGAACGCCTCTTAATTCTGAATGTTTTAGACTTTGTTTAATTTGAAGAGAGAAAGATAGACTTCATTGTCTGTTCATTGAACAAACTTTTTTCTTTCAATGTGGCAGAACAAATTAAAAATCAATTCTATTCTTAAAATTCTTGAAATAAAAGAATTAAATATAAAAAGTGAATAAATATGAAGATCATAGAAATCATAAATAGAGGATTTTTTTGTATTTGTTTGGGCCAGCGGTGTTCTCTGTCTCCTGCCTGATGGCAGCAGACCGAGTGATGAAGAGGGTGAGTGGTGTCATCAGTGATGATGGTGGCTTTCCTCATCACTGATGGCCTGTACAGGTCACTGAGAGGGGACTGAGGTGTTTGTGTCAGTTTGAAGGCCTGATTGATTATTTTAGTGAGATTTTTTTGTTTGTTTAAGGATGAGAAAGTTGAGCCAGGAGTCAGTACTGAATGTGAGGATGAAACGTACACCATGGATAAGATGTCCTGAATAATGCTAATAAACCTCTAAAGTCTGTTTCCTCAGAAGATGGAGGCATGACATGACGTCTGAAAGACAGGCGTCCATTATTGTCCCCTGATATTGAAAGGAATCTACCCGTTCCACCTGCTGGCCCTGGATCATGGGAGAGATCTCTGAGCTGTTCTGCCCTCTGCCTCTACAGCACAGCTCCTTTGTCTTGGATATGTTCATCAGTGAAGGTTGGCTGTCAAAAAAGTCAGACGTTGGCTTGAATGGAGTGGGTGTGGCGGGTAAAACCACCGTCTCCTTCTCCAAATGTGGAAAGACTGAAGCCTCTGCCTGTAGCTGAGCAATCAGAGCAAAGTTCTCCTCAGAGGTGATCTGTGAAAGTAAAAAAAAACCTGGGAACTGGCTCTTTTTCTTAAAGCTGAAGACATCTGAAGTGGAAAAAAGAAATCAAAAGTAGTGATCCTCACATCCATTTAAAGTGTATTTACATTTTCTAAAAACAATGGATGGAGTTTGGGAATCGGGGGGGGGGGGGGGCAGTCATCATTTCCTGTATTTGTTGATGATTACATTAGTTTGTTTTAAAGGAAATTTGGTGTGGAAACAATTCTATTGTCATTGCTTTGTTCATCAGAGTAAATAACAGGTCAGTGAGTCTGTCTGGAGATCAGAACAGGAATGCAGGACAGATGGTGCTTTTTTAATAAGAATGAAAATGTCCAGAAAGGAGAGGAGCACAAGGAGACATAAGGGTGGAGGGAGGAGGACACAAGTCGAGGTTGTGTGAGACTTGGAGTTGTCAGGGGAGCACAAAGATGGAGGCTGCTCCCTGATCCTCCTCCACAGAAACTCCGTCAGGTTGTGGAGGGAGGTGCAGCAGGCAAAGATTACAAGCTTTCACACCATTATTAAGAAAAATGCTTCCACTCATCAAAAATGAAAAAGAGAAAACAAAGACGGCACTTTTCCAGTCCAGATTATGTGGAGCTGCTTGTCCAGATGGGTCCAACGGGTCAGCTGAAAGCCCGGACGCAGATCAGAGCATGGAAGTACCATGGCTGGAGGGCATTTGGGGGTTCAGGAGGTAAAAGGGAGGTGCTCCATCTCTTCAAAATGCAGTTTTGTTTTGTGTGGGATAGCTTTGTAGATAAAGGTAGAATCACGTTTCTTTAATATGTCAGCACACTGAACCATTGAAGTTGAAGGTTCCCTGTGTCATGATGCGGGGGGGTCAGGAGACAGCAGCTGCTGACGCAGAAATCAGCAAACAAACACGTGGACCCACATTTTAATAGGATGAGCACACAGGAAAAAGAGGAGCAGGAGCCTTTAGAGATCTGGCCAGAATCAGCACAGCTGACCCCCCACACCGCGACCAGCACCCCCCCCCCATGCTAGGAAAGCTAGCCCTAGACAGAGTCTGAACTTCCACTTTGATCTTCCGAATAAATCAGGTCAGAAACACAGACATAACTCAAAGATACACTCACAATGTCAACTTTTATTGATTTAGGAATAAAGTCCACAATAGAGGAAAGGTCAAGTTTCCTGAAGCAGCCAGGAGGTGGGGTGAGGTTGGGTGAAGTGTCAATGAGCAAACAGGTTTCCTCTGACATTTTCATCGTTTATATAGAAATACTAAAGGCTCAACAACAAAAATCCACATCAGTGTCTGTTTACAAACACTGACTTTACACCAGACCGGGTCAGACGATCATGTGACCCAAACAGAAGCTCTTCAGTACTTGGGTCTCTTCACGTCCACCCTGAAACAGAAAAAGATGTTTGATGGCTGTTTAAGGTTTTCTGACTGTTTATTAGGAAAAGATTTTTGACTTATCAATTGTTTCCTGTTCTCTGGTTGTTTACCGTTTTTCTTAAGTTTTCCAGCTTTTGTAACTGTAGAATGAAGCTCATAGAGTCGATCTCTGCTGTTCTCTGACTTTTGCATTGATTGATGTTTTTGGTCTTAATTACTGACTGTTAGAGCATTTTTCTTTAGCGACAGGTTTTAGAGCGCTGCAGTTCATCACCAGTGTGATGGACTCAGAGAGCAGCTAATAGAAACACACCAACAGGAAGAGCTTACCCGTCAGCCTCCATCTTCTTCCTCTTCTCAATGATCTGAAACAGACAAAGATGTGTTGCAGCACTTGCAGGACACTTGTACTGTTGTGTTCATTTTATCGTGTTTGTGTTGTTGCTTCTCACTGCGCTAATCTTCTTCCACTGTCGGTCCAGTTCTGCCTTCTCGTTGGTCTCTTTGAAGCGCCGCGTCTTCCTGCCCTCAGACATTTTGATGCCATACTGGAAGGCAGCCCTGCAGAGACAGCCCCAGTGAAGCTACATCCTCTCTGCCTTTGAAAACACGTCTTCAAGCAACCACTTCCAATAAAAACAGTCTACATAAATGCACGCTTTGGGCTTTCGTGTTCAAAACTCTTGCATTCACGTGTAACTTCAGAAGTTTCTATACTAATTTCTGGACACTGCATACAAAAGGTATTGAACCGGCATTACAAGCTGAACCAGGTTCAACTTTGACCAATCAGGGACTAAGATTTGGTAGTGACGTTTTGATGGAATCCTTTTTAGTTCACAGAAGTGATCATGATGGAAAATTAAGAACTGCGGTTTGCTCCCTAATTCTATGACACCAAGTTCTTCCATGCATCAGAACAGAACTGTGAAAGAACAAGCTTGGAGCAAGATTCACCAGATTTTATCATTCACGCCAAACCTCTTCCAACTGTGAGTACATGGGTAGTGACAGTCCAGTGTGAACACCACATGCAAAACATGCATTCAGGACCGTACGCTGAGCACGTCTTTGAACGCACCACACATGCCTGGTGTGAAGGTAGCGTCAGAAACACATTGACCACTTCACACTCGCACAGAATGAAAAAAAAACATGCAGCCTGTCAACCACAGCTGAGGGATTAACTCACTTAGGCAGAGCCTCTTTGTTGTTCATGTAATCTGAGTACTCCTCCTGAGTATCGAAGTCCCAACGGCCCAGAGGACCTTTCTTGTTTCCCTACAATACACAGAGAAGCCAGATCAGACGCTGCAACTCTGAGAACAACTGCATGCTGGGAGATGTAGTCACCTGGTCCATCTTACTGTAGTCAACTTCTTCATCACTGTCAACAGCCAGATCATCCATCCTGCAAGAAGAAACAGTTCACCGTTGTTGGTTTGTACGGTTGTTTTTGTGTTAGGTTGTGGGTTTGTGTGGTAGTGGGTTTGTGTGGTTGTTTTCGTGTCCGGTTGTGGGTTTGTGTGGTTGTTTTCGTGTCCGGTTGTGGGTTTGTGTGGTTGTTTTCGTGTCCGGTTGTGGGTTTGTGTGGTTGTTTTCGTGTCCGGTTGTGGGTTTGTTTGGTTGTTTTTTTGTGTCCGGTTGTGGGTTTGTGTGGTTGTTTTTGTGTTTAGGTTGTGGGTTTTGTGTGGTTGTTTTCGTGTCAGATTGTGGTTTTGTGTGGTTGTTTTTGTGTTAGGTTGTGGGTTTGTGTGGTTGTTTTTGTGTTAGGTTGTGGGTTTGTGTGGTTGTTTTTGGGTTAGGCTGTGGGTTTGTGTGGTTGTTTTTATGTTAGGCTGTGGGTTTGTGTGGTTGTTTTTGTGTCCGGTTGTGGGTTTGTGTGGTTTGTTTTGTGTTAGGTTGTGGGTTTGTGTGGTTGTTTTTGTGTTAGGTTGTGGGTTTGTGTGGTTGTTTTTGTGTTAGGTTGTGGGTTTGTGTGGTTGTTTTTGTGTCCGGTTGTGGGTTTGTGTGGTTGTTTTTGTGTTAGGTTGTGGGTTTGTGTGGTTGTTTTTATGTTAGGCTGTGGGTTTGTGTGGTTGTTTTTGTGTCCGGTTGTGGGTTTGTGTGGTTGTTTTTGTGTCAGGTTGTGGGTTTGTGTGGTTGTTTTTGTGTTAGGTTGTGGGTTTGTGTGGTTGTTTTTGTGTTAGGTTGTGGGTTTGTGTGGTTGTTTTTGGGTTAGGTTGTGGGTTTGTGTGGTTGTTTTTGTGTTAGGCTGTGGGTTTGTGTGGTTGTTTTCTTGTCCGGTTGTGGGTTTGTGTGGGTTGTTTTTGTGTTAGGCTGTGGGTTGGTGTGGTGGTTGTTGTGGGTTGTGGGTTTGTGGTGGTGTTTTTTGCGTTCGGTTGTGGGTTTGTGTGGTTCTTTTTTGTTCGGTTGTGGGTTTGTGTGGTTGTTTTTGTGTTCGCTTGTGGGTTTGTGTGGTTCTTTTTCTGTTAGGTTGTGGGTTTGTGGGGTTGTTTTTTTGTGTTAGGTTTGTGGGTGTGGTTTTTGTTTTTTGAGTTCGGTTGGGGGGTTTGTGTGTGGTTGTTTTTGTGTTGGTTGTTGGGTGGTTTGGTGTGTTGTTTTTGTGTTGGGGTTGTGGGTTGTGTGGTTGTTTTTATGTTTGGTTTGGGTTTTGTGTGGTTGTTTTTTGTGTTAAGTTGTGGGGTTTTGTGTGGTTCTTTTTTAGTTTGGGTTTGGGGGTTGTGTGGTTGTTTTTGTGTTAGGTTGTGGGTTTGTGTGGTTGTTTTTGTGTTCGGTTGTGGGTTTGTGGGTTGTTTTTGTGTTAGGTTGTGG
Source organism: Oryzias woworae (assembly GCA_016861445.1). Taxonomy (NCBI): domain Eukaryota; kingdom Metazoa; phylum Chordata; class Actinopteri; order Beloniformes; family Adrianichthyidae; genus Oryzias; species Oryzias woworae. The sequence goes on from BOLG01001664.1 coordinate 6,211,005, forward strand.
GTTTGTGTGGTTGTTTTTGTGTTAGGTTGTGGGTTGGGGTGGTTGTTTGGGTGTTCGGCTGTGGGTTGTGTGGTTGTTTTTGTGTCGGTTGTGGTTTGTGTGGTTGTTTTTGTGTTAGGTTGTGGGTTTGTGTGGTTGTTTTTGTGTTAGGTTGTGGGTTTGTGTGGTTGTTTTTGTGTTCGGTTTGTGGGTTTGTGTGGTTGTTTTTGTGTTCGGTTGTGGGTTTTGTGTGGTTGTTTTTGTGTTAGGATGTGGGTTTGTGTGGTTGTTTTTATGTTAGGCTGTGGGTTTGTGTGGTTGTTTTCTTGTCCGGTTGTGGGTTTGTGTGGTTGTTTTTGTGTTAGGCTGTGGGTTTGTGTGGTTGTTTTTGTGTCCGGTTGTGGGTTTGTGTGGTTGTTTTTGTGTTAGGTTGTGGGTTTGCGCGGTTGTTTTTGAGTTAGGTTGTGGGTTTGTGTGGTTATTTTTATGTTAGGTTGTGGGTTTGTGTGGTTGTTTTTGTGTTAGATTGTGGGTTTGTGTGGTTATTTTTATGTTAGGTTGTGGGTTTGTGTGGTTGTTTTTGTGTTAGGTTGTGGATTTGTGTGGTTGTTTTTGAGTTAGGTTGTGGGTTTGTGTGGTTGTTTTTGTGTTAGGTTGTGGGTTTGTGTGGTTGTTTTTGTGTTCGGTTGTGGGTTTGTGTGGTTGTTTTTCTGTTCGGTTGTGGGTTTGTGTGGTTGTTTTTGTGTTCGATTGTGGGTTTGTGTGGTTATTTTTATGTTAGGTTGTGGGTTTGTGTGGTTATTTTTATGTTAGGTTGTGGGTTTGTGTGGTTGTTTTTGTGTTAGATTGTGGGTTTGTGTGGTTGTTTTTGTGTTAGGCTGTGGGTTTGTGTGGTTGTTTTTGTGTCCGGTTGTGGGTTTGTGTGGTTGTTTTTGTGTTAGGTTGTGGGTTTGTGTGGTTGTTTTTGTGTTAGGTTGTGGGTTTGTGTGGTTGTTTTTGTGTTAGGTTGTGGGTTTGTGTGGTTGTTTTTGTGTTAGGTTGTGGGTTTGTGTGGTTGTTTTTGTGTTAGATTGTGGGTTTGTGTGGTTATTTTTATGTTAGGTTGTGGGTTTGTGTGGTTGTTTTTGTGTTAGGTTGTGGGTTTGTGTGGTTGTTTTTGTGTCCGGTTGTGGGTTTGTGCGGTTAATTTGTCTCCGGTTGTGGGTTTGCATGGTTGTGAGTTTGAATCTTACGTTGCAGGGTAACACTCTGCGTATGAGTTGGATCCACCAAAGAAATCTCCCAGCTGCTCTTTGCTGGTGTCTCTTCTGTGAGATCCTGTTTGTTTTTGTTAAAGACGGACCTGATCATGTGATCTGGAAGCCCCGCCCCCTTCTTAACAACATCAACAGGATTTGCCAACCCTGGTCCTCAAAAACCACAATCCTGCCTGGTTTCCAGCTCTCCCTGGCCATCTTTCTGCTGATTGGCTGATTCCAGTGATTCCATGCCTGATTGGCTGAACACACCTGGTTTAGGTAGTCCAGGGAGAGCTGGAAATCAGGCAGGTTGTGGCTCCTGAGGACTAAAGTTGGCCAGCCCTGACCTATAATCAGACATGTGAATGGGTGGCTCCACCCCCTCCAGTAACTATCAAATAGTCTGAAAAAGGATATGGCTCCTGGCCCTGCCATTGGCTTCCTGCAGCTCCTCCAAAGTTCTTGTTGATCATCTTGATGTGCTCCTGGACCGACCCTGGACCTGCCAGGGGAGCAGGAACGATGACATCATTACTAACAGGTGTTACTTGGTGAAAACACCACTGCTGTTTGATATTTGCTAATAATGTATGAATAAAATTCAGAGGTTTACCTGTATCCACCTCCACCACCTGCACACACACGTAAACAGTTAGTATACAACAATTTGGGGCTCCTTGCCCCCTTCAATTCAATTTATTTATATAGCCCAATATCACAGCCATAGCCGTCTCATTGGACTTCTGTGTTTCCCACCTGGTGCTCGTCTCCTCTGGGTTTCTCAAAGTAGCTGTGCCTCCTCTTAGCATCATCATCACGATCTCTGTGGCGCTCCTTTTCTTTGGGGGGTTTGGGGGCGGCAGCTGGGATGTAGTCCCCAATGTCATCAAAGATGCTGAAAGATAAGCAAAGACATTAAAGAGGAACTGACTCATGATGGGGGCAATGATGGTGATGGGAGGGCAGACACCAACTAACCTGAGGTCAGCCTCTGGAGCTCTTTTATCATCCAGCTTACCTGAAACACACCGACAAGTTAACCTTTGATGTACTGAGCATGCTCACATGCATATGCAACAGGCTCACCTTTGTCCTTCTTCTTAATCTTCTTGTGTCGGGTTCCCTGCCTCAGGTAGGACAGGATCTGGGTCAGTTTTGAGATCACGATATCATTGGTGGTCAGGGTAGTCTGAGCCTGGATCACACACAGAGACAGAGTTCAGCATCGACCTCATGTACTAGACTGGGACAGAGGTGGATTTGGAAACTCGCCTCCATGCTAGGACAGTCAGCTTTGCTGCGGATCAGAGTCGTGGGAATGTCTGTGTCTGTAAACTCGTCGTCCAGATCGATCACGTACGCCATCCTGCCAGGAAGGAACAGCTCGTTTCTTTCCAAAGCCCCAGATCGGAACACGACCCGGTAGATGTTCCTGCCTGGGAGGTAGTTGAAGAACAGGTTGGGATGTGAGCAACCTTCAATATACATCTGAGGTCTTAAGGACATGATGTTCAGTTTTTTATTGCTCGGGGTGTGTTTCTTTTCATGGAAGGGGGGTTGAGTCAACTAAACTCTCACTTTGGGCTGTCATTAACAATTTTTTTAAAAGTGGATTGTTCAACAATTATTGTTTACATCGGATGATGTGTCATTTTTTTCCCAAAAGGTGACAGTGCAGGAACCGACCATGGAGGTTCATGTCATGTATGGAACCACAAGTGCTCAGCATTTGCTGCATTCACGGAAATTGAAAATGTACATGTATAGTTCATGAATTTCAATGTCACTTTCTGAAATAGCAAAAGCCTGAGGTCCAAGATAAACTATATGCTAGAACAAAATAAAGTGAAAGGGTTCCTGATCCCTGCACTAAATCATTGTCTAAACTTCCCACAGAAGTAGTAAGCAAAAAATATTTTTTGAACATGGTTTTACTTTAGTACACTTACTAAACACTAAAATATTCTACAATCTTTTTTCCTTCATTAGTTTGCTAAAGTGACTTAGGTAGTAACCAGGGTGCAGCTCCACAATCATGTCTTTAAATCTTCATCCATTAACAGACACGTTTAGGATGTTCTGTGTTTGTGTTGCAGCCTCTAAAAGAACTATTTGGTTCAGTTTCTTACTGTCAAAAGAGAGACACACAATCTCACTAAACCATCAATGAAAAATATGTTTTTTTAATGCAGCCATTATTTATAGCATGTAACTTTAAAAATAGTCATGATAATTACACTAACAGTGTTATATTTTTATATGGGCTTGATGATAATTTTGATTTATTTTGATGTAACAGCAGCACCTACAAGTCCTTTCAAAATAAAATTCAGTGTCAATAAAGATCCTCCTAAAGCAGTACATTTACTTGCACTTCTTATTCTGCAGTTCTCTCACTGAAGAACTTTGCTTCTGAACAGAAACTATAGTTACTGCTGTGCAGCAGAAGATAAGAACATGAGCTTTAAACATATGCAATAATAAACAGTTCTGACAATAGATTATAATCATTTTACTCAGTCATCTGACTTATGTACATTCTGGAGGATTGATAAACACATACGGTCTCTTCATTTAGTGTCATGTCCGGAATGGTTAAAACACATTTATTTTACTATTCTAAGATCATCTCATTAAGAAAAATCCAATAAAATATGGAAGCAAAATGTAACTAAAAGGCCATTATTGATCCAGAATAAAAAACAAATCAGGCTTCAGTGAAGCTCCATACAAAAGCTTCTGGTGAAACATTTGAGCAAAACAACAATGTTAGAATCAGAACAAGTCAAACTTTATACAACTGCAGAACCTTCCTTTCCTTTCCTCCTCCACCCCACTCTGATTCTTCTCCTCTTTCCTTCTTTCATGGAGGTATTTTTGAATCGGTGTTCAACTCCTGTGATATTTGCGTCTGAAGTTAGAAGGATGAGCTTGTTTGAGCTTTTATGTGAACGTATAAAGCTCAGGGAGGAAAAAAGAACCTTCCTGTTGTGCTTTGAGATCCAAGAAGAAAAACAGAGAACGACCAAAGTAGCATAGACCATGTTTTATAGTCGATTAGTCGTTAGCTCCCTTCACACTTCACTGTCTCCGCCCAAACACTCATTTTGGAATATTGAGGAGGTTTTTGTCTCACTTCAGGCATCATTTGGACAGTTCACAATCTCCTGAGGAACCTCAAAGATTTTTCATCCAGTGTTTCTAAATCTGTGGTCCCACAACATAGAATAGGAGGCTTTGGATGTCAACCAAATAAGAATAAACTTTTTCCAACGTGGGGGAGAGGATGGGGACTTCACCAGCTTCGAATTAAAAATCTGTTTAAGATATTCACCTTTTTCTAAAAGCAACACGACTCTAAATGTTGGTGAGATTTCAAGTCATTTTGAGACAAGAGCAGACATCAGCTGCATTGAGAATCCTCTTAAACCAGAAATCCCAAAACACATTACAGCTCTGAAAACATTTCAGTGACAAAAACTTGATCAAACAAAAGAGCAATACTGGAACTACAGAGAAGCATCTGCACACACTCACCAAGACGGGTCTTAAACTCCATCTTTTCTTCTGGCTCCACATCTTTCCTGTCAGACAGGTAAACAAACAGGCAGTCAGTACAGAGCAAGCAGACAGATTACAAAGATGTGTGCTCTGCTCTCATACTTGGCCTCTTTCTGAACTTTCTCCATCATGTCTTCTTCTTCCTTCTCCTTGCTAGTAATTTCTGCTCTCACCTAGAAGACAGACCACATCTGTTCTGTTCATTTTCTGATCCCATTCTGCAGGTGCAGATGTTTGGTGCAGCACAACCTGACCTTCTGCAGCAGAGCAAAGTCCAGACCTTTCACCAAGTGAGTGTGCTCCATGTCACCTCCCAAGAACTTTGACTCCTGGATGAGCTGTCGACGCTTCTCTGCTGCAGATTTATCACTGAGAAAGTCAGAGACAAGAACATCAGGAAATGTGGGAACATACGGAAAACACAGAAACTGCTGTAAATATAGACACAGAAACATCAGGAAACATAGGTACATCTGAAAACACAAAACATCAGAAAATACAGAAACACCAAGAAACACAGGAACACTGAGAAATCACGGGAACACCAGGAAAACACGGGAACACCAGGAAAACACGGGAAAACTATGAAAACACGAACAGCAGGAAAACACAGGAAAACTATGAAAACACGGGAACACCAGGAAAACACAAAAACATAAAAAATATAGACATGCGAATATCAGGAAACACACTGACATCAGGAAACACAGTGACAGGAAATGTGGGAACATACGGAAAACACAGAAACTGCTGTAAATATAGACACAGAAACATCAGGAAACACAGGTACATCTGAAAACACAAAACATCAGAAAACACAGAAACATCAAGAAACACAGGAACACTGAGAAAACACGGGAAAACTATGAAAACACGAACACCAGGAAAACACGAGAATACCAGGAAAACACAAAAACATAAAAAATATAGACATGGGAATATCAGGAAACACAGGAACATCAGGAAACACAATGACATTAGGAAACACAATGACATTAGGAAACGTGGGAACATACGGAAAACACAGAAACTGCTGTAAATATAGACACAGAAACATCAGGAAACACAGGTACATCTGAAAACACAAAAACATCAGAAAATACATAAACATCAAGAAACACAGGAACACAGAAAACACGGGAAAACTATGAAAACACGGGAACACCAGGAAAACACAAAAACATAAAAAATATAGACATGGGAATATCAGGAAACACACTGACATCAGGAAACACAAGAACATTAGGAAACACAGGAACATCAGGAAACACAATGACATTAGGAAACACAATGACATTAGGAAACGTGGGAACATACGGAAAACACAGAAACTGCTGTAAATATAGACACAGGATCATCAGGAAACACGGGAATGGAGGAAACCCAGATATTGTAACATCCTTGTATGTTTTGCTGCAGCTCTGGTACTTACGCCTCGGCAGTGGGTCCAACGGCTCGATAGTTGGCGGTGGTGCTAATTAGCTCAGTCTCCTCATAGTCCTTGTTGACGCCGTCCCGCCTCTCTCGCGCTCTGTCGCGATACTTCTCAGCAAGCTCGCGCTCTCGCTCCATCTCCTGCTGTCGCAGCTTGGCATAGTAACTGCAGGTGGACAACCATCGATGATCAATATTAGTGATGGATTATAGATGATGAATCAACTGAGCAGACACTGAATCAAAGTGAGAAAATGTTGCAGATCGTGGGGTATTATGACTGAACCAAGCTTGGTTCCAGCTTTCTCCTTACTCTTTCCTAATCAGGACCTTCAGAGAAAGATCTGTATGGCTGCTCACCTCTTCTTTTTCCTCCTTCGGGCTGCAGGGTCCTCATCTTCGTTGTAGTCTTTGGGCATCCTAAAACAAACACAGGTGAGTGTGTCTGCAGCAAGAACCAAACAGCACTTCCTCCTTTACTCACTCATGGTGTCTGGACTTGGTGGGCGGTGCCGTTGCAGGTGCAGTCCGTGGTGTCATGAGCAACTTTCTGAAGTCATCATTAGTGAGTTTGGACCTGAGAATGTAGAGTGTTAACAGAATTGCTCAACACAAGCAGTTATCAGTACAAGGGGGTTAAAGGATGCAGGAAACTCACTGAGCAGCGGCTCTGTAGTCATCCACTTCGTGGCCCTCAGGAGCCAGGGGGTTGGAGTAACTCTCAGCTATAACATACAAGATGGTATTGAGAAGATGGACAAAGGCACTATTACCTGAAAAACAATGCACCTTAGCCCAACAGTCACCAAACCTCACATGGTGGGGAGTTAAGCTGTAGAAAGTCGTTTTATCGTAGTGAATTCAAACGCTCAGCTTTTTAATAATGACAAGTACTGGTATTCGTGGAAGGCCCGCTCATCTGGGAGATCTGTTTGGTTTTATCGACACCTGAGCAGTCATTTAGTGAAGCAGTGAAGTTGTCTGACTGCAGGCCTGCATTGAGCATCAGCAGCAGCGGGTGGATTTGCACATCAGCACACAGACACAAAGAATGAAATGACAAAAAGGGGCAGATTTTCCCCCCTGTAGTGACAAGCAGACAAAAAAGAGAAAAGAGGTCTAATAAAGAGGAGGGTAAGGAGCATGAGCTCTGCAGCAACAGAGATTGGGAGATATTAAAATATTGAATCCACTGGACTATGAAGGGACTTTACAGACCCAGTCTGATAAAAATGGCTTTTGTTCATGTGACATTTTTATGATGATTGAGGACTTAGAGAGAATTAAGCTTAAAATTTCATTTCTGGGCAATACTTTTTTCAAATCAGACCGTGGAGGCTCAAGTTGGATCATTTCTCACTTCCAAAGGGATTTCCTTGGATTTGAATAATATCGAGATCTGCCACCCGCTTCCCAGGAGAAAGGAGTCAGATAAACCAGTGATCCTCATCAGGTTTGTGAATCAAAAGCACAAAATCGCTCTGATGAAGCAAAGGAAACTGCTAAAAGATTCATCCGTCTTCTTTAATGACCACTTATCCAAATTTAACGCACTTTTAGCAAAACATGCCAGACTCCTGAAGCGGAAAAAGCAGATCCAGAGCACATGGGTGCTGAATTCCATGATCTATGTAAAACCACTTGGTCCACCGGACCTGACCAAGGCTGTGGTCATCACCAACATGAAAGACTTTGAGAAGTGTGTGGTCACGGACGTCTGAGCCTTTATTTGATGCGAAATAAGAATAAAAAAATGATTTCAAGAAAATATGGCGCCCGGGATTTACCACTAACTCTTAGATTAACTTTGACTTGATTTTCAGCAGTGATTTCTTCCCTGCAGACAACACAAAGTCTGCAGTCATTACAACGAGGAGAACTTTATAAACTCTGTTCAAACCTGAAGGAGGGCTGTTAATCAGGCAGCAGAACACAGGAATACAGTCTTGGTCAAAGACTTTAATCAAATCACTTGACATGGTTCCCTAAAGTGTGATTAATGATAAAGAATCTTCTAATAAACAACCTGCACTTATTGATTCTTTATATTTGATTAAAGTAAATGATCTTTCAGACATAAATGATTTATTGTTGCCACTTTCTACACTTGATCTGAAGACATGACTTGTCTGATGAAAATAGTCAGCATCTACTTGATATTTAATGCTTTTGATCTTTTTGTTTTGTTTATTGTTTACTTTTTTCTTTAATTACTATTATTATTATTTTTATTATTATTATTTTTGATTTATTCACATGACTGATTTTTAATGACGAAACTATTCTTAAAAAGAAGAAAAAAAGATAATTTTTTAAATCATTATTCTCAATTATTATTATTTTTGCATAAGCTCCAATCAAGTCTAAAATAGTGTTGTACTTAAATGCAAAGCAGTATGACTTGTTGTTACTCAAGGATGTTTAATGACCTGTATTACTGTCAGTACAGTATAAATACCTGATTATTAGTTACAAACCGGTTGATATCTATTGTAAAGTAAATGGTATGGTCGAGTCGGGGTGGGATTATATAAGTTCGCTTCCTCCCACTCCCTTTCAAGCAGTTATTTTCTGATGTCTAGTTATCCTATGTTTGATGAGTACTGTTGCAATTTTTTGTGGGTGTTGATTGTGTTACACATGTCTTATATATCTTGTCTGCTTGAAATAAACCATTTCAAATCAAAATCATGAATGAGGACTAGACGGAAAAAAATGCAGTTTAAAAAATATAGTATTTGTGATGTAGAAAATACTCTGGGCAGGCCACAGTCTCCCTGGTCCGCTCCATTTTGATTTATTCACCTGCAGACACACAGATCAGTGATCCGTTTCCTCGTCTCAGCTGGAATCTGGATCAGAACAGTACAGCTGGATAGCTGTGATATTGATCACCATTTTTGTTACAATGCTAATGTTAGATTATGTGTGTGAGGGGATGTAAGCTAGCGGGAGAGCTCTCAGTTTTATTAGGTGACGGGAATGGGGGTGGGGGCTGCTCTGACCCACAGGTCCCGACCACATGTCAGAGGTGATTGTCTATGAACTACTGCTGCTCTGCAGAAAGGACTTAGATTTAAGCTAAAACGGCATAGCTATAATTATAGAAACGCTTTTCTAGGAGCTCAGAGTGTGATCAGAGTGGGCCTTTAAAAAGTAACGACTGAAAAATAAACAGCTGAGTAACAAGAAGGATGCTGAATTCATGTCTCATGTTTGGTGACGTTTGGTATGTTTTTTAAGCATGACTAGGAACACGAAAACGATACATGGATCTTGTATCTGAAACTGTTCGTGATATGTCTGTATTCAAACGTCTGGAACGGGTCTAATCTTAAAACTTTGGGAAGATTATTCTTAGAGTTTAAAAAAAATAAAATTATTGATATTAGCCGGATGTTTTTCCATCGCTATTAAAAGCTGGCTAGCATGCTAACGCTCAAGCTTCGACTTACTCTCAGGCATCTTAACGGGCAGCTGCTTCTGTCCTGCAGGCAGACGGGACTCAGGTCCGGTCCGGTCCGGCTCGGTCAACTTTAGCTATTTCTGATTCTGCGGAGTTTTGTCCTCGTTTCTCCACAACTGTTCCGTAAAGGTGCTGCGTCGCTCCGGTTTGGAAATCGGCTACAGGTTTCCTGTGGGTGCTCTATCGCCCCCTGCCGGACGGGAGGCACAGGGGGAGTCACCGGGTAGAACTCTCATTTACACAAAGAGAAAGTATAAATACCGGTGTGCACCTCCTTACATCCACATGTACCCACCTACATCGTTCATAAGTAAAACATTAGTCTCATATACATTTAATACAAAACAAACCGCCCATTTGTTTGGATGTGTAGCATTATTAGTGCACCAGCGCCACCTGCTGGGCCATCAACACATTGCATTTGGCTAAAATACAGACGTTACAGTCGACTGTTAGAACCAAACAATTCATCAGCGCTACTATTTTTGCATCGTGGAGTTTAAAGGATAGAAAACTTCAAAAACAAAAGCCAACATCTAGCTAAATACTTCGCAGAGGAAACAACACCTTATGTAAGCCGCTATCTAAACACAACAGTGACCCCTGCTGGTCACGAGAGTCTCTGCAGCTAAAGGCTCTCCGGGACCAACTGGAGGTTCTGTCCATTGAGGTTTGATGGAATTTTCTTTGAAAAGGGAAAAGGACTGGCTCTGACTGAAATATCCCATAATCCACCAGTTTTCTGTGAACTAATTGTTGTGGCAGTTAAAAGAACTGATCTTATTGAACTGATTTGACTGAAAATCTCACACTCTTTGATTTTTAATCTTGTAGATAAAAAAGGTCTAGATTTATGCTGTCCATAATATGTTGACATGTTTGCAGATGGACGTTTGCGTTGTGTAGTCGTCCCTGTGTTGTTTGTATGTCATACATTTTTTATTAAGTCATTTGAGTGACATGATGGTCTTATCATAAGCTCTAAAAGTGCTCCAGGGGAAGTTATGCAACTACTGACAGCTCGATCCATAAATGGGCTACTTTTTGGGAAGGTGGAGGTTCAATGACAACATATCTGATCAATATGTGATGACCACATGAATAAATACTTAGTATTAAAATAAATTGAAGGCGTAATGGTTCAGTGTCACCACGTTGTGGTTCTGAACAGACATTTGAGTTTCGCATAAGTATTGTGTTCTATGCTTAGAAGAAAAGACTGCACCAATAGGTGGCGCTGTGTCCTGAAGCTCTTCATCATGTCATGTTCTGAGGGGCATTTGGGTTCCTGCAAGTGGATTCTGTCCGCCTCAAAAAATGAGGAAAGTCCAGAGATGTAGTAACTATTTAAAGTTTCAAAATGTAAAACTTGTGAATGAAAGGAAGCAGAAAAAAGTACATTTTATATTCTTTTTCCCCAAATATTGAAAAAAAAGAAAAAACACATTTTAACGTTAAGCCAGAGAGGAAAAAAATACATTTACAACACAGTATTTCCCAACATCTGTTTCTGAGTACACAAAGGTGTGTAAAATACACTTAGTCAAATATTAATAGTACATATTTACAAACGAACCCAATCTTAATATCTTTCATTATTCAATGATACGCTTTTTATTTTTCTTGTTACTTTCTGTAAAAGGAGTTTAGACAGAATATATCATGCGTTGCCTGAGGTAAAATGTGTCAGAAACAATCATCAATTTGTAAAAAATGTTTGTCATAAAATGTTTTACTTTTGATTTTTTTTTAGTAATTTTGAATATTCTTTTTAGGATGAATATGATTTTGCATTCAAATGTTTTTAAATACTTTAACCTTTTATAACTCTTAAATTCAACTTCATAAACATGGTTTCAAACCCTTTCTCTACTCTATTTTTCCTGAATACTTTTTTTTTTCAAAAAAAAAAACTAATGTAATAATGAATTCATATCAAGCTATTTTTCTACTTTTCAACTGTTTTGTAATTTTCAGAACCATGTAAAAGTATTTTTTTATTAACTAACAGATGTGGACCAACACTAGGACAGATGCAGACATTTCAACTATATTACTGATAAATATAAAAATGATGCTGGCCCAAGAACAGATCTCTGTGGAACACCAGTTGTTATAAGTATTAAACCTGATTTTTGTCATTTATTTGTATAAATGACTTTGTTGTGTTGGAGTAACTACAGGTCTTTTTGTATGTGACGCCACTACGATCTTTACGGAAGCATATTATGATTTACCTGTCAAAAAATAAACTTTGAATGGAAAAAAAAAAAACTTCTGTTACTCCATGACAGTCATCTGATCACTGTAGCAGACTTCCCCTCCAATCTGGAGGCGCAGACAGATGACGGGTTCAGCTACAAACACACACCCATCCAGGTGGGGATCAAAAACCAACCTGAGATAAACATGTTTGGGCTGGACCTGAGAAAACCAGTGGACCAACACAAGTCAGGATGAGGAGGACACATGGGAGTCTCAATCAGAGTTCAAGTTTATTCTCATCAACATCACACAACACAGAGAGGACAGCTGAACTTGGGTCATGGTTTGGACTGAACCAGTGTCTCCAGAGCGCCGGCCACCTGCTCAGCTGACATGTTGTCCACAGAGACACTCTGCTCCTTCCCCAGGTCTGAGCGGATAGCAGCAGAAAGGTCAGCAACATCATCTGCAGCAGAAACCAAAGCACAGGCACACCTCTGACTTACCGTATCGGGCCCAGAGCTGGGCAGAAACTCCAGAACACTCCCGGATCAGGAAGGGAAAGTCCGGGTTGGCCTTCTTCAGAGGCACATAGTGCTGCTCCACAAAGTCCCTGAAACACAAAGGAAATGCTGGGAGGAGCGTCTCAAGAGAACGTACAGAGGAACATCAGGAGAAAAGAGAGGCATGAGAAAAAGAAAATGGAGAAGTTTGGGAGGAACTTCCAGGGGAACATTAGGAATGTTGAAAGTAACATGAGAAATATCAGAAGGAATGTGAGGCAGGCTGGGAAGAATGTCAGAGAGCAATTGGAGGGATGCTATAAGCAACATTAAGATCATCGGGAGGAACACAAGAAGCTGAACAGAACATGAAGAATATGTGAGGAAATTAGAGAAAAGTCAGGAAAAACAGGAGAATGGCAAGGAAAGCGAGGAAGGAAAGCCGGGACAATCGTGAGGAACGTCCACGGGAACTAAAATTATTAGGAGGAACATTAGGAATGCTGGCAGGACATGAGGAACGTTGAAAGGAACACAAGAAAAGCATGAAGAACTTTGGGATGGACAGGGGCAGGGCTGTCCAAAATATTTATTTGAAGGAGCAGAGGGCTCTGTATCCCTCCGCCGTGACGGTGTTCTGTGGTGCGCTGTGCCACAGAGGAGGAACGCATTTCTTCACGTGGGTGCGCTCTGAAGCACAGAAGTTTGACTGTAAGAAGTGACTTTTTAAAGTTATAAAACCCATGCTGCTATGTAAAATCCGAATGCTGACAGCTACACGCAAATGACCGGTGAGTAAGGATGATGTCATCGAGGGTTAGTGTCAACCGACTTCAAAGACACAATTCTTCCATATCTCTCCCTTTGGAGGGCTAAATGTAGGGGTAGGGAGAAGCCGCAGGGGTTGATAAAATTGATTAATCGATCTGAATCAATCCAAGATTTAAAGGGTCAATAATTAATCCAATAAATTAGAGATTGATCTTTCATTCCTTTTCTTTTCCGGTGACCTAACACATACCAGCAGTAACGCCAAGGTTCACTAGCTTGATGCCATAAATGGAATTTCCCATAGGATGGCTAATGCTAACGCTCAGTCAACCTTAACATATATTGCTGATTGATGAACAGCTTTATATACTCACCGGCATGAATTTTTCAAACTCAAACATTTTTTTGAAGTAACTATTTGTGGTCTAAAGCAAGGAGCTATATAGGCTAGACACGGTGCGCTAGCTTGCTGCGTATGCAAGGTTGTGGACGCCATATTGGAAAGGTATAGATGCCGGTTGACTGCTGTGTTACAATTGTACAAACAGAGCTATAAAAACAAGGATGTGATTTTTCACAGAAAATTCTGTCACATAATGAAGGAAAACATTTTAGAAAGATCTGAGTGAGTTTACTCAGAACAGTGAATGTTTGGGCTGATCTTGTAGCCTGTTCAAAGGTTATGGTTAGGACCCCACCAGGTGCATTGGCCCCATGGTGGTGCATCGCGACCTGCTCCAGCTCCAGGTCCGGCTCCGGCCACTGTGTGATTTGAAGTGAACGCCGCCCGGACCTTGCTACACAATTGTAACAGGCTAACAGTCTAGCCTATATAACTCTTTGGTCTACAGCAGGTTTTTGCTCAAATCTTCTGGAATAAAGTGTAATGCTATCCTGTGAGCTCCACCTAGTGGCCAAACTGAAACACCCTCCAGGAGTGGCAGAACATTTACGTTTGTAAAATGAGCCAGTTTAGAGCCTTTACAGAGTTAATGATCTGCACATTTCTGTAGGAGCTTCTCCGCTAGAGAAACCATGTAACAGTGTTAACAATCTCATTATTGTTTCACTAATACATTTTACAGTATATGAACTTTATCAGATTAATATGAATATCTTCAAAACGTATATAGATAATTATGTATTTCTATACATATATGTGTGTATGTGCGAATTCAACATTGAATGGAATTAAAAGAACCAGAAAAAAATCCTGAATTGAATCGATCCACGCTCCGGTGAATCAAATCAAATCGAATTGCTTCTGGGAGTCATTGGTGATACCCAGTCCATCAAAAAGGCGAATGAATGAGATGGAAGCTTGAAACGAACCCGACTGGAGAGAAGAACTTCTCCCAGAACCAGTAGCTTAAGCCGGCAGCTGAGACCACCAGAATCAGACAAAGGACGCATAGCTGCAGGGTTTTTTGCAGACCTCCAGAACCCACACGGAGGTTTTATTCAGCAGCCGGTTCGGAACCATAGGCCCAGCTACGGAAGCCGTTTAGGTTCCGTGTGAAAAGAGGTCACCTTCTGCTAGCTCCTCCAGACTCGCCTGTATCTGTGGAAACCGTCCCCCACGCCCAGCTAGCCGCTCACCTGGCCCCCTTGCTCGCCGCGGAGGTCTGGCAGAGGTGGAGGCGGACCTCCCGGAGGTTTTTACCCAAACCTGATCCCAGAGTCCTAACCACGGCCGCCGCCATCTTTGCTGTTTGTGAAGGACTAGTGTTGGTTTACCCGGAGTTCTGTCTGCTAGGCGCAGCCTCGGATTCCCATTTCCCCGAGATTGGTCTTACAGGCGTGTTACAGTCAGGTATCAGAGACTCAATCAGTGATTGTTGTATAACTTCTCTTCACATCTTTTCCCCCAGATGTAATGAACATGTACAGATTGCCAATACCTTGTCAATATTAATATAATATTTTTTTTACCGATAATCTAATTTAAACCTGCATGAATCCACTAAACTGGAGGAATAAACTGCCATGGCCCAGTTCATCACACCATCTTCCCTCTGCTTTCATGGAGAAGTATGTATAATAGATGTCATGAAAATTATAGTCATTCCTCCAAACTTCATCACAGCAGGTGAGGTAGAGGAGCAGTAAGTTAATTATTCTCTGATAACTAGCTAGTCTGCAATAATCCTGTCCAAAGAGGAATGTTTTAAGCCTAACTTTGAATGTAGAAACTGTGTCAGCCTCTCTTACATGAGCTGGAAGTTTATTTCATAAAACAGGAGCTTGGTGGCTAAAGGCTCTACCTCCTACTGTGTTTTTAGAGATTCTAGGAACCACAAACAGTCCTGCATTTTGTGAGTGAAGTGTTCTGTTTGGTTGGTAAGGCTCTATGAGATCTTTAATATAGGATGGGTTCATACCATTCAAGGCCTTATAGGTTAGCAGGAGGATTTTGAACTTGATTCTAGATTCAACTGGGAGCCAGTGAAGTGAAGCTAACACAGGAGTAATGTGTTCTCTTCTGCTGGTTCCTGCTAACAGTCTAGCTGCTGCATTTTGAACAAGCTGAAGACTTTTTAAAGAACTTTTAGGACACGCTAGCAAAGAGTTACAGTAATCCAGTCTAGACGTAACAAATGCATGGATGAGTTTTTCAGCATCGCTTTAGATAATATGTTTCTGATCCTGGAGATATTGTGTAGGTGAAAAAATGCAGTTTTACAAGCCTGTGATATGTGAGCCTTAAATGATAAATCCTGGTTAAATAAAACCCCCAGGTTTCTAACTGTGGGATTGGAGGCTATATTGACACCATCCAGGGAGACCATCTGAACAGGTAGAGCATCTCTGAGGTATTTTGGACCTAGTATAATGACCTCAGTTTTTTCTGGGTTTAGGAGGAGGTCATTAACTGCCATCCAAATCTTGATGTCACTAATGCAGACATTAAGCGGTCATTCTGGTCGGGTTTAATGTATAGATACAACTGTGTATCATCCGCATAACAGTGAAAACTAATCCTGATTATGTTTCTTAAGGGCAGCACATGAAGCAAGGTTAAGAAAATTGACAATCTCATCACAAAAGTTTCCAGTGCAGACACCCTGTCACATATGGCTACTTTAGCTTACCTTATGCTAATTTACCTTGGTAGCAATTGAGTGTATGGCCCTTTGCAAATGGCTGCCATTTTGGATTTTTCTTGTGGCTAATGTGGTTTTCTGATCTTAAGGTACATCCATGCCAAATTTGGCACTTAAATGCACAATTTATCTGCAATATCAACCTCATCTGCTTTACTATAAATCTGCTATAAATCTTTCTTACGTCCCACAGTCATCTTTTTTGAAATCAAAACATCCCTTGTTAGAGTCAGTGTCAAGCTAAAGTTTTACAACACAAAATGAAACAAACTAGTTTCATTTACAACACAGAAATATGTTTAACCTATAACTCCAGAGTTTTTGAAATAGATGTGTATTTTTTATAAAATAAGTAAGTCCTGTTTTGTCATTCAAAATATTATCTTTCTGCTAAATCCAACTGTCTTTTGATTTTTCACTTCAGCCTGGTGAAATCTTGACATTTCTATTTTAACTGAAGGACGCAGCCTGCAGTATCCCCTGAGTTTGTCCTGCTGCAGCTGCTCCTCTGCAGTCGCTCCCATGCAGTTGTTCCAGTTCCCGCTGCATTGCTGCAGCCATCTTCGGCTGCTGATCTGCTTCACCCCAACACTTGCTGCTCCACAGCAATAATTTTCATGGTCCTTCTTCCTTTCTAATGCATTCTTCTGATAAAATCAATTGTTTTCAGCCATCGTGTTATAATTTATGTTTACACTGATTGCAACAGCATCATACCACAGAGCTTTAGACAGCACTCCTCATTATACAGCTGAGGTTAACAAAGATGAAGAGAAAACAAACTAAACCAGCCGAACCCACTGCTGACTGAAAATGTCTTTGGTACAGACTAAACATCTAAATAAATGTTTTTAAAAAATCCAAGTTGCTGGCTTTTAGCTGCTATGTAAACTGTGTGAAGTCATTGGAGCTCTGTTTACATCAAGACTTTGAGATGAACGGATAAATTCACAGAAGCACGAACAAAGCAGGAATTGGATCTTAATGGATCTCTCTAAGAACTTGTAGGTCACACCTCATTTTTTGCATACATTTATCACATAATTTAATCAAGACAGAAAAGCAATTTCCCTCATACAGTTATGGCAACAAAATTCACCTGCAGAGATAGAATAGTTGCTTGATTTAGGCTTTTAATGTGTTTATTTTGGGTGGAGTTTTAGCATGCAGTGAACAGAGACTAACACCTGCAACCAGTCCCCAGGGGTTAGTAGGAGGACACCAGAATTTTGCACTTGCAGGTACGACTTAAACAGAAAGTTAAGAAAAATTGGCCTGGTATTCAGAACCAGATCAACAGTCGTATAAAACTGTTTAGAAGCAGATTAATTGGGTGCAGATATCCTGGCTAGAAGAACTGGAGCAGACCTGGCCCTGTCCAAAGTTTGCCTTTTGGCCCCTCATAGCTGTCCTGCAGTCAAACCCGACCCGTGTCCTCGTGTGATGCATCAAAGTAGTGGTTTGAGTTGATGACTGAAGTGGTTGGTTCCTAACAATGAAAATGTGCTGCACAGAAGTGAGAAATGTTCCTGCTTTGGGACAGCTGGACCGCTGGCAGTCAGGAGATATAAAAGAGTTGCATCATTCAAAGTTTGCCAGCAGGAAGCACGAGGGTCAGGGTTTCCTGTTGACTCTGGTCCAGTTCAGTCTGCCCAGAAAGTCCCGCATCCGTTTTTCCCTGAGGAGCTGCTGGATCCGTTTGTTGTGTGTTCGCTCGTGGAACAGAGGCATCTGCCGCACAAAGGAGTTCTGCTGGTCTCCAGCTCCTCTGCTGTCCACCCCCACGATCTGGTACCAGACCTCGTTAAAAGAGTTGTTCTCCTTCTTGGAAATGGACCCTGCAAGATCGGATTCTGTAGAATTCATGTTCTGGAAGAGCTGCCCTTGTGCTGTGGTGGTGGTGAGGTCAACTAGAGGCGTGCTGACCACCGCTACTGTTGGGTTTTCAGAAACGGTCATCATTAGTGAGGAAACGGGAGGCACAAGAGGTGTGTTGGTCTTGAAGGGTTGAGGTGGCGCCATCGTCCTCGCTGCTGCCACAGATGTGGGGCGAATGTCAGGAATCTCAAACGAGTGTGACAAATTCTCCTCTGAGGAGGATGCCTCGTAATCCTCGTACTCCACGTAGACAAAGTCTGGGGTGCTCCCACTGGAGGGGGGTGGGTTTACACCTGCAATGGGGGTCGGTGTGGTGATGACATCACTGCTGAGAAAGCTGCTACCTGTCACATGCTGGGTAACTGATGTCACATTGACCGTGGTCTCTCTCCAGAACCTGCAAAACGGAAATAAACTTGTTTTTCACAATACTCATGATAGGGAAGGGGGGGGGTCAACAATAACAAGGACTACATCCATACATTAAAATCTACCATACAAAAAGACACAAGTGTACCTGCATAATATAGTATACGTCAGAGTAAGTGTATATCTTTCTGAGGATCATCTCCACACCACCTCCCTTGTGATTCTGCATCTTTAAAATGCGATTTGAATTGTTGCCTCTCATGTGTAATGTGACACTGCTCTGGCTCACTGGCTTTATTCTGGTCCTGTTCTCTGGAGATGTTCACTAAGCTGCTACATGATGAAGACCTCTGCTCACACCTGCTGTTGCGAGATGGAGACTCTGTGCTGGCGCTGGGGGCGGAGTTTCTGTCGCTGCAGGACTTGCAGCACATCTGCTGGTATCCGGAAAGGGCACAATACCGACTCAACACTTCCATACGACAGAAGGCAGAGCGATCGCCACGGCAACGCTGCCCTGCAAACAGTAGGCAGTCAGAAGTACTTTCATTTTTTCTGACCAAACAGGAGAGAAAGGGCAGGAAGAAGCATCAGTCAGTCAGTGCTTCTTTGTGAAGTTAGTGTGAGGGACACAAACTTTTCTGTAGTTAGCTATGAAGTTATCTGCTTCTAAGCATGAAATAATGTCTCCTGAAGGACTAAAGCAGATGTGACACTAGAACTGGATCCTTAGATTCTGAGGAACTGTCCTCATCAGCAAGCCTCTGTCAAACTCAGATCAGCTGAAGGACAGCGGCAGCAGGAGGATGAAGCAGAGGACTCTCCAGCATGAAGGAGAAACGGCAAGAAAAAATGAGGAAGAGGAGGAGGCGTGTCTTACGGGAGGTCATCTGTGGCTTCAGCAGGTTTGGGTTAGACTGGGAGAGCCACTGGATGATTGAGTTTTTCTGGTTGCCTGTTGGGGAGGCAAACAGTTAGCTGAGCAAGCGACATAACTCCCCAATCCCTTACTTAAAGTCTCACTTCGATCATCGTATGATCCATTTCAAAGCGTTTCCAGTGGTCTTTTAATTATGGTGATGGTGGTTGTAGCCAAAATCACCAAAACTCGTGTTGTTTTCTAGAACATATTCTGCAGAGTGGCAGGAGTTTGTTAGAAATTTGACTCTTAGTTGTAAACCATTTGCACAAAGCACTCCCCCCCTCCCTTTCTCATCACCTACAACTGAGAGCTCTCTGTTTACACCCTTTACCGTTACCTTTACAGTCCCTCATGGCCCCAACCTAACATTAGCCTTGTGACAAATACAACTCTTTTCATGCAGCATTTTTTGTCTGCTCCTGACTCACAATGATTCGAATAGAAAAAATATACTCAGAATGCCATTTCAAGCTTCATGGTCTTTATATGTGTGAAAAATGTCACCAAAACAAGCTGAAAACACTCAAAACACCATTTCCACTGGAGTGGGTCTTTGTGGTGCTGTCATGATTTTAGTTTTTCTTTCAGGTTTTGGTCTTTACGTCTTTTTTCTGTTTTTCTCATCTGGCCCTTCCGAACAGCTTTCCTTGCAACTTCATTCTTCCTTCTCATCCTGTCTGTTCCTGACCACACCTACTTCCAGCCACAGACCCATTTCTGTTGGAGGGACCACGCCTCCCGTCTTTATACAGGAATTTGGATGACCACTTGGATGTAAAACTGGGTTTTCTAAAACTGGGTCTTTTTATGGGCCTTTAGTGTTTTTTTTATTTTTGTTTTGTTTGCTGTTCAAATAAAATCTTTAACTTTCCTCTTGGGTTTTTTATCTTGTGGGCTGTGGCAAAACATTCCTTACTGGTATGTGATTGGCTGGAGCTTACCATTGCAGGGCGGGGTCTGACAGTGCCGCCATGTGATTGGTTCAGGCTCACTACAGTTTCCAGCTGAACCTTCAGGATTCAGACATGCAACCTGTCGTTCTTGGGTGCCATTTCCACAAGAGACTGAACACTGAAAACAGAGACAGAGTCAAGAAAGGCTTCAAGAGCTTCCAGTTAATGTTCCATTGGACAAATTGCATTCAGGAGAAGTTCAAGAAGACCGCTGTGAGAAAAGCTGCTGACAAACGCAGAGAGAAGAAGACTGCAGCTAGCCTCAGAGCAACACAATCAGGTGGGGCTATTCTGGAGGACAGGAGGAAGGCCACACTCTAGACATGTAGAGACCTGACAGTCATGACAGGTCAGGAGAACATTGGAAATGAACATGTTACCATTCTAGATCAAGGAGAATGAAGACCTGTTCAGAAGGAAGAACAATGTGGAGTTGCAGCAGACAGGAGTCGAAGAGAGAAGAAGAATGGAGTGAGACCTAGAAAGACAAGAGACTGGAAACATTTCAGGATGTTAGAATTTATTAAGAAAAGTAGGGAGAAAGGAAGAGTTTTCAGGACAAAACAGGTTATGCGCAGAAGAACTCCACCCTGAAAGACTGTTGGGTAGACGGGTAGTTCAGAGGGAACCAGGTCACCACAGTTCCTCTGTCTGTCAGGCAGGTCTGTACCGTAGTCCATGGCCCGGTCCTCCACACAGCAGGGCAGGGGATCCGGCTGCATGTCTGCTTGGATTCCGGTTGCTCTTCCCTGCACAGTTTGCTGTGTACAGAGCGCTGTTGCTGTTGGCAGCTCACCAAGCGCCGCCTCCACCCCGTCTGACCACAGGAGGCGCTGCATTCTCCCCAGTCCCCCGTCTCCCAGCTGAAGGGTGGAACACAGGTTAGGGTTTTAGCCGGCAAAGCAAGACTCAGCTCCAAGAGTCGGACACAGAGTTGGGTGTGATTTCGGGGTTAATTTGTAATAGAATAACACTGCACTGATGTCAGCTATGGTTCACATACAGGTCACGCTGGGCCAGAGACATGAAGGTGCAGGAAAGTCCAGCTCTCCAGTTTGCCTCCTGTCAGTCATGGTTTGAACATTTGGAGTTCAAGGCTGTGTCACACTTTCTAACTTGACCAGACCCGGCAGAAAGTCTGAGTCTGACAGAAGATTCACCCACATTTCAAACTGTGTTGCGGTTTGTGCGTTTGTGCTCACCGTGGTGGCTCGCAGCTCTCAGTGTTGCATGTGCGGCTGATGGCTCTGGGTTTGCTGATGTTGGAGCAAAACATCCTCTGCACCATCAGTCCGTCAGCTTTCCTCCTGCAGCCGAACCTGGTGTACTGTTTTCCTGGCAGCACAGATTGTGTTAATTTCCTTGTCTTTGTTGCCACGGTAACCATCAGACAGCAGAACCCACCTCCTCCACAGGGTTTGGAGCAGTGAGACCACTTCTTTAGTGCCCACTCATAGAAGATGGTGTCCTCCTGCACCAAGTTGGAGTCCAGTGAGGACCGAAGGTGATTCTGGATGATGTACTTGTAGGACACTGTGACTTTGGAATCGCCATGGGAACGAACCTGAGCCACAAAAATGTCACACCAGCGTTTCTTCAGGTTTCCATGATGCTAAAGAAGATCCTCTGACTGACCATGAGCAGAACCCCGTACTTCAACGGGCCTGAACTCTGAACAGTCTCCTTCTCTGCAGTGTTGTTGTACTCCCACAGCACCCCTTTCTCAATCACCACTCGGGATTCGGGAAGCTCACCTTCATTGTTCAGAAAGAAGTGGCCTGTCTCCAGGTTCTTAAGAGCTGCAACAAAAACATCATCAGTTTTTTTCTTTCTTAGGAAGCTCCAGGACCTTTTTTGGGATCTCAGCTGCTCCTACACAGGACATGGGGAGTTCCCTTGAACTCCTGAATCAGCAGATGTCGAGCTCCTTTGGGGATCTCCAGGATCTTCAGGTAACCTGAACAATGATGTCATTAAAGCCACAGTAAAGTACCCTTGAAGTGTGGCTCGGATATGGGATTGGACTGAACGAAGGTCTGGGGAGGTTCACCTTGTTTTCTGGTGCTGCGGGTGAAGTTCCCTTTGATGACCTTACAGCTGGAGTTGTCTCCTCCACAGACTCCACAGCGATCCTCTTCCTGGTCCGAGGCAATCTGTCCATCACAGCCTACATGCTGAGGAAAGGGCGACAGGGAGGAGAGAAAGGATGCAGACTTCAGAAACTCATGCAGATGTGAGCTAAACCCATTCTGATGGATGGGGTGTCATCCGTCAGGAAAAATCAGGACAATGAAGACAACCAGGGGCTCCGGAGTGCCCCCCCCCACAGCACAGAGACCTCACACTCTCCTCTGACGCACACACTGTGGCTGTCCTGGTATGAACACCGTGTCCCATCATGCACCATTCTGTTCATGGACACGACAGCCCCAGTCTGGTTGGACTGACAGTACAGATAGCAGCGCTCCTCAGCTGCAGACACAAACACACACACAGTTGTGGTCAGGTTTAAGGTGGAGCATTTAAGGTGGAATGTAAAGCAGACACAGAGTTAAAGGTGTGTGTGGGGGCACTGCAGACACAGCCTTCTAACTTCAGCATGTGAGTGCATACATGTGCATTTCAATTCCCATGTTACATAATGCATTTTATGACAACCTCCTGTGGGGTTTGTCCGGGCCGTCCAGCCAGACAGACTAAAACATTGCCTTGATGAAAGAGAAAGTAGCCCCCGCAGATGATTTTATCTGCAGAGCCTTTGCTCTGGTAAGGAATCTGGTTCTTGTGAGTGGGTGTGTTTGTTTGCTGGTGAGATGGGGCATTTACGCTCAGGATGCTGGTAGGGCAGCCACTGATGCTTCTGTCCACCATGCTCAAGGAATGGATTCCAGACTTTACACTGATCCTCCCTGGAGCACAAATAGAGCTGCTGAGCAGGAGTCAGCCAGAGGGCACAGCCAAACGCTCAACCCCCTCCTCACTGACCTGAAATCTGTCAGAGGCTTGCAGTCTTCCTGGTTGCACAGCTGGAACTCATAGCTGTTTCCAAAACAAGTGCGCCCACCATTGGCTGGACTGAGAATGATGTCATGTCAGAAAGCGTGAATCTGCTTGTGTTACACAGATGACCAACAGTTCGCTCACAGAGGGCTATCGCATCTCCTGGTCCGGAAACTGACGCCACCGCCACATGTGCGAGAGCAGCTATCAAATGCACTCCATGGCCCCCAGGCACCATCCTGTCTGAGGAGGTTCGGGGTCAGCTTCATGCAGAAGCCTCTGAAACAGTGCTGCAATCAGAGATGGAAGTTAGCTGAGCAGCTGCTCAAAGACGGGCTTGAAACTTCGTCAGGTTCACCGTCCGTTTGGTCAGGAAGCTGCTGAACCTGACATTTTTAGCTTTTAGTTGTGTGAATTTCATTAAGGAGCTGGTCAAAACTGTCTAAAAGCACTGTTTGACCGGGTGATCCAGGTCCGAGCCTGTTTGACCCCAGAGACCACTCATTCTGCTGCTGTTGTCACTCTATTTTAGCAAAAAAACACAAGCAAAGGTGGATCATGGCACAGTTCATGGACTCTGGTGCTGTACTGATCCGCTGTGATCATACGCCCTGACCAGTGATGATAACATGGATCTGGACAGATTGCATTGAGCGGCTAATACCCTGCATTAGTGTCACACCAGGCTGCAGGAACTGACCTTCCCAGGTCCACACTTGGTCCCGTCCAGCGGTGGCCCTTTCTTGGTCTTGCAGAAGAAAGGGTTGTTGTAGTCGCTGCACCACAGCTGTTTACAGGGGTCATGGGTCATGTACTGGACACAAAAAAACCACAGGACTCATTGGTCCAGACTGAACCTCTCTCTGCAGATGGCAGGTACCATATTGACCATATTTAGATAAGATTGTTGAAGTTCCTGTTTCTGTCCTGGGTCTATAAGATACGTTTAGGATCAGCTTAAAGTGAACCACAACATGATTTGAAAAAAAAAAAATCTAAATTTGAAAACAAGATATTGTAAGTTTGACTTTTTATTTTATTTGAAAATAGTTTTAAACTCGAAAGTACACAGTTTAAACTTGAAGGAATTTCTGAAAATAAAATTGTAAATTTGAAAAAAAATATGGCAAATTTAAAATTAGAATAAAAGGAAAAAAAGTCAACCTAAAGCTGCTAGCAAGCAAAAAAAACGTTTATTTGCATTTTAAACTTTCTTTTTGTCTCTCCTTCTTTACTTTGAGTTTTCAGTTTCAATTCAGTTTTTAAGTTTTCACTGCAGAGCTGATCCTATTTTGACGCGGGGGCGGGGCTTTGAGCGCTTTGGCTACCAGGACATGATTTCCTGTGATTCCTAAAGAGCTTCCACTGATGTGATGTCTTTTCTGCTCCGGAACAGTGTGTGTTCATGTGTCAGGCCACTCTGATGAACCAAACTATGGGAGAGCATTGTCACTACCGTACAGTTTCCCTCAGTATATCGCTGTTCCCCTTTCGCGGTCTTGCCTTTGGTTGATTTTTCAGTGCTTCTTTGCTGTTGAGCTTGTCAATCAATCTCTCATGTGCCTGGTTTTACGGAGATGCGACGAGTGCAGCTTGCCAATGTTACAAACATCTTCATGTGATTGGATTCTTGTTTTCATTCTAACGCTGGACTTATTGTCTATGAAGGTGTGACCTTTGAGAGCTTAAACAAGAGAGAAAAGTGTTGAAAAATTGGGTGACTGTCACCCCATGGGAAATGTTCCAGTAGCCAATGAGCTCAAAGCCCCGCCCCCAAGTAAAATAGGATCAGGTCAGCAGTCAAAACTGGAAAACTGAATAGAAACTGAAAACTGAAAGGAAAGGATACAAGAAAAAAAATGTAAATACAAATACAAAGTATATTTTAAAAATTCAAAAATCAATGTCTTGTTTTCTAATTTTCAATTTTTTTTTTCAAATGTACAATCTGGTTTTTCATTCACTCTAAGCTGATCCTAAATCGACCCCCATACCATTGTGTTTGTTGCAGCACACAGAAGTCGGAAGATTATACTTTGAATGCTGAACTAAAAGACCATAAGAATCAACATGTCAACCATGGTGTCAAATGTCCAAAAATGATGAGAGCGTAACTTGGCTCTCACACCTGAGCAAAACTCTGCTTGTCCCAAAAATCCCCTTCTGTTTGAGCAGAAAGGTCCTCTGCAGTGTGGAAGCAGGTAACTGAGAAGGTAGAATCAGGGTGTAACCAATGATCGACACAAAGCCACGTCTCTCCATGTCAGAATGTGTGTTAGCAGTTGAAGAGTGAGAAGGGGTTTCTAAATTATGAAGTTATTCATTTTCTTTTTATGCTTTTAATGCTTAAAGAACCGTCCTACAAGGAGGATTTTATAAGGACGCTTAAGAGTCTGGTTTGCACTCGCATGATTTTTGATAGAGTTCCTCAAGTTTGTTTCCAAAATTGTTTATATTTCCGGTATTTGTCCAGAGCCAAGTATTGGCAGTTTCCAATCTACTGATCTGAAACATGAAGAAAACTCACAAACCAGAGGGGGCATACCCTGTCAAATGGCCTGTGACAGTGGCGCTGGGCTTCAGGTCTGAGCGGAGCTTCAGCTCCCGTCATTAAACTCCCCCTTAGGTTTACCAGCAGGACTGAGACGTGGGCGTGAGTCAAAGTTTATGCTGGCAGCAGATTGCTTTTTCTGAATCTCAGATTATCCGGAGCAGCCTATATCAAAATGGATAATACTCCCTCAACCGTGCTTTGGCGTTTGTGGTTCCAAAGTTCACAGGACAAATTCATGCTTTGGGCATTGTCAGGTTCTGATGGGCCTCTTTGGTCTTTTTCTCTGTGGTTTCATGAGTTCAGCATCCTTCCTGGTTACAGTAGAGCTGAATCTACTCTCTGGTTCTGTACAATAACACATCTGGAGGTAGAATATCCAGAGGAGTTTCTGGGATATAAGCTTTCACAAAAGATGGAAGGGTCGAACCTGACGTGCTGCTGTTGTTAGAGTTCAGGCTCAGCTAGCTGATCAGTGGACAAAAAAAAAACTTCTTTGAAGCTCCAAAGCTTCACGGAGCTTCAAGAGAGAATCACTGCTGGACTGCTGGCTTAAATGAAGGAGAGAACTTGGGATGTTGGTGGGAGGAAAGCTCAGATTACCTGAAAGTTAGAGGTCACAGCAGTATTTCTTCAGGGAAAGATTCAGTTTGACTCTAAGCGGAAACAGAGTTAACTTCTGGCTTGATTGCTCAATCTGTGACGTGTAAGACAACAAGACGCAGAAACCTGATGAGATGCAGACAGCATAAACAGTCTGGAACCACTTTCCTGGTGTTTCAGGCTGGTCCAGATGTCAACTGAGTCCATCTGCAGCATCTGTTTGGAACATTAATCTGGAGATTACTTCATGCAGGAAACGTTTGCAGAGGCTGATAAAAGACCTCGGATTCATCAGAGGGACTCTGAAGAGCTTCCAGCACCAGCAGGACTCTGTGAACTCGACAGACTGAGGCATATCCTTCACAAGATCTGTTTGCCAAGATCAAGGCTTTATGGGAGTTTAAAACTCAAAATAAGATTTTAAAATCTTTTTGAGTTGGTGTCAGGGACTCTTCAATAAACAGCATTTCATGGCTTCATGCTCTGGATTTTCCTCTGGAAACAAAGTTTTGGAACGGAATGAAAGCGGTGAAGCTTTCCACTCAGCCTGTCCAATAACCGTCAGTCTTATGAAGTCTGCTGCTCTCAAAGCGTTTCAGAAAGCAGGCAGAGGGGCCGCTCTTCATCGAACTGTCACTCCGCCTTCCAACTGCCTTGAAACCTTCCAAACAAGGAGTGCTGAGTTTTCAGAACCAACAGGAGCTTTTCCAGAAATCTCTGACTGATGTCTGATGTTATTGCGGAAATCGGATCACTCCTGTTTAGTCTGATTATTCTCTCCTTTCTTTTTTTGCTGATGCCTCCATCCTTAAAAAAACACTTGTTATTCCACTTCATTGATAAAGACCTTCATGAACAAATGAAGATTAAGGAGGAGGAAAACAAACGTGCACACGTGCACGCACAGCTGACCATGGATGGCAGGACTGAGTTTTTTGCTTTTGAGTTTGTGTGTAGAAAGTATTTTATGATCAAATGCACGGTTTAACAAAAAGAGACCTTGTTTGCTGCAGGGTTACTTACTGCCGTGCACAGGCTGTATCCCGGGCCAAAGTTGGAGCGGCACTGTTGGTCCATGGAGTACTGGAAGCCAGGCAGAGGAGGCTGAGCCGGCCAGTCGTGGTTAAAAGGGTCGTCACGGAGACAGTCGTAGGTGCTGCGGACAGCAAATGTGATGAAACCATTCCAGCTTCAGTCCGTGACTAGTCCCACCTTACACCTGGACTTCCCCCACTTCAGATATGGAGGGTTTTATTTCCAAATCAGGCCAACTTTAGTCCTGAGCCAGGCCTGTGGCAGGAATACTCCAGAACCACTTTAGTTCTACTTTAGACCTGCTTTGATTCAGAAACAGTCTTGAATCACAACACCTGAACCCTGAGCCTGACCGGACACAGTCCTGAATGAAGGTGCACTAACCCTACCAGCACCAACGAGACCTGACATTAGTCCCCAACGCGACTCCCTTCACTCCTTCACCTGATTGAATTCAGTACTGAACCAGGCTGAACTCACTGCAGGTACTTGTGCAGCTCCATCCAGCTGCATCTGGACCAGTGGTAACGATAGAAACTGGCCTGAACCCTTGGAGACATGATGCTGCCCAAAGGCACATCGTCATCGCAGTCGTTGGCCTCGCCGTCATGCTCCATGCCCAACCTGAGGACACATGGATGAAGACATGTGAAACGAATAGCAGAGTGTCCATGAAGATCTCAGTGATGGTCAGTATTGGGTCACCTGAGAGTTCTGAGAAACCAATGAGAAGCTTTCGTTTGAAACGCGCAGACCCCATGTGAGCACCATCACGTCTGACCTCTGACCTCTATGCCCATGAAACTTGTGTAAACCAGGTGGAAATGGGTGTCGACAAAATGCAATGTTTGTTTTTTTTAAGAAAAACAGGCAGAAAGAGGAGCTGACATTTTCCTGTAGAATCATGAATGAGTTTGAATGAGCAGAATCTGATGTTTGATGGTTGAAAAGGTGACAGATATGATTCACGTGTACCTCCAGTGTGTTCATTTAGTCTCCACTTCCTGAGTTATGATTTCCAGGATAGAGTGAGCGCAAACACATTTTTGTGTAAATGATGTGTTAGTGATTTAACAATGAGCTCAGAGATGTAATGAAGAAACACGGAGCCAGAAGAGCCGCTGTGAATGAAAACGTGTTTCAAAAGGATCCCTGAGGACACAGGACTTCTAAAGCTGATGACAGCTTAACAGGAACAGAAGATATGTGTTTAAGAACAAGCTGTGCTAAAGCAATCACACTCCTTAGTTTTTCAGCAATTCTAGGTTTATGTACAGATTAAAGTCATTGATGAACAAACCAAAACCTTTTCATATCTTTGATATGTGTTTACTTTTCTTCATTTCCACAACAGCAGAGGTGTTTGTGAAGGTGTGATCAGAACAGGACGTATTTCAGCTCCAGGAGTAAAACTACATTTTACTCAATATTGTTACATTTAACCCTTTCGAGTAAATAAATGAAAGACTTTTCATTTCAAATTGCCGTCTGCATTTGTGTCCACACGTCAACCCTGACAGATCCTGTGTGAATTGTAGCCTCAGTTTCCTGTTCTTAGCTGACAGGAGTGGTACTGGTGTGTTCTGCTGCTGTATTCCATCTGCTTCAAGGTTAGATGTGTTGTTCGTTCAGAGAAGTTCTTCTACAGACCTCTGTTGTAACCAGTGGTTATTTGAGTTCTTGTTGTCTTTCTATCACCTGGAACCAGTCTGACCTCCTCTGACCTCTGACATCAACAAGACATTTCCACCCACAGAACTGCTGCTCACTGGATATTTTCTCTTTTTCTGACCATTCTCTGTAAACCCTAGAGATGGTTGTGGGTGAAAATCCCAGTATATCATCAGTTTCTGAAATATCGTATATCTTCCAACTACGGCCAGTCTCTAATAGACGCCAGTCTCCAATAAAAGCCGGGTCTAACAGGTGTTAGTTATAATAGATGCCGGTCTCTAATAGTGGCCTTTAAGACCCACCACCCCCTCCCTATCCCCACGTGTGAGGACACTCACACGTGTCCTGTTTCATGCGCCGCCACAAACGCTGAAGTGAAGCCGTCCTCCAGCACCAGAACACAGCTGCGGTACAGTCGGCACATCCCTGTAACCGGAGCGTAACCTGTCAGGATAGATGAGAGAGGCCAAGTCAAAGCTGGTTGTCATGGTCCTCCATCACATCAGCTGCAGTGGCGCAGCATTACTGCTGTCATGGGAGACGTGTCCTGATGATCTCAACACAGAATTACTTTACTGTCTGTCAGTCTCACTGCAGCCAACATTAATACTAACAATTATTGATGACAGATATAATCATTAAAATAACATCTGAAAACAGTTGGAAACACTTCTTACAACTGTGATCATTTTGAAACAAGTATCTCTTATCTTCTGCCTGTTCCAACCTGCAGAGGCTAAAGTCTCCTTCTACAGCCCCTTCCTCCAAACACTCTCCATGTCCTAGTCTTCTGCAGCGCCCCCTCCTGGTTGGACATGTTCATAACACCTTTCCACCTATCCTCACCTCCTAGCTCTGAGGCAGATGTGTCGAAATCTCTAAGACTGGAAAACAGATACTCACAGTATACCTTAGTATCCTATAAAGAGTCAGAGCTCTCCAACAACCAGGATGAGATTTTAGGCCAAACTTTTTAATTGTGTACAAACACAAGAACCTCCTGCAACTCAGCAAGAGAAACTTAGATCCACCAATATGTTGGGGGCTCTGTCACAAAAGCTGCTTTCTGTCCAAACAGCAGCTGCCCAAAAGAGCCCCGTCCCACCAGGTTTATGTGATGCACCAGTAACGGTGGTACCCTGCATGCCAGGGGGCCCAAACTCCTGCCTGGTCAGGTAGATGGTGTGGTCGTGCTGCTCTGCATGGGTTTGCTCCCGGTGCTGGAGGTACGACCATCCACAGATGTTCTCCAGACTCTTCTGGGCGTTCCCCACAGAGATCAGCTCCTGGGACTGACAGAGGAACAGCACAGGCCTTTATGTTACCCTGCATCCACTTTCTCATCACAAACCAACACATTTTGTCTGATGCAAAACAATCCAAAGCCTGGTTGGATCTAAGGTCTCCATCTGTGAACTGAAATGCAGCAGTTCAGAGATGGGATTTCGACTGGACCGGCACATTCAGCTTTGCATCATCCAAAAAGTTTTGTCCTGCTGTCCTGCCCATGGCTGATAGGAGACGTTATGACTGTGATGAGGACAGCTGTGGTTCTGCCTCACAAACACCAACCAAAACAGCAGAAAAGCTGGTGTGCACCAGCACCGGAGCTTCACTGGAACTGCTCATGGTAAAAATAAAACCATGGTTCACTAATCTCATTGTCTCATTAATCCTTGTTAAATCGGGGGGAGGGGTGTTAGAACCTAGCTCTCTGGTGAAGAGACAGAATGAACAGCAGGTTTTACAGAAAGCAAATGTCTCAGTCCAGAAACTGGACTTGCAAAGACTCTTATGAACCTGGGTGTTTGGTCAGCTGCTTCAGCAGCCATTCTGCCTGTAAAGCCTAAGTCTGTCCTTACAGGTGGACTGAAACCTGCACACTGCACAAGGGGCCGGATAGTGCTGTTCAAGTCAAGGGTGTGCTGTGTGTGCAGCCTGATTGTTAAAATTTAGGGAATTAGATAAGCAGAGTGTATTTTGTGTGAACATCCCAGTGGTGTCCTATGGACACTTTTGTATTACATGCACATTCTCTGCATGCAATGTCTGTGTGTGGTCAGTAGGGAGCCAGTACTTGCACCTTCATAATGACTAGAATGTGGCGTAAGGACACAGTACCACAGCTTCACTTGTACATCATAAGTGTGTGGAACTTTTGTTATCCTCAAAAAAATCTCAGGATAAATTTACTACACGCACGATCCTGGTATGTTCCATATTCATGATGTTGTTAGAGCGGCCGCACGAGGCTTTAGGGAACTGCAAGACACACCTGATGCAGCAGCTCGTCTCCATGACCCTCCACTGGCCTCCTGGGTCAGAACCTTGCAGCAGGTTTCTGGGTTGCATCGAGTGCAAGTGACTGAGGCACAAGTTGTTGAGGGGTTCAAGCCCACAGTCAATGTGTCCTTTGAGCAGTTCCCCAAATCCACATTGAAATTGAAAGCTGTTAAGAGCTGCACAACTTCACACTGTGTGTGTGTGTGGGGTTGTACCTTTGTGGGGGACAACATGACGATTCTGACAAGGACGATGTTGATGTTGGCTCCCAGAGAACGGTCCTGATAGATCTCATTAACCTGGAAGAGAAGAACACATCTGGAGATCATGCTGGCAAAGACACCAGCTCAGAGTGTGTGTGTGTCCTGGTGTGTGTTGGTGTGTGTGTTGCATGTGTGTGGGTGTGGATGTGTTTTTGTGTGGGTGTGGATGTGCTTTGGCGTGTTTGTGCGTTGGTGTGTGTGGGTGGGTGTTGGTGTGTGTGTGTTGGTGTGTGGATGTGTGTTGGTGTGTGTGTGGGTGGGTGTTGGTGTGTGTGTGGGTGTGGATGTGTTTGGCGTGTTTGTGTGTTGGTGTGTGTGGGTGGGTGTTGGTGTGTGGATGTGTGTTGGTGTGCATGTGGATGTGTGTTGGTGTGTGTGTGGGTGTGTGTTGGTGTGTGGATGTGTGTTGGTGTGTGTTTGTGTGGGTGTGTGTGTGGGTAGGTGTTGGTGTGTGTATGGGTGTGCGTTGGTGTGAGGATGTGTGTGTGAAAGTGTGTTGGTGTGTGTGTGTGGTTGTGTTGGTGTGTGTTGGTTTGCGTGTGTGTGTTGGTGTGTGTCCTGGTGTATGTTGGTGTGTGTGTTGGCATGTGTGTGGGTGTGTGTTAGTGTGTGTGTTGTGTTTTGTGTTGTTTTTGGTGTGTTTTGTTTTTTGTGTGGTGTTGTGTGTGTGTTTTTGGTGTGTGTGTGTGTGTTTTTTTTGTGTTTGTGTGTGTGTGTTGTGTGTGTTGTTTTGTGTTGGTGCGTGGTGTTTTTGTTTGTGTTGTGTGTTGTTGTGTGTGCTGTTGTTGTGTGTGTTTTGTTTTTTTTTTGTTGTTGTGTGTGTATGTTGTGTGTTTTGTGGTTGTGTTTTTGTTCTTTTTGGTTGTGTTTTGTTGTGTTTTTTTTTGTTTCTTTTTTTTTTTGTTTGTTGGTTTGTTTTTTTTTTTTTTTTTTTTTTTTTTTGTTTTTTTTTTTTTGTTTTTTTTTTTTTTGTTTTTTTTTTTTTTTTTTTTTTTTTTTTGTTTTTTTTTTTTTTTGTTTTTTTTTTTTTTTTTTGTTTTTTTGTGTGTTTTTTTTTTTTTTTTTATTTTTTTTGTTTGTTTTTTGTTTTGTTTTTTTTTTTTTTTGTTTGTTTTTTTTTTTTTTTTGTTTTTTTTTTTTTTGTTTGTTTTTTTTTTTTTTTTTTTTTGTTTTTTTTTTTTTGTTTTGTTGTTTTTTTTTTTGTTTGTTTTGTTTTCTGTTTGTTTTTTTTTTTTGTTGTTTTTGTGTTGTGTGTTTTGTTTTTTTTTTTGTTTGTGTTTTTGGTGTTGTTTTTTTTTGTGGTGTGTTGTTGGGTTGTTTTTGTTTTTGTGTTGGGTTTTTTTGTTTTGTGTTTTTGTTTTGTTTTTGTGTGTTGTTTTGTTTTGTGTGTTGTTTTGTGTGTGTGGTTTTGTTTGTGTTTGTTGTTTTTTGTGTTTGTTTTGTTGTGTGGTTTTGTTTTTGTTGGTTGTTTGTTGTTTGGTTTGTTTTTGTTCCTGTTGGTTTTGTTTTGCGTGTTGTTTGTTGTTGTTTGTTGTGTGTTTTGTTGGTGTGTGTGTGGTTGTGTTTGTGTGTGTGTGGTTGTGTTGGTGTATGCGTCTTGGTGTGTGCGTGTCGGTGTGTGTGTGGTTGTGTTGGTGTGTGTGTGTGTTGGTGTGTGTGCGTGTTGGTGTGTGTGTGGTTGTGTTGGTGTGTGTGCGTGATGGTGTGTGTGTTGGTGTGTATTGATGTGTGTGTGTGTTGGTGTGTGTTTGTGTGGTTGTGTTGTGTGTGTGCGTGTCGGTGTGTGTGTTGTGTTGTTTGTTGTGTGTGTGTTTGGTTTTGTGTGTGTTTTTGTTGTGTGCTTGTTGTTTTGTGTGTTGTTGTTTGTTGTTTGTGTGCGTGCTGGTGTGTGTTTTTTGTTTATTGATTTGTTTGCGTTTTTTTGTGTGTGTTTTGTTCATGTTGGTGTGTGTGCGTGTTGTTGTGTGTTTTGGTGTTTGTGTGCATGTTTGTTTTTGTTTTGTTATGGTTTTTTTTTTTGTGTTTTGTTTGTTTTTGTTTTTGTGTTTTTTTTTTGTTTTGTTTTTGTGTTTGTTTGTGTGTTTGTTTGTGTTTGTGTTTTTGTGTTTTTGTTTTTTTTTTTTTGTGTTTTTTTTTTTTGTTGTTTTTTTTTTTTTTTTTTTTGTGTTTTTGTTTGTTGGTGTTTGTTTTGTTTTGTTGTTTTTTTTTTGTTTTTTGTGTTGTTTTGTTTTTTTGTGTTGTGTTTTTGTGTGTGTTGTGGTTGTGTTGGTGTGGTGTGCTGTGGTGTGTGTGTTGGTGTGTATTGATGTGTGTGTGTTGGTGTGTGTGTGGTTGTGTTGGTGTGTGCGTGTTGGTGTGTGTGTAGTTGTGTTGGTGTGTGTTGTTTTTTTGTGTTTGTTGTGTGTCTTGGTTGTGGTGCGTGTCGTGTGTGTGTGGTTGTGTTGGTGTGTGTGTGTTGGTTTGTGTTGCATGTTGGTGTGTGTGCGTGTTGGTGTGTGTGTTGTGTGTGTGTCCATGTTTGTTGTGTTTGTGTTGTTTGTTTGTTGTTGTGTTTGTGTTTGTGTGTGTTTATTGTTGTGTGTTGTGTGTGTTGGTGTTGTTTTGTTTTGTGTTTGTTGTGGTTGTGTTTGTGTTGTGTTTGTGTTTGCGTTTTGTGGTTTTGTGGTTTTTGTTTGTTTGTTTGGTTTGTTTGTTTTTTTTTGTTTGTTGTTGTTTTTTTTTTTTTGGTGTTTTGTTGTTTGTGTTGTTAGTTTTTGTTTTTTTGTGTTTGTGCTGTTTTTTTGTGTTGTTTTTGTTTTGTTGTTGTTTTTGTGTTTTTGTGTGTTTTTTGTTTTTTTTGTTTGTTTGTGTTTGTGTTTTTTTTTGTTTTTTTGTTTTTTTGTGTGTGTGTGTGTTGTGTTGGTGTGTGTGTGTGTGTTTGGTGTGTGTGTTGGTTGTTGTGTTTGGTGTTGTTGTTGTGTTGTGTGTGTGTGGTTGTTGTGTTTGTTGTGTTGTTTTTGTTGTTGTTTTTGTTTTTGTTTTGTGTGTTGTGTTTGTGTTGTGTTTTTTGTTGTGTGTTTTTGTTGTTGTTTGTTTTTTTGTTTTTGTTGTTTTTTTTCTGTGTTTTGTGTGTTTTGTGTGTTTGTTGTTTGTTTGTGTTTGTTGTGGTTTGTGTGTGTTTTGTTGTTTCTGCCTGTTGGTGTTTTGTGTGGTTTGTGTTTTTGTGTGCGTGTTCGTGTTTGTGTGTTTTGTTTGTGTGTGGTTGTGTTGGTGTGTGTGTGTTTGGTTTTTGTGTTGTTTGTGTTTTTGGTTTGTTTGTGTGTTTTTTTGTTTTTCGTTATTTCGTTTTTGGTGTTGTTTGTTTGTGTTTGTTTGTTTTTGGTGTGTTTGTTGTTTTGTGTTGGTTGGTTTGTTGTGTTTGTGTTTGTTTTTGTTTGTGTTTGTGTTGTTGTGTTTGTTTTTTGTTGGTGTGTGTGGTTGTGTTGGTGTGTTGTTTTTGTTTTGTTTTTGTGTGTTTGTGTGTGTGTGGTTGTGTTGGTGTGTGTTGGTGCGTGTGTGTGTGTGCTTGGAGGTGGTGCTGATGTCAGACAGATGTAGATGTAGGCTGTGGTCAGGGCAGCACGTTACTGGTCAATAGAAAAGGTTGTTCCAGTTATCTTTTTGAGACAAAATCACATCCAACATTTTCAAAGACCACCCACCCATCTACACAGGAGTAGCAGTGGACCACACGGAACAGATTTTGCTGTAAGTGCTCATGCATGCATCCACACCATTCGTTGTGTGGCCTCTGGCAGCTGTAACCCCTCCATGGCTGACTTGGTTTTCAATTATACCGAACAATATTCTTCTGTTTTTGTCCGTTCAAAGTGATGCTAATTTAAGTGGAGTTCTGGATGAAATAGTCTGTTGCAAATTAGTGTCAATCAGCAGGAAGGGGTTAATGTTGCACGGTTCGGCTTGGTCAAACCCTGAAGTGCAGAAACAGTTTCTGGGATTTCAGAACTGAAACATAATGATATTCCCACATGCTGCAGTGTTTGTTTTAGCACATCCTGACGTACGATCGGTCCGTCTGGTGCTGCTGCTCTGCATGGAGCAGATTACAGAGAAATCAAAAGTTCAGTGAAGATTTGTATTCACGTTTAGTTTATATTTCTTTTCTCCAGAACTTGTCCTGTCCAGCAGATGAGTAATCAAAAGTTTAGAACCTCTTGTGTTGAACTGATTTGCTTTTTGCTGCACAGGTTTTTTGATCTGTGGGCACACCAACCCCCTCCCTGTGTTGGAACAAGGCATGTACAGTATGTAGCATTGACTGATGACTAGTCTGATGTCGCCCATAGAAAATGCTTTACTTCTGGCTTCAACCAAATGAAGTCAATTCAGTCTTTGGTTTATCATGATGTGGATGCTACCATGTTGGAACCAGACCTCATCAGTAAGACACCTCCTGTTTGTTACTACAGGCACCCCCCCACCCCTCAAAAAAGGACCAAAGATGCCAAATGTGCAAGAGTGTGAGGGTCTGGAAAACTGTGAGAGGCTCCTGGACTAGAGTTGTTTCTCTGTGAGACGCTTCACCTCGACCGTGCATCAAACATCCTCACTGTCCTGAATAAAAAAAAATCTTAAAATCCATGTTTAGAAAGAAGCAGGAGAACATGTTGCTGCTTTTCTCTTGTTCAACAGTTTCATGGGTCTCAGCTGGGCTGCAGGGGAAAGGGACTCTTCATGGAAGTTTTCAGCTGCTGCTTGCCGTCAGAAGATGCAGCTTCCACATGCAGCCCTGCTGCAGCGTCTTCAGAGGCTCCGTCCCTCTCAGGCTGTGACTGGTGCAGCCTTTCTGTGGTTTTCTGTCTGTAATCCAGGAGCAGTTTTGTGTCTCAGTTGAGATTGACTGCTTGACAATTTGGGCTGCTGGCCTTCATAGAATGTGAACCACGGAGGTCAGATTTCAGCTGGAGCTGTCAGCACGTGAGTGTCTGTGCACGAGTGTGTGCACGTTCTGGACCTTTCCATCCCAGCTCCCACACACACACACACTGATGCGCACACTGAACCACAGATCACCCTTCTGTCAGCAACCGTCGATCGGAAGGTTGCCAGTTTGGTTCCAACTCTATGTACCCTGAACCCTGAATTAGTGTGTGAAGGTTTATGTGGGTGACGGGACCTGTGACTCAAGGGCTGCATCTGACCTACTTCCATGTCTTCACTCACTATGTTCATGAAGGTCAGCAGAAATTTCTGGATGTGGTCTCGGCCATGAAAGAGAAGCACAGAATAATCCACCGCCAACAGCACCTGGAGAAGGAAGACGGTTCAGGAACTCTCAGGTCACCTCATCAGTGCGCGTGAACAGTCACTCTACCTCGATGTTGAACAGTTCAGCCCCCTGAGTGTCTCGCCGCAAACGTCTGACACCAGCGCCAGAGGAGTTCCCCATCTGAGAGAAGTTCAGGGAGCCTAAGAGAGGACCTGCTGACAAACAGGAAGTTTTATGAGGCTGTTCTGAAGAAATATCTCTTAAAGCTCCAGCTCATTTGACTTTGGGTGAACTCTAGAACATTCTACCCTAAATTTCCCTCAAATGCAGATAATATTGTAGTGTAGGCATGCATGTGTTTCTGTGCGTGTGTGTGTGTGTTTGTGCTGGAAAGTTTCCTGGAACTTTTCCACACTTCTCCCCGGATTCTTCTGGAGCAGAGTCTGAGCTCAGCTCTGCCGTGTTTTTCTGTTGCTGCAGCAAAGATGCTCTGCATTCCTGCAGTCTGAGCTTCAGACCAAATGTTTATTTTTAAGCTGCATTGCTTCTCTGGAGTTCTGACCTTCACTTTGGCAGACGCTACTGTGATTCGCTGGAGTAGCTGAACCCGTTCAGGCTACTGTCACAAGGATAGTCCTGACCTGAATGGATGGAGGGGTCTAACAGTTTCCACACTTTGGTCTAGTTTAGTTTGCTTTCACACACAGCACTCTCAAAAGTAAAGCAAAGATTGACATGGACAACAACAATTCCACTGTTTCAAAAAGGGTGTCACGATTAGTCAGCATAATTAATGAATGGATTTATATTCCCACAATCCAACCAAATCGAACTGCCTGAGGGAAGTTATTCATCAAACCGACCTATGTCATGAAAACATTATTTCAAAATGAGATCAATGGATTGTATCAATATTGGAAAATCCCATTTGGATTGAGACATAGTGGGTTTGACCATAATGTAAAACAACCAAATCCATCACAAAACAACACGTGTGATGCAGTAAAAAGTGATCAACCATCATTCCAGTCCAATGTGTGGAAACACTTTGAATTTAGCAACCATACAGGGTGCTAGAATGTTCTAATCATGTGAAAAACAACGGTGAAATGAACTTCATCAAGCTAAAATGTGAATGGATTTGACATTCATTCTTGTTTACTTGTTTGTTGGTACACAGATTTATTTACACTTGATTATCTTGAAGAACACAAGAATCTGTAAAACTTCACTGCTCAGTAGCAAGAATTTATCTCTGAGTCTCACTGTTGAAGTTCTGGAGAAAGATGTTCTGATCCATTTTAGATCAGAGAATCAGATCCAATCGGATCATTCAAAATGAACCGAAATCGACAATGACTGGACTTGTGAACTGTTACACCCCCATTTTTAAATAGTCTTCACTAGGGGGCAATGTTTCATGACCAAGATGGAAAAATGCATCAAGGAAAGAAATCCCTTAAGGTGGTAAAAGGATGGTTGTTCCTGCTCCCTGCAGTACTCTGTTAAACATGTTGCTTTCATGCTGCGTGCAGTTCATTTCACTCCTTACTATACATGGCGCATACATAACATCCTCCCTTCACTCTACCTCCACACCTCACTCCCACGTGAACATAGACCCTCACTTTCAAGGGGACCAGGGTTCATAAATCATATGTCAAATTAACCCCGCCACCCCAGTACACAGGGCTCTTCAAGACTCAACTTGACCCTGCTCTCACCGCGGAGGCAGTCTTGAGTGGTTTGATTGACAGATGAAGGCTGTTTGATAATGGCAGAAGACCGATAAATGACATGCTGCTGTCCTGCATCCTCCTCTTCCTCCTTTGCTGGCCTCTGCTGATCCAGTGGTTGGATGAAAAACTCGTTTTCTTCTGTTCGGATCATTCCTGCCTGAAGAAGAGACAGCATCATCATCAAAGTGTGCTTCCTGCTGTCTCTTAATGAATTACAGTCAGCATTGTTACAAGAAACGGAATCAATAAAGTTTGCACGTTCATTGAAGGCCCAAAGTGTTTTACAATCACAGTCCTATTGAGCCATTCATATTAACGCTCACACACTGATGCTGGCTCCTCTACCAAAAACAGTTCAGTGTTTGCCCAACAATTGGTGGGAAGGTGGGAGCCAAACTTGTGATTGGACGATCATGGATGGACCACTCTGACTCTGTCTGCATTAATCAGCAACATTTGTGTCTGAGTCCCCTTTTATCTGTTATAAAAACAAAATGCATTTCACATCATTGAAATGTTTTTCAGCATCATCTGAGATTATCATGAAATCTAAGTTCAGCTTAAAGGTGAGTCAGCTTCAACAAATGAGACCGTTTTAAAGATGATTCAGCATAAAAAAGGGTGAGTCTGGAAATGTCTTCCAAAAGCTTAGTAAGCATTGTGAAAGCTGAGAATAAGTCAGCATCTTTTCCATATGATTTTTGACCTGTCGAGCATATACCCTGCCTGACAGCAGCCAGGTAAGGCTGTGGCAGCTGTGTTTCTGATTGCAGTGTTCCTCTGACTGTCCTTTCTTTAAGGCCTTTCCTCTTTTGTCCACATCTGGCTTCACTCAGCAGCTCCGCCCACACTGCAGCCAACTGACTCGCTCAGAGAGGACGGACGCTCAGATCTCCCTGTAGGCTTTTGCAACATTCTGCTGCTGGACCAGCACTTGCTTCCATGTTCTGATACTGGTCACTCCTTACAGTGTATCTGTCCTGGAGGGGTTCAAACTGCTGCCATGACAGACGGCAGTTTCAGCTGTGCAGGCCCTGTCTGCTCACCAGCCTCCAACCACAGAGTTGAAAAGAGGGAGGGCATTTCCTATCTTTGTCTAATTAGTGTCTGTGATGTCATACAGGATCCAAGATGGCCGCCAAAACAGGAACAATCAGCAACAAAAACGTGAGAAAAGATGCTGTCTATGAAATGATGTAGGTCAAACATGTCAGCTAAACCAAATAAATACAATACCAGCACACTGACACAAGCTGGCCCTAGCAAAAAGTAGTCTTTTTAATTTTACTACAAGTACTTAGTTTTTACGAAAATTGAGGCAGTATACTTGAAGTTGACATTTTACATTCCATTTGCGTGAATGTTTTGCAGTATTCCCTCTATAGTGATTCTCCTGCTCTCTTCCGTACATTCTCGGCGCGTAAAAACTCCTTCATCCTTTAAGCAATTCAGCAATCTTGGTATCAAAGCCTTCAGCTCGTTCAGGACATTACTGCTTGTACTTAAACTTGTTTTCATATACGTTATAGTTTTTGTAATATTGAGCAAAGCATGCATCATAGAAAAGTAATGTGAAAATCTTCTAATCCTTCAAAAACCTTGTGCACTTTGAAACCTATGAACTTCTATACACTATCAGCTAGTGACACCTTTCAAACTTGAATATGTTCTGCAAAGATTGAGGAATTTATGGTGAATTCATCTTTTTAAAACCCCTTATGGTTTTTATGCACATAGAGTTCAAGTATGCATTTGCATAAACTCTGAGTAAATAGAGTTTATGCAAATTTTAGGACATTTTCATTTTCAATGTAACTCAATGGATGTAATGTTCAGGCTCTACAGTGGATGATGTCACAGCTAGAGTGGAGAAGTACCATTATTTTAAGATTAAAATTTTCCTGACAAACATACTGTACTCAAACACTGTTTGAGTACAGTATGTTTGAGTCACTTAAACACAGAGTCACAATTTTTTCAGCAAAATGTAAAAAAATGTACAATGGCTGAACCTTTTTGGTAAGTGAAAGAGTTCATAGGACATGACATTTTAAGTTCAGTAGAGAAAAAAAAGCGTACTTTTTCTGATCAAATTTACATAGAATCTTTATAGTTGAGACTAATAAAATTTGTATCGGATTCCTCAAGTTGTGAGCTTTATAAAACTGAATGAATTATTTTGTCAGGGTTGGCATGAGGACACAAATGTGTACCAATTTTTACCAAGTTTTCTAGATTTTTTAAAAGAAATTCTTCAAGAAGAAACCCTAAACAAGAAAAAAACTCAAAACCTATGCAATACTGGTATCAAAACATTCACTACATTCAGGGCAATCACGCCTGTACTTTTGTTTTTTGTAGCTTTTACACGTTTACAATTTTCTTTACATTTACACAAGTTCTTGGTCAGCGGATTAGCTTTGATGTTGTAAATTACAAAAAGACGGAACATACCAACCTCTGAGAGATCTACAGAAAATCTACTCAACACAAAGGGGAAACAATACTGCAATTAAGAAGACTTTCACATAGATTCTGTAGATGGGTAAAAGTAGGACTTTGCATATTCAAATGAAACAATCCGCCTATCGATCTCGCGCTCCAATCTTCCCTCACTCGTAAACAAGACCCCAAGATGCTCCTCTGCCTGGGGCAAGAACTCTCAACCCACCCAAAGAGGACAAACTACCACTCTCCAGTCAAATACAACGGCCTCAGATTTAGCGGTGCTGACCATCATTCCAGCTGCTTCACACTTGGCTGCAAACTGTTCCAATGCATGCTGGAAGTCCTGGCTTGATGAAGCCAACAGGACAACATCATCTGCAAAGAGCAGAGAGGAAATCCTGCCGTCTCCAAACTAGACCCTCTCTGGACTCTGGCTGGGCCTAGAAAAAAACTACGTCAGTGACTTCAGCCTGGATTATGGACAACAGCCCGGGCTGCAGCTCGCATAGACTGCTAGTACCTGTCAGCTGCCTCTGGAGTCCCACAAGCCAGGCTGATAGGACTCCTTCAGCTTGACAGCATTCTTTAGTTCTGGTGTCCACCACCAGGTTCAGGGGTTGCCGCTACAACAGGCATCAGAGATCTGGTGACCACAGCTCCGAACAGCAGCAGAGACAAAACAGGTGAAGGACGTAGTCCATTCAGACTCAATGTCACCAGCCTCCCTGTGTACCTGTTTGAATCCTCCTGGATGTTCGAGTTAAAGACTTCCCTGATGGAGGACTCAGCCAGACGTTCCCAGCTGAGCTTCACAGTGTGTTTGGGTCTGCCAAGTCTTTCCAGCCTCTTTCCCCGCCAGTGAATTCAACTCACCACCGTGATCAGTGGACAGCTCTGCCCCTCTCTTTACCCGAGTGTCCAAGACACAGCCGAAGGTCGCCTGAAACGACTACAAAGTCAATCATAGATCTCCTCCTAAGGGTGTCCTGATGCCATGTGTATTAATGGACACCCCTGTGCTCCAGCCCCAGGCAGCATAGCTCATGCGATCACTCGAGCACTCCAACTTCTCCACCACGTAAAGGAGGTAGTTCATGGCGGGGCCTCATTTTTACTAAAATAACCTTTGCTAATGTTGTTAAAGATTCAAAGTTTTAGTTTATGACAAAACTGAAATTCGACATGGCTTCAATGAACATTTTATTTCCTCTGGCTCTTTATTTGATAAAGTAAGCATGCCCTCCACAAAGTTTCCAATACAACTACCTAAGGGCCTCAGAAAGTCTTTTAACTTTGTATATTTTACAGTTCATGAAATGAGTTATGTTTTAAAAGCAATGGATCCCAGAAAACCTCCTGGACCAGACTTAATTGAGCTTATTTTTTTTCAAACTGGCAGCAGATTTTTTTGCAGAACCATTTACAATACTCTTTAATCTCAATTAATACTCAAAAAAATCTGTCTGTTAGTCAGCCTTTGTTTCTCCCCTTATTAAAAGGGGGATTGATGTGTTTTTTTCCCCCAAAGTTTTGGAATTACTTGTTTGTAATTAACTGAAAGAGTTCCTGCACTCAAATGATCTTTACGAATGTCAATCAGGCTTCAGAAATAAACATAAACATAGTACCAGTACAGCTTGCATGAAGGTGGTAAATGACATTCGTTAAGCATTAGACAAGAAACCGTGCTGTGTGTCACTCTTTATTAATCTTTCAAAGGTTTTGACACTGCTGATTGTCAGAGCATGCATTTGGTTGGTTTTCAAACTATTTAAATAACAGAACTCAGTGTGTTAAATTTTAGAATATTTCTTCTAATTTTGTAACTGTTCACAAAGGAGTTCCACAGGGTTCTGTTTTTGGGCCCCCTCCTATTCATCTTGTAGATTAATGACCTAGTTCAAAAGATTACTGATGCTTACTTGCATTTCTTTGCTGATGACACGGTTATTTATAGTTATGGTTCAACTCTAGTTCAGGCCATTGAAACGTTGCAGAAGGCCTTTGTTGTTGTCCAGCATTCACTTATTCACTTAAAATTAGTTCTTATTGCAAACAAGACCGAGTTGATGTTGTTTTCTAATTCCAAAAAAGTTCCTGAAGTTTTTCCTGTTTCCACCCTGGAAGGAAACATCATTGAGGTAGTTTATGAATATAAGTACCTAGATGTCTGGATTGATTACTCCCTCACTTTTAAACTACACACAGAAAAACTTGTAAAGAAATTAAAAATGGAAACTTTTTTTTGCATCTTGACAAGCGACAAGCATCTGTCACTGCTACCGTTTTGACTGTGATAGATTATGGTGACATTCTGTATATGAATGCTCCATTGTCGTGTCTTCAAATGTTGGACACAATGTTTCATTCTGCCTTAAGGGTTAACAACTAACTGTAAATTTATGACACATCACTGTGACTTTTACACAAGAGTACAATGGCCCTCTCTGGCTATTCAGAGGCAGTCCCATTGGTACACTGGGTTTTCTACCCCCTTACAAACAGGGGTTGGACAAAATCATTGGAACAGTTGTTACATTTGGAGAAACTTTATTTAATATGGAGTACATTCCCTTTAGCCTTCAATACAGCTTCAGTACTTCTCGGAATCATTGACTTCTTGACTTCTTCCATCAGAATTTTCAGCCACCCTTCCATCAAAACCTGCTCCAGCTCCTCCAAACAGGAGGATGGATGGTAGCGATTGCTGACTTGTTGCTCGAGTATAAACCACAAATGCTCAATGATATTGATATTGAGGGTGCCATTCCATATGTTCCAGCTCAGTTTCATGCTCATCATAGCAATTTAAACTATA
The DNA here is from genome assembly GCA_016861445.1 of Oryzias woworae. Classification (NCBI taxonomy): domain Eukaryota; kingdom Metazoa; phylum Chordata; class Actinopteri; order Beloniformes; family Adrianichthyidae; genus Oryzias; species Oryzias woworae. Next base: position 6,255,050 of record BOLG01001664.1, read on the forward strand.
TGGGCAGTGTGGATTGGAGCATTAAAAAGTGTAGTGTTCCAATTACTTTGTCCAACCCCTGTATGTTTCTTACTCAAGAGGAGAAATGCTGAATCTCACTCATTGAGAGCAAATGATCTAATACTGTTGACTGTGCCTTTTGCTCATACAGAGCTGGGGGAAAGCATTTCTTCACTCTGCTGCTGCTACCTGGAACATCTTACAGACAGACTGTAAGCAGCCAGATCTGCTCCCTTTAAATGCTTTTAAAATGTGACTGAAGGACTTAGATGCTGATTCATTAACATGGAAGTGTTATGTATAAAATCTAGAAATGTTAATGTAATGTAATTGTACTGTTGTCTGCTTGTCTGTATTGTTGTTTTAGAAATTGCTGCCTCTTAGCCAGGACTCCCTTGGAAAAGAGATTTATCTCAACAGAACCTTCCTGGTTAAACAAAGGTAACATAAATAAATAAATATATTTACAGTCTGTGAAAAAAGGCCACACCTACCAGACCATCACAGTTGCTGATAGCCACAGATGAATCCTCCGAGCCCAACACTATGCCTGTGTAGAAGCAGCCAAGACCTCTTATTGGCTCAAATTGAACCTTTCCTGACTCCTCCCATTCCATGGTGGCAGTGGGGGTGAAAAGACGAGTGTTGGGGTGGAGCTTCAGGTGGAGCTCCTGGCCAAACACAGACACGTTGTAGAAGATCTCCTGACCCCATCCCCGTGTAGGTGGAGTCTGTTCTAATAATGGTGGTATATCCTTCCAATTGCGCTCTGTGATTTTCTCGAGTATGGGTGTTTTACTTGAGGTGTAGACATGTCTCTTACTGCGGTGCAGATAGTGGGCGGAGACTCTCCTTGAGAGGAAATTGCCCTCTGAGGTGGTTCTGACTGGACGAATGATGTCGAATTCTGACAGAACCTGATGGAGAGAACCTGACAGATGGAGAGAGAACAACATCATCAGCATACATAATGAGGATGCCTTCAGGTGCTTCTTGTAAACAGTACAAAAACACACCTGTCTGTTGTTCAGGTTTCAGTGTGCGATCAAAAACCTGTAGAGGTGAGTATGTTCAAAAGGCACAGAAACCTTCTGAAATTCAGCTTAAAATCTTCCTTCTTCAATTCCAATTTGAGGTGGTGGAACAAGTCTAAATCTTGCAAAGTGGTGTGGTAACTTCTGGAGCCCATTTGGAGTTTGCATGTTCCCCTAGTGCATGTGTGGGTTTTCTCTCAACCTTTGGGCTCTTTCCACAATCCAAAAGCTTTCTTCTTTTGTTTATTTGGTCTCTGATCTTTCTATATATGTGAATGTGTGTGGTTGTGTGGCGATGCAACAGACTGGTAACCTGCCCAGGTCGAGGCATTGCAATCACATCAATTTCAGTTTGTTTTTTCTTACTCTGAGATGTTATTGTTGGTCTCAGAATATTCAATTCTTCAGTCTCAGATTATTTTCTTTCAATGCTCAAAAGCTCCACCTAATGCTCATGAGATCCTTCCAGTTCTCAGTAGGGGCTCATAACCCTTGAGTCCTTCCGGTCCAGCTTCAGAATGTGTACAAAACTGAATCACCTCTGTCATCTTTCTGATCATCTTTTGATCTATTGTCAAAGCCTTTCCTGTGATCTTTTAAGTATGGTGATGCAGCTTTTACCCAAAATAATAAAAAAGGTTAGGGTCAAAGGTTAGAAGTTCCTCCCATCTCTGAGAAGCTGCTCACAAACACAAACCAGTATACAGATAGAAAACGAGCACTCTGATTTTGAACATGAAACACTGAAATAAATCATCAGCCTGCTGGGTATTGCAGGTTTAAGCAGCCTGACCCCAATTTTCCCTGACTTCCAATAATACCTTCCTGCCCGGCCTGACCAAGAGTTCAGAGTCACAGTCTGCCTCATTCACTTCACTGCCAAACTCTCCCATGAGGCTGCAGTACTGACACAGGTGTTTCCTCACAGGTGAAGGATGCAGTATAAACATCAGGATACCTGCAGAGATCAGAGTTCAGGTCTCACCTGTGCCGTCTGTGATGTAGACTGAGACAAGAGAGCTCGTCTGCAGCAGAAGCAGCACCATCAGAAATCCACAGTGAGATTCCTCCATGCTGACAGGCGTAACAGACTGACTGCAGGCGGGCTGAGTGCAGTTTAGCCCCTTCCCTGGAATGACTCCTCCCCTGCATGAGGCAGCAGAGCTGCTGGCAGACGCTCCACCACAGCAGACATCTCTTCTAAGAAATAGGTTTATTTTTTGCAGCAATAGCCCCCTCTGCTGGCTGTCCCCACATACACTAAGCAAGTCTGGCCATGTGGGCCATGTAGGAAAACATGTGAGGTCACTGGTCTGTGCAGCGACCTCCAAATCTTAAAGAGGAACCTAAAACCTGAATTATTGTTTAGATTGTGAAGTGAGGCAGGAATTTGGTAAAAACAACCATACAACAACAACCGTAAATAAACTACGTGTATAAAACCATATAACATTTCTCCTTTTATTTCCTTTTACCTCCAAAGTTCTTTTCAGTTCAAACATCTAGGGATGGGCAAAATAAAATCGTCTTATATCACCATATTGTTTTTTTCACATCAGGTGATATGATTTTTTTTTCATATCAGATGATAATGAAGGGCTGCAGTGGTTAGCACTCTTGCCTCACAGCAAGAAAGTTCCCTGTTCAAGTCCCGAATGGGGGACTTGAAACAGTGGGGGACCTTTTTGCGTGGAGTTTGCATGTTCTCCCCGTGCATGTGTGGGTTTTCTCCGGGGACTCTGGCTTCCTCCCATCGTCCAAAAACATGCTTTATAGGTTCATTGGTTACTCTAAATTGTTCTTAGGTGTGGATGTGAGTGTGCATGGGTGTGTGATTGTGGCCCCTGTGACGGACTGGCGACCAGTCCAGGCGTGTCCCCTGCCTTCACCCATGAGTAGCCAGGTTAGGCTCCATCAGCCCCATGACCCCGAATAGGATAAAGCGGTTTGGAAAATGAATGAATGAAGGTTATACTGACATTTTTCAGGATATAAACCATATCTGTCTAATGTGAACGCTCTGTGGCTCATTAGAGAAATGTGTAGTCATCAGCAGGTTGTTAAGATTGAAATCTTTATTTTCTATCATACTTTAAACATAACACACTGTAAATAGTCTTCAAGGGGTATTGTTCATGTCACACTATTCAAGTACATTTCTGTAAAAAAAATTACATATATTTTTCCTTAATTATTAAGTTATCTCAAAGTAATTATTTAAATATTTTTGCAACTTAATTTTTCCTCACAAAAAAATTATTTCACTGAACAATAGCATAAGTTAATTTCCCAAAACTCAAATTTCATAGATTTATTCAAACTAAAATTTCAGATACGCTCATTCTGTAACAACCTGAACTAGTCTGGACTTGTTCTGCACGCGCTCAGGAGGACACAGGGAGCTGCTTCGACAGACTTTGTGGGAAACCTTGCTGGGAAAAAAAAGGTATGTATAGTTTTTTTGTGTTTAAAAATATATTTTCATATTGATTACCTGCGTTATATACTTTATACAAAACTATATTTCTTCCGTTGTTCAGTTTATGGTGTTAAATACTGGCTGCTTCTCTCAACTCGTCAGTTAGCTTCAGCATTTACGTTAACACTTTGCATGCTTTCCCAAAGAACAATTTCTTTGAGCTGCGTTCACATCGAACATGATTCCTGCTTCATATTCAGGTCAACCGCTCTCCTTTGCCGCATGGCGAATTCAACTCAATGCTAAACTCCCCAGAAGCTTGTGGAAGAAGCTACCAGCTAACATTATTTTACAGTATCTCTAGAAGGAGTGCCGTCGGTGTGTATATATATCGTTTTCAATTTATGGAAGACACGGAGGATGATAAGAGACTGTATTTATTTATTTTGAAGAGCTCAAAAGCATCAGTAATAATGTTTAAATAAAATTTTCAAAATAGTGAACAAATAGTTTTTTTTTTTTTGTCAGCCCTAACAAAAATTATTACTTTATCAAAACTTACTTTTTCTGACCTAACTCAAATTAATGTATTTGAGTATATAAAATAATTTAAATTTCCTACATACAGCATTTTTTTTAATTCCTACCTACTTGTATTTAATATTTTTTTAAAAAGTGGATTTCCCTTATCATAGATCTCAAGTGGTCAGGGTCGGAAAGCACATCTCTCCACCCCTCATCCTTAACACAAGAGCCCCTCAAGGGTGTGTAGTAAGTCCCCTGTTGTTCACACTCTACACCAATGACTACAGGTTCACATCAGATGTCAACATCATCATCAAGTATGCTGACAACACAGCAGTGGTGGGTCTCATGTCCATTAATGATGAATCATATCTAACAGAGACCCTTCACCTGGAGAGCTAGTGCCAGGCCAACAAACTCCTGCTGAAAGTCAGTAAGACTAAGAACTTGATAGTGGACTTCAGTCACAAACAGCAGAGGGACTAGTCCCAGCTCACTATCAGAGGGATGCAGAGGGAGAGGGTGGACAGCTTCAGATCCCTGGGTGACAAAATCCCTCTGAATCTGACCTGGTCTACCCATATCAATACTGTGGTGAAGAAGGCTCGTCAATGTCTCGACCATCTCAGACGTTTGAGACACTCAGTTCATTCAGCTGACCAGATTATCAGAATCACCCTTCCAGACCCACAGGACATCTATTTGGAGCAGTGCAAAGTCAGAGCCTTAAAGGTTATCAGGGACAGAACTCACCCCAGTCACAGTCTGTTCTTCCTGCTGCCTTCAGGAAAACATTACCTCTCCCTGAGGGTCCACAAGGGGAGGATGAAGAGGAGCCTCTTTCCTCAGACAGTCCGCATGCTCAACTGTGCACCCCAAAAATAAGCTGATTATGGATAAATGTATTAATTAATTAATTATATTCATTATAATTATAACTATTTTGTGGGGGATTGGGGCTTTAGTTGTGTTTCCAGTTTGAAGTTGTTACCTTCTGTTGTTTCTGGTTTTTGTCTTCCTCTCGTCTCAGGGGTTTTGACTTCTTATCTAGTCTCTTTCTCTCCTCCAGCTGGATCTCCTGCCCTCCTAATGTGTGTACCTGTGCTTGATTGTCTTACCCTCTCTCCTGTTATAATCCTCGTTTTCCCTCTCCTTGCTGCCTTTTCTGGAGATGATCATGTGACAAAGTCATGTACTGAACTTGGTAGGTTCCCTTTCAGTCAATTCACTTGGTACAACACATGTACTATGGGATATCACACCCTCATATGTATGGCTGAGGACTCTTGTATTCATGCCTTTAGGCAAAAGACGCCCAATGACAGGTGGGCGGCCCTGCCAGTTGCTTTTAAAGCCCTGTCCTTGGCGTCTTCACTCAGTTCTTATGCTCTTTACCTCACTAAGAACACCTCTCCTGGTCAGGGCCAGCTACGCTACTGCTAGCCAGTCCTGTCGACTTTCTACAGTGGTCTCAGAGCTAGTTTAGCTGTTCCTGTTGGTGCCAGTAACTGTCGCCTTCGGGTGCTGTGTCTGTCTGTGGAGTGTTGACTCTGAGTTACGTTCTGGTTGCCTTCATGTCTCACTATGAGTGAGGGGCCAAAGAAAGCAAAGCAGAAGTCTTTCGTCCGCCCCTGTCTTCAGGAGTCTCTTTCTTTTTCTCTTTGCATGAAAAGGACCAGCACGAAACCTGTCCTGTCTGCCTGGGGATTGTCCATGCTCAGACTGTTCCAATTAAATCAGGGGTCCTGTCATTTTGTCGGACGTGGACGCCGAACATGGACCAAACCTTGGGACACAGAGTGGCCGGGTTTGACTGCTGTCTCACGCAATTTTAGATGGGATGCAAACTGCAATTCAAGAAGATTTTATAGATGATTTACATGACATGATGACTTCAATGGTCGCTGTAGTCCCCCTTCGTCTACTTGAGATGCGACAATTTCTGCGCTGGGTTCGTTCTCACCGCCTGACCGTGTTGTCACCGCAGCAGGACAATATTAGTAAATGTGCAGCGAGAGAGTAATAAAATACACCTTTCGTCAAACTCATTTTGACAGGTGACCTTTGACCCATAGTCATAAATCATAATTTTTGACTGACACATTAAGCATAATCGAATAAATATAAATTTGATATTAAAATAATATATTCATAAATGATATGTAAAATGACCCATAACAATAAATCATAATTTTGATAGATAAATGAAGCATAATTTAATGAATGTGAATTTGATATTAAAATGATAAATTACGTTGTAGGTATAAAGTAAAATAAAATAATGCAACGTTTATAAAAAATGTTTACCAACACCCCCCACCTCCCCTCCACCCCCACCCAACCACCCTCCCTCCGCCCCCCCACCTCCCCACCCACCCCCACCCACCCACTCCCCGCACCCCCTCCTGCTTCTCAAGTTGAGGAAATCTGTTTTGGAAGAAAAAAATAAAGTTATTAATTAAAAGCCCCTAAACGTCAAAAAGATGTTTAGCTAGTCTTTCACAGACACCAGATAAGTACCCTGATGAGAAAAGCGTTAATTTAGGAAATCTGTTTTGGAAGAAAGAAATAAAATAATTAATTTAAAGCCCCTAAACGTCAAAGATGTTTAGCTATCTTTCACAGACTTTCATAAGTGCCCTGACAAGAAAAGCGTACGAGCGCGTGGCCCATTCACCTTACGGTGAGAAAAATGTTAAAGTAGTGAGGGCAGAGAGGGATTTTGTATTTCATCCCTCCAAACTCAAGCGCTAGCCACCAACACCCCGCCTCCTCCTTATCAGCCATTGGACAGACTTTTCGTCAAACTGACGGGTCAGCCAATCACCTCCCAAGGGCTACATCCCACCTCCTCCTCATCAGCCATTGGACAGACTTTTCGTCAAACTGACGGCTCCCCCCAAACACCCCCCTAAACCCACCACTGACCCACCCTATGGGCGAAGTGAAGTTAAGATTGTGTTTAAAAGGATAACACGATCGGATATGATAGTAGTAGTAGGACGGGGCTGTTGTTAAAGAATGACTCATTTTTCCTTTTTTTTAAAAAAGACCTAACATGGATAAATTTCAGGTGAAACCATCTTCTTTTGAATTGCGAGAGGGGTCACCGGTCATTTGGAAAACCCCAATCTCCGTCGTCAAGATTGTCCATGAAGAAACGACGACTCCGTCGGCTCCCAAGAAGCAGATAAAGTATCTCTGCCGCTTTCAGGCCCCGCCCAAAGGAGATCTTCAGAGAGAGTGGTTTTTCCAAGAGTCCGGACGAACGGGATTTTTTGGCTACGTCTTCATTTATGAGACGGGTGAGCTATGGATGTATCAAAGAGACGGTGAGAATCCCTCCGGTTGCCTGCTGTTAGCCGCCGCGTTAACAGCCAATGACTGGTCAGTGGTCAAACACATGATGTTGAAACATGACGATTCCGACGATGAAAGTGAAGATGAGGCATTCAGCCCTCCGGCTTCAAAGCAGACAAAAATGGATGACGACGACGAGGAGGAGAGGGCGGAAGTGAATGAGGCGGCTTTGGAGGAGGGGGTCGAGACAGCCCCCGTCGAGCCTAAGGAAATTCCAAAGTCCGGAACAACTTTTAGCGCAATCTGGCAAACAAAGTCTTCTACGAGCGACAACTGGTTTTTTAAAATCAGCAAGCAGTGGTCCGAGTAGGAGGGCGAGGGTGAGGCCTTTTTCGTTTTGGAAAGCTTCAACTCCAGCTGCGGGGTGTACCGACCCGTCATGGAGATCCCGTTCAACTTTTGGGTGGAAAAGATGCGGGAGGCGGAGCCTGAAATCACGAAACTCTACCATCGTTGTCGTGACTGGGTTGAAACATTGATTGTGAAGAGGTCTCTGGAATTTTAACCCAACCCATCCCCATCCAGCAACCAACCCAATCCCCATCTCTTAAAATAGACACACCCGTTAGAGTAAGCCATACCCACTTTGTGTTTAAAAAGCGAGCGACACGGCGGGAGATTGAAACGCACGCCAGCACACCGCCGACCAACAAAGCCTAAAAAGACGGACATGCCTCTGAGTCAGAGACGCCTTACAACCGTCTGGACGCCGCCAACACCTCCGCCCTCACCGATCGACCCCGACATGTTGTCTTCTTCCGGAACACCTCCGGGTCTCGAGGGGTTTGAACCGTCTCAGGACCTCTCTGCCGTGGTGCCGGAGTCGGACCAAGAAGCGGCTGAGCGGGAACCAAGCGGATGAGTGGGAACCTACCCAGAACTTCTACAAAGAAGAAGAAGAAGAGGTTGAAACTTCTCAGGACGCTGAGAATTCACCATCGCTGCTGCAGGACCACATTCCACACAACCGACGGGTAGAACCTTTTGACGACGTTATAGAAGCGGACCACCACCCATCCGAGCATCCTAGCGGGGTTGTAAAGGAGGATGAATCTGTAGAGGCTGCTGGGTCCCCCCGAATGGATGGAGAGAAGGCCGATCCTGAAGCGGATGAAATTGACGGGATGGTCGTATCTCGTTTCGTCAAAACCGTGAAGTCAGCCATACTCTGTTTCCTCACAAGCTGCTTGAATGATCTACATAAAAAAGAGTGCTTCGGCTGCCGAGTGGACCATCCGAGCCAGACAAATCATCCCTGCTTGTTCCCGATGGAAGATGGCTTTATTTCAAACAACTATTTAGCTCTGATGAAGAAGCTGCAAACTCCCGGATATATGCCCGCCGTCTGGACCCTCCTGTCTGGGCAAAATCTTAGGACTGATGATATGAGAATCCAAGGAGCGACTGACGCTCTGCTCCTCGAACTGAGAAACGGGGCCCGTGGTGCTGAAGGAAATATATTTGAGACCTTGTACGATCGGATGACTGACAACAACGAGGTTGATTGTGAAGAGATGGAGGGTGCGGTGAAAATATGGAAAGGTGAAATTCCCCAAAGAGACTCTCTGGTTTTTTTTACCCGATTGTAGACCGTCAGAAAAGCTCAATGTTCGGTTCTGTTTTGTTTTTTAAAAGTGTGTGATCTGACTAGAATGAAGTGTTCTGCTTTTATCTCAGTTTTTGATTTTTAAAATGTAACCCTCTTTGTTTTTAAGTGTGTGACCTGACTAGAATGAAGTTTTCTGCTTTTGATTTTTAATCAGAAAAAAAGTGTAACAGTTTTTTATATAGTAATCACCTCTGTATGTTAGCGACGCCTGCATGTAATAAATAGCTTCTCATCAGAGTCGAAGGCCTCAGTCTCTATTTTTTATGAGAGGTTGTAGCAACATCATGGTGGAAAAACAAGTTCTGCAAAAAGCTTATTACGACCCCGCCCATCCTGGAGGTCTTGGAGGTCCAGAGAGATTACGCAGAGCCTTGCAGGAAGAAACGGGGAAAAACGTCTCGTCGACGGACGTGAAAGACTTTTTATCGGAGCAGGACACTTACACTCTGCATAAACCAGCCAGAATACGTTTCCCTAGGAACAGAGTGTTTGTTGCAAGACCCTTAAACCAATTTCAAGCCGATCTGTGCGACATGCAAGCTTTAGAGGGCGACAACGACGGAAATAATTATTTATTGTTCTGAAGAAAAAAACGGCTAACGAGGTAACAAAAGCTTTTGAATCCATTTTCAAAGAAAGTCGGACTCCGGCAAGGAATTTTTTAACAAGAGTTTTAAAACGTTGATGAAAAAGCACGGAATTGTGCATTTTGCAACAGCCAGCGATTTAAAAGCGTCGGTGATCGAGAGATTTAATCGGACGTTAAAGACTAGAATGTGGAGATTCTTTACAGCCAACAACACCAGGCATTACGTCGACGTCCTGCAGGATTTGTTGAAGAGTTACAATAAAAGTTTTCACAAAACTATGAAAATGGCCCCGGACGATGTGACGTCCGAAAATGTGCCTCAGGTGTTTAGAAATCTCTACGGTTCTTTTCCAGAACGTCAAGAAACACTGAAAATGAAGTTCAAAAAGGGAGACTTTGTAAGAATCTCAAAACTGAGAGGAAAATTTGATAAAAAGTACGAGCAGAGTTTTACAGACGAGGTGTTTATCGTGGCTGAGGTTTTACACCGCACACCACCCGTTTACAAACTTCAAGATTTTGACCACGAGCCCATAGAAGGCTCATTTTACGAGGCCGGGATGCAGAAGGTCAAGCTGAGCAGAGACCGGACGTATCACGTTGAAAAAATTATAGACAGGCGCACCATAAATGGGAAAAAGATGATCCTGGTTCGTTGGAAAAACTGGCCTGAGAAATTCAACAGCTGGATCAAGGCCTCTGAATTAAAAAAACTTTAAATAACAACGCCCCCCCTCATCCATTTCTATTTCTCACCATGAGGGTTTTAGGTAAAGACGGTTTTTACATCACACTGCCTTCTAACGCTAGTTTAGACGTTTTTAAGGAAAACAAGAGCTCGAGCTTCCGTGTGGACTTACCCAGCCACCTGGATTTTGATCAAGAATGGGAGGTGGCTCTGACGGAAATAAGTTATCCGCACACTTTTTACAACGTACCGCACGAGGACGCCTATTTCGAATGGCGTCAGAAACCTGAACCTTCGTTGAAGATCACAGAGTTTCTGCATGAAGGGTCACACACCGTCCCCGTTTACGGCGCAGAATCACCCGTGCACGTTCAGCGGATCAGAGAGGGCTGCTATCGTACCGTCGGCATGATCAGGAAGGAGCTGAACGGATTTTTTAGAAAAATTAAATCCGATATCTTTTTGGGTTACAACGACATTCAGATGCGTTTTGATTTTGAAACCTCAGGAAGGACTCACTTACGTTTTCACTCATCTTTAGCGCGCATTATGGGGATGAAACCGGGGGAGTGGTTTCCATTTGAGCAAAAAACAGCTCCTTTTCCGGCGGATGTGAGAGGGGGATTTTATCATTTATTCTGCTACACCGATATTGTAGCGCCTCAGATGGTCGGAGACGTGTATGCGCCCCTGTTAAGAACCGTCGACGTTCAAGGGGAATACGGGGATATCATCATGCAGCGTTTTAACCCCGCGTACTATTTACCTCTGGCTAAAAGACACATTGAAAACGTTAAGGTTGAAATAAAAAATGATCAGAACCAAACGGTGGATTTTACCTATGGAAAGTGCGTGTTGACGCTTCACTTCAGACCCAGAGCATAAAACGAGACGTTTTGGATAACCTCACTCAGTAGCAGCGAGCCTACAGACGTGTCTGCAGGGGGGTGACAGAGGCTGAGGGAAAAAAACAATCATGACTCTAATCGGAGACCCCCGCCGCTTTGTGCATTATTATGACAGTCAAGTAGGCGGAGGAGGAGGGGGAATATCAGGTTTTCACGGGGCGCAAGTGATGTACGGTAGAGGGCTAGGGTAGATTTTTAGCAGACTTTTCCGCTTTGCTAAACCGCTTCTGAAGTAAGGCGTTTCAGTCTTTAAACCGCACCTTAAAGCGGCGGCGGGTGATCTAGCCACGGGGCTGTTTAAAAAAAACGTGTCAAAAATCAATTCGGATAGACAGGAAGGGGTCAGGAGGGCTCACGGTGCTGTCACGTAGACCCAAAAACCGACCGCCGGGGGAGCGCTCTGTCTCAACCCTAGGCCATAAAAGAGGGGGTCGCAAAAAGAAGAAATCAGTAGCCAATGTTAAGAGGAGAAGGAAGCACAGCCGCTCCGCCGACATCTTTTAGAACGATTGAGTGAGAGAGATGGCACTGTTGCACCAAAAATCCGTCGAGTGTACGCTGGGTGAATTGGATCTTTTCTCAGCACCCATGACGCAGCTGTCCCTGGAAGATAAATCCTACTCCGAAGTAGCTCCGGTGACAGCCATCACCGAAACAGGACCCTTGGAATTCTTCATTCCCGGAGACGGTGACCGTTACCTGGATTTGAACGATACGTTGCTTTATCTGAGGTTAAAAGTGTGTAACGCGGACGGTTCCGATTTACAGAACGACGCGCAGGTCGCGCTCATTAATTACCCTTTAAACACAATCTTCAGCCAGTGATTTTAGGAGATCGTTTGATTTTACAATCCAGCGCTACTCATCCCTACAGAGCCATGATCGAAACGCTGCTAAACTATTCAGAGGACACCCTTAAGAGTCAGTTTAGCGCCGGTCTGTTTTACAAAGACACCCCGGGGGGCATGAACTCCATCGTCACGGTTAACGGACCTAACAAGGGGCTAAATACCAGGGCAGAGTTCACCAATAATTCTAGAGAAGTTCAGCTGATGGGTCCTTTACACGCTGACCTGTTTTTTTGTGAGAGACTTTTGTTAAACTCTGTAGATCTAAGAATAAAGCTGACCAGGGCTTCAGACGCTTTCTGCCTCATGGGGGCAGCAAACTCCACGTTTAAACTGAGTGTGTTGGGAGCTACTCTGTTTGTGAATAAAGTGGCCGTATCCCCAGCGGTACGCTTAGGGCACGAGGCCGCGTTATTAAAGGGCAACGCTCTTTACCCTCTGACACGCGTGAGCGTAAAAACATACTCCATTCCTGAAAACTCAAGAATCTGCAACCAAGAAAATCTCTTTCTGGGTACATTACCTAAAACCATTGTGTTAGGGATGGTTCACCACTCTGCCTTCACCGGTGAGCGAGATTTAAATCCCTTCAACTTTACACACAACAATGTGGAATATTTAGCTCTCTCTCAGGACGGTCGTCAGATCCCCGCTAAAGCTTTCCAGCCTCAATTTAACGTCGGTCAGTCCGTCAGAGAGTTTTATAACCTCTTTAGCGCCACAGGAAGACACCTGAAGGATTTACCGCTGTTTATTGACCGTCGAGCCTTTGCCGCAGGTTATACCCTTTTTGCGTTTAATCTGGCCCCGGCTGAAGACTGCGATGCCCTGTCCGCCGTCTCATCCGGATCTCTACGGTTAGAAATGCGCTTTTGCGAACCCCTCCCACACACGTCCACCCTTATAGTGTACGCCTGTTTCGACTCTGTGCTGGAAATCAACTCCAAAAGACAGGTTCTCGTGGATTATTATTAAAAAAAAAAAAGGATTCTCATCAGCTGGAAAACATTTTGCGCCATCTGCTGGGCGATGACGTTTTTTGCGGAGTGTGGGCCTGCGATCAGCTCCCGCTTTTGACCCGCTCTTTTGACCTCCCTGCTTTTTTTGTCGTCAACACAGACCCCGCTAATCGGCCCGGTCAGCATTGGTTAGGTTTGACCTTGGAGAAGGGAAGGGTCGCCACGTTTTTTGATTCTTACGGATGCTCACCGGAGTTTTACCCTAAACCCATTCTCGAGTTTTTGGAGAAGCGTTCAAACAAAATTTTGTACCATAGGCGTCAGCTTCAACACGTCCTATCGGCCGTTTGCGGGCATCACTGCGTTTTTTATCTTCATCAGCGCGGGTGCGGGTTGAGTTTTAATCAAGTCTTAAATCAATACATAGGCGATGATGTGATAAAACATGATTTTATGGTGTTTGACTACGTGAAAAAATATAAACATTGTCGTAGAAATAGAATGTGTTCCGCTCTTAAACAGGGGTGTTGTAGACTGGAATATTAAAAGTTTTTAACCGTCATTAAGACGGATTGTGTGTTAAAGAAGAAACTGTACGCATAAAATGGTTGAATAAACAATTTATTGACGCAAAAAAAAAAAAAAAGACAGACTCTGAGCATTTTTCATTCACATATGGAGCCAGCGCGGGGACACAATGATTTTTCTTTTAAGACGTTTGGCTTTTGGCCTCAGTTGTTCCGTACCCCGATCCGATGAGAAGAGCTCGGCTTGGGATGAGAAGTTATCCTCTCCCCCCGTTTTCACTCGGTTGTAATGAGCTCGAACGTGAGGGTTGGTCACCATAGAGGCTGGGATGTTCAGTTCAGAGAGCGTGCTTAAAAATTCACGCCAACCCGTAGGCGGAGAGGATGACGATAAAAACGCTCATGTTTCTGTGATGTCTGTACTGCGTAAATATTTTCACTACGTCTTGGTGATCCGCCGCTTGAGACATCACATCGTCCAAAACGACCAGGTGCTTGTGATGAGGCGGGAACAGCTCGGGGTCTTCAAAAGAATCGGGTAATCCTTCGACAAATTTAATGTTTTTATTCATTTTCATCAGATCAGAATACAGAGGATGATGTTGATTATAAATCCACACAAGATTCTCCGGTACAAAATCCAAAACATATTCAAACGTTTCCAAAACACTCTTTACAAAATATGTCTTTCCGCATCCGCTGGGTCCTACAATCAGACATGAAAATGGACCCTTAATTCTGCAATCATAATTGACCTCCATTTCAAGGGTGTGACTTTTTTCTAGTTGCAGTCAATAACCAAAAGGTAAAGTGGTACCGTCTTGCAAGAGACGTCTTTTGTCAAACACCACCTGAAACCGCTTGGAAAATACAGAGTTTTTCAGAAGAAACCCCTTTTTATCTCTTCTGATGATTCGCTGGGGCGTCTGCAGCGTCTGACCTCTTGAACCCTGCAAAAAACCCCTCCACCAACCCCTTGACGCTGTCAAAATGAACGTGTTCGCTGCATTCTCGCGTCTGAGTGATGCCTTTGACACGGAGGACCGTTTTTTTACGGTTCCTCGTCTGATAAGCGTAACTCTTTGGGCCGGCCGCCGCAAATTCCTGAATGACGTCCCGGTTCAGCTCATCCGTCAGATCCCCCAAGTAGGGGCCTAATTCAAGGAGGGGCTGACCCTCTTTCGCGGAATAAATCAGACTGTCCGTATCCATGTACAAAACCCTATCTTGCAAACGTTCGAGATAACCGTAGAGCTTAAGACGGGCGTACGCCGTCGTGAAAGAAGCCGCGTACACGTTGTTTGAATTTCCTGGCGGGGTGAGGCATTTTTTGTTGCATTTCCACTGAACGAGGGCTGTTGCGTCATTCAGAAACGCAAAATATTCCACCTCACACATCCCTGAAAACATCAAACGAAAAAATTCCTCCGGATCGTTCACCAAGGCGGTCTGCAGAAGATTTATTCTTTGTCCGAATTTGCCCCACAAACTGTTCAGACATAATTTTGAAACCTGTCGGCAAGCGGGGTTAAACCTGATATTTTCAGCATCCAGCTTAATACCCTGCTTCAGTTCATAGTCGCGAATGTATTTTTCACGACTCTCCGGGTCTGCGGCGTTTGGAGGATATCCTGACGCTTCCTGCTTACCTTTGAGAAAGGTGTTCATGTACGCTGTAAAGACTGAATCGCTTTTATTTTGAAAATGCCACACTTCAAAAATTCTACAAAGCACGTACTCCTTCTCCAAAGCTTTGTTGAGCTCGACGGTTACCCACACCCCCGTCAACGCTCTGGCATCGTCGTCGTGACAACACTCACTGTCCTGATTGTTCATTTCAGCGCACGTCCTGCAGAGGGTGAAAATGAGCTTTTTCCCCAAAGTTCTGCACGGCAGAACAGGATGCAGGAGCCCTCTCGGGGGAAAGACCTTGGCTTTAATTAAGACAAAATAATTTTGAGGAGCGTCAAAATTTTCGTAAATGATGGTGGGGTGACCCAGAGGGTAAGCCGAGACGGCGTTCACGTAAGGGTACAGAGAAGTCACGTCCACGTAATGAACGGCTTCGTTTTCAGCGGCTGTGTAACGCAACTTGATGGGACACGTTCTGCCACCGTACAAAGAGTCGCGTGGTTTCAGAGGCTCTGGCGCTTCAAACGCTTCCAGAAAATGTTTCACCTCTGCGTTATTGTTTTTCATTTCGTCCCATTCGTGCTCCCATATGACCACGGTGCTAACGCCATAAACGCTGCGCAGCTTCTGGAGTTTCTCCTGAGCGTCAGCGTGCAGCTGCTCAAACGTCACGTCTCTTAGCCGGCATTTATCTTGAGGCCTGAAACATGTGGGACAACCGTGAAAAAAACAACCTAAAAATTCAAAGGCAAATTTTTCTCCATCGCGCTCCAGATAGCCGTCTGCGAAATAAGGCCCGATTTGACGCTCCCCCTGGTTTAGCGCGTGTTGAATGAAGACCTTCCGTCTGCTCGCTTCAAACTCCAGCCACTGAATAGAAGCGTGTGAGAAGCTTTTGCTCACGCCTCTGTAGTCGTCTGCGGGTGGTATAGCCAGAAATTTAGGTTTTAAAAAATTGGTTCTGAAAACTTTCATGCACGCGGATGCTATAGTAACGCAGCTGAAAGGGTCCACGTTACAATCTTTCAGGAATTGGCTTCCGAACCTCACGCAGGCCTCAGCCAGAATTTCTACATCATTTCTGCAGTAAAGCAAAGCCTCATTCTTAAAATGGAAGACTTTTTTGCTCGCCTCGTTGTACCATTTGAGAAAATCGTCTCGCTGACCGTCCGTCATGTTGTCATAGCCGTAGTCTGAAGGGGGTGGGTGGGGTCCGACGTAATTTAATCGCTCCTCCGAGCTAAAACCGTGAGGGAAATAACCCTTGCATCTGCTTTGAAAACCCAGCGCGTTCGGCATGTCGCATAATTTCATGGTCAGAAACGACAGAGAATCGACGAATGTCAAATCACAATCCTCGTCTTTCAGACATAAAATTTTACCTCCGGTCATGAGGATTTTGGGTGTTAAACCCAGCTCCGTCATAGCCTTGAGGAGCAGATAGCTGTCGAATCCTTTCGAGTTGTGCGCCATCAACACAGACCCCCGGAATTTGGCTTTTCTGAAATGGAGAACAAATTCTTTGGCACAGTCAACCCCGTAAAACCACCAGGGCTCACCCTGCAAAGCTTTTGTGCAGACGAGAAAGGGCACGTGCTCGTTGTTTTTGTTAGGAAACGTCTCAAAATCGTAAAAGATGAGCTTCTCGTTATGTTTCTGCGCAGGGGGTAAAGGCTGGATGTAACACAAGTGCTCTTTAAAACTCCCCTCTATTTTCTCTTTGCATATTCTGCATTTTAAAGGCGCGCATTCGTGACTCCTGGCAGCCCCGCTCAGGGGGATGTAATGTGTTTTTTTACACCGTTTGCACTTTTTGTAGGAGTCGCAGATGCTGGGAGAATTTGGGCCGGCTCTAGGCCGTTTATGCCTCTCAAAGCAGCTCTGCGAGCGACAGCTTTTATAACAATCCATACATTCGATAAAGGCTTCATTTACGGTCAAACACAGAGGGTCATTACAGGTTGAGCAATGACCCGCGCAGCGATGAAAGTGAGGATTTGTATATGGTTTACAGCAAAAGTTGCAGACGTAGGACCAACCCATTAAGCCTTTCAGATTTTTTACACCGTAGTAATGATTTTTGATCAGAAATAAAAACAACGGAGCGGATCTGTCCGGAAACGCCGTCTCAAAGTGAGAAATTGGCTTCTGCCCTGGGTTTTTGTAGAAGATCACGATTTTGCGTTTTAAAAAGCTCTCAAATTTGTGCACGTCGCTAAAAGTGACGGGCGTCTGCTCATTCAAACCGGCTAAACGTTGCAACTTACGAGCTTTGACCTCGACCTGAGCATCCGTGCACTGAGGATGCAACAGGTGAGCCAAGCCGATGGCAAAACACAATTTATCGTTTCTAACGCCCGGGTCATAAAGATGCCTTTTCTTCTTCTGATAAAGTAGTTGTTTTTGGCAATTTTCATGTAGTCATAAAAGTTGGTACTTGTTCCCTGCAGGAGGTGCTTAGCAGTGTTCTTTAAGTCTCTGGCTAGGTCTTCTCTTAATGTGTTGTTGTAGTCAAGGCTGCTGATGTCTTCATGGAGAATGAGCCACAATGCCCATGATTCCTTCAAAGCACTGAGCGCAATCTTATAGTCACATTTCTTTTTATAGATTTTAAAACATGCTGGAACGTCTTTTAGCCTCTTTTGTGTGAATTCACTCCTCTCTTCTGCTGAATAATTTGTGTCAAAGTCCCAGAGAAACTCACAAAACCTAGAGAAAAGATCTTCTTTAATTTCAATTTCTAACAGCTCATGCCGCTCCATGCATTCCAACCGCTTGATCTCATGAAGCTCCCTGAACAGTCTCATGGTCTCCACTGATTGGCCTTGGTAAGCCGGTTCAAGACAGACTTGGTTGAGGATTATCTGCACCATTCCTGGGTTTCCCTTTCAGGCAGTGCGGCCAAAGATCTGCTTCTCTACTCACTGACTTGCAGGGAAGTATGTGAGAAGAACAAAGAGTCCCCCACACTCATTGACCTCCTGCTGAATGTGTATGTCAGTTCCTTGTCCACCGGGATTTGTGGCAATAATGGTGTTTCCCGGGCTGAAGTTTTTCTTCTCTATGTCATGTTTTTCACTGATTGTGTACATGGTCATCTGCTCAGGCTTTATTCCTTGATTATGCATTTCAATCTGCAGCTCATTTGCTGTCTTCACATCCTCACAAATAATTAATACCACTTGTCCCCTGCCCGCAGCTCTACAGGCAGATTCATAGATTGCCTAGATCCACATAGTGTTTCCTCCGCCCACTTGAACTGCTGGCAGCTCCAGGAGCTTTTTATGACGATGAGCTGGGATGATATGGCTTTCTGTTTTATATTGTTGTCGAAGGTGCGAGCGGGTTAGGTAGAAAAAGTTAATTTTTTATGGTAGTTTCTATCCCTTCTTTCAACTGACGGTATTCTTCCTAAACCACCGGCTATATTATTACGCCTACCCTTCATACGGTCCTAGACTACAAGACTGAAGGGACCCTGGACGGTATAACAGGTAAGGAGTAGCCCAGAGTCTCTTGTAGTCGGAGTTATTCGTAGTTCACTCCTCACCCACTAGGGGTGGACTAAAGGACACTGCGTGCTTCATTTAGAAGACTCTTTACTAGTGAAGAGATTTCTTTCAGTTATTTTTTAAGACTCACAGAAGAAAATTCCTTGTCCTGATTCGAGAGTCAATCCTCATGTGCATCCCCAAGCAATTTGTGTCCCTTCTAAGGTTCACCTTTATCAGTAATTTAAGCCAGCACGGGACTCACCAGAGATGTGAAGAGATGATCCTTGTAGAAGTAGGCACAACAAAGAGCAGAGGCTTGTCTTTTAGGAGCTTTATTGAGCTGTGGAGTAGATGATCGCAGCGAGATGGAGCCGTGAGTTGAGCTGAGCTGGGTCGTGAGCTGAAGCTTGAGCCGAAGCTGCTCACAGGCTCGCATCTCGCACATTTATACAATATTCATACGTTAATTCGTGCGCATACAGGATGCTCATGACAACAGTAAGTTCATCAGTATGACAATAAAATGCGTAAGCCAGATGACTATGACGAAAGTTAGTGCATAAGCAGAACATTTCTGACATGATTAATGATAATACAATGCGTAAGCTAAATGTCTATGATGATAATGAGTGCGTAGGCAGAACATCTATGACATGATTAGCTTGTCCATGTACGTGGGTAGGGTAATCATGACGGCAATTCATCATTATAATGTGTTATACAGTTTCCTAAAAAGGACTTCCCTTCCGTTTAGAACTTCCGGGGATACGTGAGCTTATTGCGTAAGACATATTATTATTCCGTACAGCTTGTTGGTGATGCGTCTCCACCATATTCTGTGACATCAATTGGAATTTCTCTGACATCAATGTACTTTTCCCCAACATCCCCCTCTGGAGACGCCTCAGTCAGAATCCTCATAGACAGAGTCACGTCCCTCCATTTTAGGTTCCAGGGGCATAAGACCGGAAGCAGGTGGTTGAGGTGGGGATGTCGGCATGTATCTTCCCCAGGCATTAAGATAACACATACAGTCCATAGAGGACAGAGGTTCCTCCTTATAGGTTCCCTTGCACCATACACAAAGGTCAGATTCTTCATCCAGAGGACCTTGTTCCAGGGCTGGCAGAGGGAACTGGGGGTCAGCTGTTTGGGACAAGGGAGCATCTAACCGCTCCTCCCCTTCTACTGGAGCCTGATGCCCATCAGCAGGGGAACTTATTCCAGCCTCTTCCAGTAGTCCCTCTATGCCGGCAAAGAGTTCCCGGATGTCTTTATCCTCAATGGTGTTGATGTGTTGTGCAACAGGAGCCACAGGGTTAACTGGTAGAGAACAGCCCATTCGCTCGTATGGGGCAGGCCTGAAGTCAGCCCTACTCATCCCTACATTCACCCTCCGTGGGGCTGGCGTTGTTCGTCTGTAGGGTTGCACCCTTGGGGGAGAAAAGCTTTGGAGAGAGTTATTACTCAACATTGAAAGACAGTTAGCCCGACTTCCTTGGTGTGTTTTCTAGCTTCTCTATAATACTCTTTGAAAGGAGCATTTGAGATGGCTCTCCATCCCTTAGCTGCCACTGGGCAGCTTTCCCACTTGATGAGGAAGTCTAATAACCACTCTTCGTATTTTGGTGGGATGACTCCTCCTCTTTTGTGCCCTGGGTATCTGTGGGAATAGGATGTCCCACAAGTCTGTACAAGCTGATTTTTCAAGTCCTCATAGGACTGCTCATACTGTTTTTTTTGCCATGGAAATATGTACAAGTACTTAAGCTGCAGTAGCGAAAGCACCCCGTATTGCGTGTTACACCTAATGAGTGTGGTGGGGACGGGCTTAAGTTTTGGCATGCTCAGTTGTTTAGGTTTACAGGTTTTCAGGCAAATGCCACCTGTGTTTGAACACGACTAATTGTTCTTTGACCGATCGTACGGCCCTTTCGGCTACGCCGTTTGTGTTTGACTGATAGGGAACAGTCAATACTTGCTTCACTTGCTGTTCTTCCAACCACGTCCTAAAGGGGGGAGCGGTAAACATGGAGGCGTTGTCCATTCTGAGGGAGTGCACTGGGTTAGTAAGGAGGTATTGCATAACGCATTCCTTTGCGACTTTGGCAGTTTCTCTTTTAATAGGGTAAACCCAAGTGCATCCCCCCACATTATCGGTTATGACCAGAAATTTTCCATCGGGACCATATCCTTCACCTAGATGACCAACATCCATAGAGGCACTAATCCCCATATGGGGTTCTGTAATTCTCCCTTCACTATACGGTATGAAAGGCAGGGTCCTTTTTTGCATGCATATAATACAGTCGTGTCGGACCTTAGAGGAGAGAAGATGCTTCTATGTTGTCAACTAGCCACCGTCGGGTTCGTTCATTTCCAACGTGTAACAATACCTGATGTATAGTTTTTACGTAATCCTCCCTTTCTGATTCTGGAATGACTATTTTATTGGCAGAGTTTTTACAAGAGGAGGGAAATATTGTGCCAACTCTTATTCCCCTTGCTTGAACTAAGCGGTCTACGGCGTCATTTCCTAGATGATTGAAATCTTGGAGGCCTGTGTGGCTGTTTACGTGGGTCACCCATATCCTTATTTTTGAGAGTAATTGAGAGACAACTATCCAAAGATCCTTGTGTCCTAATCCTTTGTAGTTTTGGAATTCTCTGTTTAATCTCTCTACTTGGGATTTTCTCTTACTCCCTCAGCCACGTACCAACTGTCTGTTACTAGTCGGGCTGAGGAAATTTTACGTGACTTTAAGTATTGTAGGGCCTTCACCACTGCCTGTAGTTATGCCTCTTGTGCAGACTCTCCTTGTTGCCCTTTTTCTTTGTAGATTTATTTGTCATGTTTATATAATATGAATCCCCAGTGTCCTACTGTGTCATTGTCATTTTTACTCCCGTCAGTAAAGACGGTATAAAAACCTTTGAACTCGGGTTGGACCATAATTTTACTTCTGGCCGGGACTTCTGTTGAGACTTTACCTTCTCGAGTACTGATTTCCAAATTCTCGCTCGGGACCAGTAAGTGGTCTATCTTGTTCCACAAGCTTATTAGTTCTTTTATCATACGTACGTAATTTATTTTTTATCAACTCCGCTGGTCTAATGTGCAAAGGGTAGTTAGGTATCATTCCCCTAAGCCATCCTAATTTTTCGATAGCGCTTTCTAATTGCTTTAGGGTGGCAGGATTCAGCTCGTCCAGATATCCTGGTACGCTACTTATTTCATGATTTGCTATGAGAACTCCCAAGTATTTAACATGAGGTACTCCAATTTCGCATTTGGCAATCCCTATCTTCATTCCGTGTTCTTTTAGCCTAATCAATACTTTTTCCAGGAGATCTAGGTGTTCTTCTTCAGTATCCATTGCCAGGAATATGTCAATCAATGTAACATACAACAGGGAGTCCTTTAGGCATTGTATTCCTTCGATCCTGAAATGCGTTTGGAGAATTCACAAAGCCCTGAGGGAGTCTGGCCCACATGTATCCTTGCCCTTTTAACATAAAGCAGCTTTTCAGCTTGCTTTCTTCCGCCAAGGGCATGGACCAGAAACCATTAGCCAGGTCTATTGTTGAATAAAATTTTCATCTAGCATGACTTGACGGGGATTTATGATTTGTCTAGTATCTTTTACTGTCAAATCGTTGAGCATTTTAAGGTTGTGTACTGGTCTAACAGTACCATCCTTTTTTGGTACGGCCTGTACAGGCATCAAACATGGCGGTTCAGATATTTTTTCCAACACGCCCAGCT
Source organism: Oryzias woworae (assembly GCA_016861445.1). Taxonomy (NCBI): domain Eukaryota; kingdom Metazoa; phylum Chordata; class Actinopteri; order Beloniformes; family Adrianichthyidae; genus Oryzias; species Oryzias woworae. Next base: position 6,277,408 of record BOLG01001664.1, read on the forward strand.
GGACCAATTCTTGTACTAATTCCATAAATTGAGGTTCGGATTTCCCTAACGGGTATTGTCTTTGTTTTCCAGGCATTCCTCCCCTAATGACATATGGTTCAGTTTTCATTAGCCCTACATCGTTTTTAAATTTGGCTACTAGAGCCTGCTGTAATATGAGTCGGAGCCGGTCGGGATTTTTAACTCGTAACTCGTGCCACTACTTTAACGCTTGTAGTGGGTCGTGGGTTAGTCAGAGGCGTTCCCCCAAGAAGTGACGCAGCCATGTTTTTCCTGGCTTGTGCGGGGGTTACGGCTCTTAGAGGCGTGGATGAGTGGGGCGGAATTTCATTCTCCTGTGAAAGACTATCATCTGAGCTTTCGGGGTCATGGTGGCTCTGAGCCACAGGGGAAAACGATACCCTTCTAGGGCTTTCCCTTTCTTGTGGGAGATTACAATATATATCTTCAAGAGAGCGACGGTGAGTGTCATGATTCCTGGCTAAATAGGCTTTCTGAAAAGTAGATGAGACCCCTGGCCATTGACCAATCTCGGTAGAGGTTGGAGAAGCCAGGACCTTTCTCCGAAATTCCCTATCATGGGGGAACCATTGGGGCGTTAGCACCTTTTTGTTATACAGAGGTTCCTCCGATGATTTGTGAATGATGGGGGTAAAGTTGTGGCCATCGGGATCTTCTGGGGGGCACGTTTCTAAAGGGTTAAAGGGCCATTTGGTTGCATCATTGTTTCCCCATGACACTGACTTTCCCCTTTGATTTTTAGCCCTAACCATACCCTCACGTGGGCTTCGGGGGTTGAGAGCTGCGGGGTCATCTGCAATAAGAGTGAGATCTTCAGATGTCGGTTGACTCTGAACACCCTTAGGGACGGGTGGTGAGGTGCGAGAAGCACTAGCAGTAGTCCTCGGGGGAGGAACCATATTGGACTGTTCTTGAATTTGGCATTTGAGAGCAGCTACCTGTGCTGCGGGTGCTGTTCGGAAGTATGCATTAAATCCATCCTTGGCCAGAACCTTAATTGTCGTAAAGATTTCCGAAGCTAGATCAGGGTTAGCTATTAAACAACGGATTTCGGAGCATTGTGTGGACGATGCCAGTGACGCTGCAGTCAAAGCGAACCACCTCGCTAGGTCAGATTTTGAATTCCTACCCATGCCTTCTGGCATATTTAGATCCAGGGTGATGTCCCCGAGGTGGAAGGTTAAATTTCTCCTAAGAGAATTTGTATGACCTGATCTATTGCTGTGGCATCATGTATCTTTACCAAAAAGAACTTCAAAATTTGCCCCTACTTATTGCCTCAAGATCTAACGTATAGAAGTGTCGGTTGTACGTTCTATTTTGAGTTAATAGGGCGCGGGAGATAACGTCCATCTCTGCCTCAAAGAGTTTTTTACCTACTTTCCGCTTCCACGGTGTCAATGCCTTTATTTCGGCGGTGCCGTTCCACTCCCTAATGGGGACTATGACATTATCTTGGATCATAATCATATTGAGCCGTGGTGGTCTGGTGTATTATAAATTTTTTGCCCCCCGGGAGGTGAAAAGTGTACCTCCCATCTACCATAGAGGAGTTTACAGTACAGTCCCCGTCCCCTGTTACTTCAAACTCTATAAGATTTGCTACTGCCGGGGAGGGTGGCCTCGACGCTGCTGCCTCTCTCGGTCTTAAACGGTAGTAACTATCGGCCCCGGAGTAAGTGGGCGAGCCGGACGATCCTGAACGAGCCCCCATGGGGGGGGTCAGTTAGGCGAAAGGCTGGGGAAGCCAGATCTTTCGCGATAGGATTTCTGGGGGATAATCGAAGGGGGTGAACAAAGTGCTCCTGCTCAAGCACGGGGCGGTGTATTCCGTGGTCAGAGCCTCCCCAATCATCCTCCTCTCCTATTTCCAGGTTAGCCCCCACAGCAGGTGGGCTCGCGGGAAATTCTTCCAGTATTTTGCGGACGGTTTGGTTCAGGTCGTGTAGGTCAATCCTCCGGGTGTTCTCCTCGGTGCTTGTAACAGCTCTTGGGGTGGGACCCTCCGGTCCACTTTCATTGTAGACCACGTTATTAGTATTGTCCTTAGGGGGTGTCTGGTCTTCAAGAGACGGGGGGGTGGGTTAGAAAACGGGGCATGCCTCGTATCCTCGTAAGGAGGGGGAACGAGGGAACGAGGAATAACCAGGCCTGCTAAGGGTCAGACCGTCGAAAGCTTCATTGATAGACCGCTCTAGGTATGTGCAGGGCGAGGGGAGCAGCGGAAGGGCCGTAATGAGGGGCCCCCTTGTTCGATAGGCAGACGTTTGCGTGGGTGTACAGATGGAAGGGTACAGGCAGGGGGGTGATTCTTCTGAACTGTCAGAGTCCCCCTCCGGGGCGCTAAGGCTTGACACACCTAGAACGTACTGTCTCGTCCTCATAGGGCGTCCGCTTGGCACATTTATCATTTTCTACGCATTAGATCCCTCACCAGGGTTCCCGTTATCGGTACGCACCGCTCCTCTGCCACTGTTGCTACATCAAGGACCTCTTTGCCTAAGTACTGCCTGAGCTGCTTAAGGACGACCCTTTGGAGTCCCTCATTAGATACCACTGGGTAGACCGCTCGTTGGCGTGTGCCTTCATGTTCCAGCCAATAGAGTGCGCTATCTATTAGGATCTGTATGGCCTGTTCGGCCGGTTATCCGAAGACTCCTGTGCCGAATGGTGCGGTAATGACCACATCAGAAGTAGTTTTGGCAAAGCAGTTTTTATACGTTTGTCTTAACCGATCCAAGCTCTCTTCTTCTGTTTGTTTGCTATACGGCTTGTAAAGTGCCATTATTACTACTTCAATATCTGGATGTGTCACCCTCATAGGGAGAGCCGTAGCCTCCGCGTATGGAATGGTTTGCGCTGACTCGAATGCAGCCACTTCCGTAGGAAAGCGGTTTCTAACCCAGGCCGCTATCCCAGCTAGATCGGTGGGGAATGGGGCCCTTCGTGGGTTAAACAGGGTGGATGGTCCTGATGCTATTAGGTCCCATAATTCCTGGTCAGACAGGTTCGCACCAATCATAGCTATAGGCCCAGCTACCCACATTAGGGCGGGGTATGGATCCACAGTGGATTCTGCTAGTGAGCCTCGACGTTGGTGGGGAACAGCATTAGTGAAGCTTTGTGGCATATATTGTTCTTCCGAGAAAGTTGCCATTTTTGTTATTCTTTACCGCTATGAATGGTTTCCCAAACTATGCGCTGCTATGACTGCAGTACCTGTGTCCCTTGCACAGGTTGCCCGTTATAAGGCCTCACGGGACTTCTCGTATCCTACTTCTGTATTCGGGGACACATGCGTTTTTATGGTTGCGCGTACAACCTTCTACTCTTTTACTAAAGCTGTTCATAGGATGATCAGTCCTACTTACGATATTTCTTTTAATTCTGGAAAGGTCCAGTACTCCTTATAGACCTACTTGTATAAACAGTCGATATGAACATGTCGATTGTTTTTCAGCAGTGGTGTCCTCCTTGGTCGTCTCCCATGAAGTCCACTTTTGCTCAAACAACGACGAATGGTGCGATCTGATCCTGATGTACCTTGGCCTTGGAGTTCACCTTTAATTTTTTTGGAGGTTGTTCTGGGCTCTTTGGATACAATTCGAACGATCCGTCTCTTCAATTTGTCATCAATTTTTCTCTTGCGGCCACGTCCAGAGAGGTTGGCTACTGTCCCGTGGGTCTTGAACTTCTGAATAATATGAGCCGCTGTTGTCACAGGAAGTTCAAGCTGTTTAGAGATGGTCTTATAGCCTTTACCTTTAAGATGTTTATCTATAATTTTTTTCGGATGTCCTGGGACAATTCTCTCCTTCGCTTTCTGTTGTCCATGTTCAGTGTGGTTCACACCTTTTCACCAAACAGCAGAGTGACTACTTGTCTCCCTTTAAATAGGCAGACTGACTGATTATGAGTTTGGTAACACCTGTGATGTCAATTAAAGGACACACCTGAGTTAATCATGTCAGTCTGGTCAAACAGTTTTCAATCATTTTTTGTCCAGACCTGTTTCATTAGTTTTTTTTTTTAAATAATTGTGTTAATCCGCAATTCAAAAGTGATGGCTGATTTTGATTATTTAATTTTCAATAAATTTTTATTTATTGTTACTTTTGTAAGTTTCAAGTGATTTCAGTGAGAATTGTGGGTTTTTCCTTCTTTGAGGGGTACCAACAATTTTGTCCAAGTGTGTATACACTATTCATACGTTAATTCGTGCACATACAGGATGCTCATGACAACAGTAAGTTCATCTGTATGACAATAAAATGCGTAAGCCAGATGACTATGACGAAAGTTAGTGCATAAGCAGAACATTTCTGACATGATTAATGATAATACAATGCGTAAGCTAAATGTCTATGATGATAATGAGTGCGTAGGCAAAACTTTTATAACATGATTAGCTTGTCCATGTACGTGGGTAGGGTAATTATGACGGCAATTCATCATTATAATGCGTTATGCAGTTTCCTAAAAAGGACTTCCCTTCCGTTTAGAACTTCCGGGGATACGTGAGCTTATTGCGTAAGCCATATTTTATGCTGCGTAAGCCATATTATTATTACATACAGCTTGTTGGTGATGCGTCTCCACCATATTCTGTGACATCAATTGAAATTTCTCTGACAATGTACTTTTCCCTAACATCCCCAACAATTGTCGGTTGAGAAATTCTTTCTCAGCCTTGCCCCCGAGGGTTCCAGAGACACCATAGATGCCCTTTCCTTTGAGGTACCTTTTAAAGAAGTGAACACTTGACATGAAATTGGTGACATTGGACAGTTGGGAAATTGCCAGCTGGTGTTCCATCTCTAAGAACTGCTGCAGGCCATCGCCCCAGCGTTTGTTCTTTTCCAGAATTCCACTGGCTTGAAAGACACCCTCCTTTTGATGGAAACTGTGGCAGCATCAGTAAGTTGTTGTAAGTTGAAGAGGAATTTAATCTTTTGGTCCTGCTTAAGCGCATCCTCAAATTCACTGTCCTCGTTAAGAGTGACAATCATCACTGCTTCCAAGATGTTAAACTTGTCAGTGAGAGACAGGTCCACATATCCAGTTGCCTGGTCCAAAGTCCACAGTGAGCTTATGGGTATTTGATGTCTTTGAAGGTGATTTAATAACAGCACATTTTGAAGAGTCTTCATCCTGTCTTCCAAGTTTTCAAAGACTTTTCCACTCTCTGTGATCTGGTATTCGGACAAGAGTTCTTCAAATCTGTCGACGTCATGAAGCTTCATGGAGAGATTTTTTAAAAAAGAGAGAAATTTAAGTTAACATAAATTTATGCGTTTTAGGTCAATTTTCAGCATCATAAATTTTCAATGACATGTCATAAAACAAAAGACAAGTAAAAACTGGAAATTGCACGCTTTAACAATGTTGTGACAAAAAAATTAGCTGTACATAAAGCCACTAAAATGACATATCATGATGACATTTTTTTTACTTTAGATATCAAGTAACATAACATAATGTTGTAGCCGCCATGAACACGTCTATTTATTATTTTTCTTTGTCATATGATGAGTAGATATGGTATTAGGTGCACCTGACAGATGGGGAGTTTGCTCCTATTTCTTCTTGGTTTGTCTCAGGGAGGGTGCACAGGACCCGAGATTTTTGATGATCTTAGCTTCTGATTGTGTGCATACTATGTGGCAATAAACCAAGACACAGCTGGTTGACTTTTTTCATTATATATATATTTTTTAGCGCATTGCAAGCAAGGTCCTGCCACAGCCTCTCTAGCGGCTCATTTGCCCTGCAGCTGCTACAACCTCAACAACAACAAAAAATAATAATAATAATAATAATGAGAAAAAAATTTTAAAAACTTCAAAAGGAACATTAAATTGCTGTGAACAACATAAAAAGCTTAATTCCAGAAATAAAGAGACTTATGATAAAAGAAAGCAATGCTGAATGTTGTGTTGTTCAAATAAACAGTCCTTTGGTTCAGTTTTATCTAGTTTTATTTGACACACATGTGCTTCTTTCTGCTAGCTCGTCTTCCGTTCTTCTCCCGCTCCTCTCTCTCTGTCTCGCGATAACTCAGGAATATTGACTATACTACATTTTCCTCCCTTGTTTAGAACAAACCTTTCTAACATATTTCCCATACTTAACAAATCACAAAATCACATTGTTCTCAAACTAAATCAAAATACTTTTCTTATTTTTTTCTTTTTCAAATAAATCTTGTCAAGAAATGAGAACATACACGTTATATGTTGATTTTTTTTTCTTTTTCTTTTTTCAAGTTACTCTGTATCTGATGGGCTTTCTGATAATCCGGCCCTTCCTGGTAGATATTGACATCAGATGTAGAGGGGTCACGTTCTGGTGGGGTCTCAACTGATGGAGCAGTCTCGGCATTTGAAACATCCACCATCTCAGGATGGTTTGGTTTACTGCAGGCTGATGAATGGTCAGGGATGTCAAAGTCAACCTCCAGTGGTGTTTTACGAAGATGCTTGACATTCCTGATCACTTTTGATCCATCCTCTGTGTTAACCAGTTTAAAGGAGTTGTCGGCGGTGTTTTTGAGCAGCACATAGCGATTCTCTCTGAATGTTGGATCCACCTTTTCATTATCCATACTGGCAATGTAAACGACATCACCAACTTCAAAACTGTGCTTCTTTGCTCTGCTGGTCTGGTCAGCATAGTGCTTCATTTTTGTTTTGTATTCCTCGTGATGCTTTCTGAGATCTGTTGCTTTCTCCCTTTCTGTTAGAGGTTAATCTTCTTTTTCAACATTTGGACATTTAGTGCGAATGTCATTTCCAAACATTATCATGGCTCTCGTGTCTCTCCTGACGCTCTGTGTGGTGACGAATGATGTGCCATTAATATTTTTGGAAGTTCCTCTTTCCATGGCTTTCCCTCACATTTGCTTGCCCTGTATGCTTTCTTGAGGTACCTGTGGAACCTGTCCACTTTACCATTGCTCTGTGGAAAGTAAGGTGATGCTCTGTGTTTAATTCCGTTTTTAATTCCACGTGACTTTATAAATGACTCAAAAACCTGTCCTACAAACTGCCTACCATTATCAGTAGCGTCTAGGGGATAGCCAAATATAGCAAATATATTTGTCAGTTCTGTAACTACAGTAGCTGAGGATATGTCTGCAATAACTACAGCCTCTGGAAATGAAGTATAGTGGTATATCTCAGTCAGTATGTTCTGGTTTTGGATAGGACCTACCAGATCCATACCAATCTTAGTCCATGGTCTCGGTGGTAGTTCTAGTGGTTTGAGGGGTTGATCTTCGTGCAGTGGCTGGTTAAGAACACAGGCGGAGCAGTTTATGATCAGTCTTTCTACATCCAAGACCATGTTCGGCCAGTAGAATTTACTCCTTAGATATTGTTTGGTACGAACCACCCCTTGGTGAGTCTCATGTCCAATCCTCAAGGCTTGCTTTATCATTTGTCTGGGTAACACTATCCTGTGTCCTCTCAGTACGAGTCCATCATACGTACACAACTCTCTTGCACATCTGTTATATGGCTGCAGTTCTTCTGGAACTGGATTTGGCCATATTCCTGTCTCAACTATCTTATTTGGTTATTGCAGTGTTTCATCCTCTGCTGTTTTCTGTTTTATGTCCTTTAGGTTCATAGCTTCTACTCCATGCATTGTCAACTACAACACTCTGTCTTCATATGTTTCCACATACTCGTACTCAGTCTCAGGTAAAGGAAGTCGTGAGAGTAAGTCGGCTACATTAGACTTTCCAACCATGTGTTCTATCTTGTAGTCAAATGATTGTAGTCTCAAGCCAAGTCTCTGTATTTGTGGAGGTGTCAGCGTTGCTTTGTCTGGGTTGAACATGTAAATGAGGGTTTTGTGGTCTACAAGTAAGTTCTAAAATGTTCTACAGACCATACACAACCTAAAGCCTCGCGTTCTATCTGAGAATATTGACTTTCAGTTGGGGTCAACGAACGACTTGCATACGCTACTGGCTTGTTCTGTCCATCTATATGGGTCTGTAGCAAAACTGCGCCTAGTCCTACTAGGCTTGCATCACTAATGACTATTGTAGGTGCATCTAGTTTAAAGTATGCCAAGCATGGGTCACTCACCAACGCATTGCTTGGAATGAGCTCTCTGCTTCACTTGTCCATTCCTACACTTGTCCTTTTCTAGTCAGCTTCCGTAGTGGTTTTGATAAGTTTGCATAGTTCGGTATGAATTTCATCAGAAATCCACAGGTGCCTAGGAACGAGCGGAGTAGCTGAACGTTTTCAGGTCTAGGTGCTTTGCAAATGGCTTCAACCTTTCTTGGGTCTGGTTAGATTCCTTCTTCAGTGATCACGTGTCCAAGTATTTCAATTTGATGTAGTCAAAAATGCACTTGTCTCTGTTGAGGGTTAGGCCTCTGTCCTGAAATCTCTGAAAGACTTGTCTTAGTCTCTGTTCAAGCTGCTCTTCACTCTCTGCAAAGACCACTACATCATCCATGTAGCAAAGCGTTCCAGGCATTCCACATAACATTGTGTCCATACCTTTCTGGTAGGCTTCTGGTGCACTTGTTAATCCAAAGGGAACTTTTCGGAAATGGTAGCAACCTCTGTGTGGTATGAACGTTGTCAGGGGTCTGGATTCTGGTGCCAAGTCACACTGCCAAAACCCTTTCCTTGCATCTAGTTTAACGAATACTTTAGCTTCTTGAACAGCCTGTAAGATGCTATCGACTGTTGGTACTGGGTGTCTTTCTCTGATCATGGCTCTGTTCATTTCTCTAAGGTCTACACATAGCCTCACTTCTTTTGTGTCCTTCTTTGGTACAATCAGGATGTTCGAAACCCATTCTGATCCTTCATTCACCTCTTCTATTATACATTGTTCAAACATCTTATCTAGTTCCTGGTTTACAGCTTCTAACATTGGGTAAGGGACTCTCCTCAAACCTGCTACAGGTGGGACTTTTTCATCAGCTGTTACCTTGTGACTGCAACCCTTAATCTGACCAAGTCCTTTAAAGACTAATGGATACTCTTTAACGAGCTCTTTGAATCATTCTGTTTGCTTTACTGTGTTCACTTTTTCTCCCGTATTAAATATCTTTAACTCAAAGATTGCTTTTCTACCTAGCATTACCTTCAATCAAATATATGTTGTCTGTAACCATGTTGTTCTTCTATCTCAGTTCTGCCTCAAAGTAACCTACACATTTAAGTGGAGTAGTCTGAGCATAAGCATAGAATCTCTTTTTGGTAGGTTTCAGCTGTGTTTCAGTGGACATTATTCTCCTATGAAAATCCTCTCCTATGAAGTTTCTGCCACTTCCTGTATCTATGACCATTTTCAGCCATTGTCCATTCACCTTGTCACAGTGCCTTCAGAGTCTACAGCATGGATAAATGAATCAGAGTAAGAAGCATTCTGCACTACTGCTCTAACTGCTTTACTTGACTTTATCTTTTCTTTCTCTCTGTGCCTATCTTTAGTTTTGGTATGAGCTTGTCCGGCCTGTGCTTGATTTTTCTTTTTTTAAAACACATACGTGCCTAATGTCCCGTTTTCCGACAGAAAAGACACGTCGCTGTCTTTGCACCGCATTCCTCCGCTGTGTGAGAGTTCATTCCACATCTGGTAACACTGGGTGTCGGTGTCGGCTCGCTCTTGGATGTCAATGAACTTGATTGTTCCTGCTTAAGTGACCAGAACTCTCTGTGAAAAGTTTAGATTCTGCCTGTGCGGCTTCAAAAGCTCGTGCTATTGACAGCGCTTTGTCTAAACACAGTCCATCTTCCTGTAATAACTTGTCACGCAACCGTTTCAATGTGCATTTCTCCACGATCTGATCCCGAAGCATGTCAACGTCACATGATTTTGCCAGCACTCTCAGTGCGTTTACAGACGCATCTGCTGTCTCATCTGGGTACTGAGCTCTGAGCCTAAACTTGTGTCGCTCTAGAACTATATTTCTCCTCGGAGTAAAATATGCGTCTAGCGCGGCAACAGTCTGTGCAAGTGTACCTTTGTCTCCTGGGAGATTGGCGAAAATCCTCTGAGTCGGCACTCTGATACAATGCAACAGTGTGGCTCGTCGTACCGAATCTTGTGCATTAACCACTGGCAACTTCGAAAAATCCGTAAGAGTCCATCCATAGGTTATATTTCGTGAATAAATCAGAGGCATTAAGGTTCAGCGGAACCGGCGGGGCTAGTTGAGTTTTGCTGGGTCCTGGTGAATCACACGAAATGATACTACCTCTGTTGCCACAGGATGAAGAAAATACACAAGACGAGATCCCAGCAATGATTTCATAAAAGGTGTGACACAGAGGCTTGATGAAGTAAAGGCACTAAAGGATTTTTTTGCTGCAAAGAAATCTGCTCTTAAACATAAACAAACAACAAATCACAAAACAAGAAACTGAGGAAGATAAGGACATAAAAGGACATATATAATATAATACATATATAATAAGGACATGGACATGGTTCTTTCATGGCCCTTGATTAAAACAGCATATTCTAAGGCCCTTCAAGATTACAGCCTTTTCCATAGAAGCTGTTGCAATGTCGTGGTAAATGCTGTATTCTTATATAGCAATTTTCTACCTTATATGAATGCCCAAAGCTCTCTACAGTTACAGTCCCCTTCACACACACACTGATGGTGGCTCTGCTGCCAAAAACTGGTGCCAATCTTTCATCAGAGGCAATGTGGGATTCAGTGACTTGCCCAAGGACACTTCGACACATGGGCTGGCAAGACAGGAATTGAAACTGCAATCTTGTGATCAGAGGCCAACTGCCCTTTCCACTGCACCATGCCCGTCTCACATGAAGGATTTGCATTATTTGCATGATCTTAATGTGCCTGCTAACATGCTTTGTGCCATCAAGAAACTTACCTATAAAAATAGAGACGAATGGAGGACTGCAGCTTGTGAACTACAAGAGAGAACTGGACAAAGATCTAAGATTCTCTTACATCACAGAGTTCTTAGAGAAACAAGTAAAAGTCTTAACAGATCTGATGTTTGGCAACATACAGGATGTTCTCCCTGTATCTAGGAGTTTGAACAAACCACCATCAAAGATCCATGTGGAATTGAAAGAAAGCAGTTTTGCTATAACAGTAACCCCAGTGAATGACAGATTCAAGACTGAAACCCAGAAATAGAAGTTTACCCTAACGCCAAGAAAGAAATGTCTCTTTTGTGGAGAAGAACAACCGCAAACAGTTGGAAAGGGAATCCCAGGAAGAGAAGATTGGTTCTTGAGAGAAAAGGGTGTTTGTTTTTGCTGTTTGTGTAATAGACACATCTGTAAAGACTGCAAAAGACACATATCTTGTGCTAAATGGGTCAATAAACATCCAACTGTGCTTCCCATTGCTTCAAGTAGAAAAGAAGAGATTCAAGACGCTACAGTGGTTGGAAAGAAACCAGAGGTTCAGCAGGAGGAAACTCTGGTGTCCAATGATCTTATTGGGGCTGGTGATCAAGACTGCAAGTCATAGTTCCAGTCCAAGTCAAAATTAGCCAAGGAAGCAAAATTATCACAAAAGATGTTTTTCGGATCACGGAAGTACTGCAGTGTTCTGTGCCGAAAGTTTAATGCACAGACTCAATGTGCAAGGATGGAAATCACACATTCTTCTCAGGATAATTGTGGACAGTCATTTTATCAATGGACTGGAAGTAGCAGTCATTTAAGGAAATTATTGCTTGCTCTTCTTAAAACATACAACTTCAAAGGGATCTGCAAAATGGCCTTATCGAAGAGACATCTGCTTCATACAAATAAATTAGGAGACTGAACTTTTAATCGGCCTCAATGCATACTTGTGTTTTAAGCTTTGGAACCCCTGCAAGTGATCCAGAGCGGACATGATGGACCTTTTGCTATCAGGACAATGCTGGGTTGGACAACAAATGGACAATTGGAAAGAAACAGTGGACACACGATAGATTAACAGAAGATTTGTCGTAAACAGAGGGTCTGTTGTACATATGGATGAACTTTGGGAGAAACAATTCCAAATCGATTTTCTTGAGAGTCAATATGCAGTGAAAAGCAGTGGACTTGGCTCTGAGCCAAAGAGACTGAAAGTTTTCAACCATCTGAATGATCTAAAAGCAGATCTAGTTTTACTGCAGGAGACCCATTTATCCAAATCAGCTGATCATCTCCTGTGCTGCTCACAATTCCCATTCATTTACTCAGCTAGTTACAACTCCAAACAAAGAGGAGTTGCTATTTTGATAAATAAAAATATGACATTTACTCAAATAAGGACATAATTGCTGATCCAGAAGGCAGATTTGTAATTATGAACATATCGGTTCAGAAAAAAGACTTCTGTATAGCCAGTATCTATGGTCCAATGCTGACGAATCCTCCTTCTTTCACAGATTCTTTACCTCAGTCTCGGTTCACTCTGACTCCACAAAAATTATAGGAGACCTCAACTTGGTCCTTGATCCTGAACTTGACAGACTTAGCACAGCAAGACACCAGCGCACATGGAGATCTGCAAGTATTTTGAAGCAGTACATGGATGATCTGGGTCTCTGCGACGCCTGGCGCTCATGTCATCCAAATGCTAAAGCGGTTCACTTTCTTTCCTCCAGTTCACTACTCACAGTCTTGCTTAGACTACTTATTAGTAATTCTCTTTTAAAAAATATCAAGGATTCCAACATTCATCCAATTATCATTAGTGATCATGCACCAGTTTCTGTAAATATTTCTAGAGAAATACCCACACCTTCAGGCTTAACCTGGAGGTTTAACACTTCTCTGTTAAAAGATCAAGTTCATTCAGTTCTTTAAAAAAGAGTGGGCAACCTTCTTAGAATTTAATGATACTCCTGATATTTCACCATGTGTTCTTTGGGTTAACAGCAAAAGCAGTGATGAGAGGAAAAAATATTTCTTATTCAACAAAAAAAAAAAACACAAGGAGAAAGCTGATTTATTAGAAATAGAAAATAAAATCAAAGATCTAGAGGCTGCTTATGCTGCTTCTGCACAAGAACACATTCTGGGAGATCTGAAAAATTTCAAGCTTCAGTTAAATTACATCATCAATAAACAAACACAATTCCAAATACAAAAACTTCGACTCGAAAATTTTGATAACTCAAATAAATCGAGTAAATTTTTAGTTAATCAGCTTAAAATTAATAAAGAAAAATCAACAATTACATCTATTACATCTATCTACCACACAGGAAATGTCACTCACTACCCGGTTTTTTATAAAAACTTGTACACATCACAGGTCAATCCATCAGAGCAAAGTATGAACTCATTTCTTAATAATGTAACTGTACCCAGATTAAATGAAGATCAAACTTAGACTCTCCGCTCTCATTGGCTGAACTTCATGAAGCTCTGTTGCTGATGCCCAACAACAAAGCCCCAGGGCCTGATGGGTTTCCTGCTGAGTTTTATAAGGAATTCTGGGAACAGCTGGCACACACTTTTTATAAAATGGTTACATTTATCAAGGAAAGTCAATTCCTTCAAGATATCGCCCCATTTCTCTCATCAATGCAGACGTAAAAATTATTTGCAAAGCATTCGCGCAGAGGATAGAAAAAAAATCACTCCTTATATAATTCATCATGATCAAACTGGATTCATTATAAAGGTAGACACTCAAGTGATAATGTCCGCAGACTTGTAAACATAATAGATTTTGCCACTATTAAAAACCAGGAAACAACCATACTCTCGTTGGTGCTGAAAAAGCATTTGACAGAGTAAATTAGAAGTTCCTCATTGCTGCCCTCCATAAGTTTCGGTTTAAGGAATCCTTCATTGATTGGATTAAAATATTATATCATAACCCAAATGCATCAGTCAGAACCAACAAAAAGACTTCTGACAGATTTTTTCTTGGTAGAGAGACCAGACAGGGTTGTTCACTCTCCCCCTCTCTTTTTGCTATATTTATTGAACCTTTAGCTGCAGCAATATGACAGCGTGAGAGCATTAAAGGAATTACAACAAAATACAGTAATCATAAAATTAGTCTTTATGCTGATGACTTACTTTTTTTTAAACAATTCACATTTCGTCAGTGAAACAAGTCTAATGGAAAATTGATCAAATGGTTGCAAGAACTGCATCTTTTGAAGAACTTCAACACTGAAAGATGCTTGAAACCACAGAATTTTGGAGAACCAACACAAGCACTATTGCATCTCTTTTGCGATGAAAGTGAATCTGTTTTTGGACTGACAGCGGCTCTGTTCTGAAGTACATCTTCTTGATGTACTTCAGAACAGAGCGTCCAGGTTTAAAGTTTTTGCCATTAACAGAATCTCTGAGATACTTAAAACTCCCAATCATCACCGTGGAGTTTTGTCACCATCACTAACAATCAAGCTGATAAAAACATGATGTGGACCTCTGGACCTTCGTTTCTCATGCTACATGAAAGGGAATGACCAGTGAACCTTGAAGATATCGACCAACTTCTCTTGCATGACCCTGAGGTCAAGAACATGACAGCAAATCCACATCAAGCCAATGAAGAGGTTGATCCAGTGATGACCGTTATTCATCATCTCTCCTCTTAGATCAAGTTTAAAAACTGCTGTTGTTTGGCTCCTGAAATTCAAAAGGTGGATTATGGCGTCATGCCGAGAGAAAGCTCAAAACCTACAAAGACAAGTGAAAAGCGAAAATCAATTTCACTAAAAATTGAAAAGGCCCTAAGTAAACAAGAACATGTTGAAAGATTTCTAAATGTGGAAGATGTCGAAGAAGCTGAAGAGATAATCAAGTATTGCCAAAAAAGAAGATTTGAAGAGGAATTTTATTTACAGGATTTACATGTCCTATTTACATAGGATTTACAGGAACAGGATTTACATCTCTCTGACCTAATTCTACAACATGTCCATCATTAAGTAGGGCATACTGATCGAAATCACATGCTCTCTTAGCTTTGAGAAAAGTACTGGGTTACTTGAGGCCTGCTTGACTATACGAAGTATTCTAAAGAAATGTAGAAATGTTTTTCTTTTGCGTCGACTAAATGCACAACCCCTGTCACAACATATCGCAAATCTGCCAAAAGAGAGAATCACACCAGATGAACCACCGTTTACTCATGTTGCCATTGACTATTTCGGGCCTTTTGCAGTATGGAGTCAAAGAAGCCTTGTGACATGCAATATATCGAGGTAGCATCTTCACTGGATACTGACTCTTTCATATACGCCTTATGACATTTCAATGCAAGACGTGGTCAAATCACAGAGATCTGGTCAGATAATGGTATAAAGCTTTGTTGGAGCACAACGCAAGCTTAGAACAGCTATGGAATGATGGAACCACTCAAGAATTAATAGCACGCTTCTCCAAAAAGGAATCAAATGGAATTTCAATCCACCTACTGCCTCCCATCATGGTGGATCCTGGGAAAAACTCATCAGATCTCTACGCAAGGTGCTCAACTCTAATATGATTGAACAAACAACTGATGAAGAAAATCTATATACTACTCTGTTCTATGAAGTTGAAGCAACCATTAACATTCGCCCAATTTACTATAACATTTCTGGATCCATACGACTTAGAAGCCTTGACTCCAAACCATCTTTTGCTACTGAAGACTTCACCATCACTGCCACCAGGACTCTTTGATGCTGATGATGTCTTTGCACGTAGACGATGGACACAAGTTTAATTTATGTCAGACATGTTCTGGAAAAGATGGACAAAAGAATACTTGGCCCGAGTGGAATGAAGAGAAACCTCATTCCTGGAGACATAGTGCTCATGGTGGAAAGCACAGCACCCAGAAATTCATGGTTTCTGGGAAAAGTACTACTGACTTTTCCAGACAGAAGAGGATATGCACGTCAAGCTTGAGTTGAGACAAAGACCAGCTGCTTGTATCAAACAATTACAAAGATGGTTTTGCTGTTGGAGGTTGAAAACCAAAAGGAATCATTTCATGATGAAGTGAAGGTTTCATGGATTTAAGGAATCGTGAACTTTTGAAAAACAGATATGGCTACCGAAGGCCAATTGACTGCTGGTGAAAAAAAGCGGGAAAAAAAGAAAGATAGACATGAACTGAATGATTTTGTATTCATTGTTGAATTTGGATTTCATGTTTTTGTGTGTAATTATTTGTCTGCCAGCCAATTAATCAGGGGCTGGTGTGTAGTCGCCATGATCATGTTTATTTATGATTACTCTTTGTCATGTGATGAGTAGAGATGTCATTAGGTGCACCTGTCACCTGGGGGTTTTGCAGAGAGGGTGCACAAGGCCAGGGTTTTTTTATTGACTGCTTTATTCACCTTTTGATGATCTTAGCTTTTGATCGATTGCATACCAAGATGACACTTGGTATCAATAATGAAGTGCAATAAACCAAGACACAGCGGGTGGACTTTATTTGTCGTGTTCTTTTTTGAACGCGTTGCAAGCAAGGCCCTGCCACAGCTGCTTTTTCATAAATTACAATGGACAATGCGGAAAGCCTGAATCGTCGAATACGAAGTGGAGGATTGCTTTCCTGAAGTTGGCTTTTGTGAAAGCAAGTATCCACCCAGATTATGGCATAAAGTGGGTACAGAAAGTATACAGATCCCTTTAAATTTTTCACTCATTATATTGCAGCCATTTGCTAAAATCATTGTTCATTTTTTTCTCATTGATGTACACACAGCGCCCCATATTGACAATGAAACAGATTTCTTGACATTTTTGCAGATTAAAAAAGAAAAACTGAAATAACAGAAAAACCTTGTGACCCCGTAATGGGGTCACAAGGTTTTTCTGTTTTTCTGCCTGCCAGTGCCTAGCCTGATAACTATTGGGCAAAGGCCTGGACAAGTCATCAGGCTGTCTCAGGGCCACAATTGCACGTCCATACACACACGCTCACAGCTAGGGACTATTTAGAGTTACCAAATCACCTATAAATCATGTTTTTGGATGGTCTGATCAAGCTGGAGTCCCCGGAGAAAACCCACGAGTGCCCGGGAAAACATGCAGAAAGGTTCCAGCCTGGACTTGAACTGGGGCCTTCTTGCTGTAAGGAAAGAGTGCTCACTGCTATACCACCATGCACCCTGTGCAATGAAAACAAGTAGTAAGAATTCCATAAATTGAAGTGTAATATGATGTTTGGTTCCTTTGCTGTTTGAAACCCCTTAATGTCACTCAAGACATGAAACTAGCATGTGGTGATCTTCAATGACAAAGAAAATTGAAAAATTGCATTAAACAAGTGCCCAACCCTACTAAAAAAACTACATGGATTATTTCAAATTCTTATTGGCTGGACCTGTCTGATTCTGGTGATGATCAGCAAATAGGACAGGTATAGCTGAGAAGCCGGAACTTCTTCAGGAAAAGGGTTGGATCTGTTTCAAGTAACATGAAAGGAATAAATCCACTCTGTTAGTCATCCCCACCTCATTGTAGTCGACAGAAGATGTATGTTCTTCCAAGAGCTGATGGATAACCTGAGTGTGTTCCTGCTCCAGATCCTGAGATTTGAGTATCCTTTCTCATGAAGCCTCTCCTGGGCCGCACAGAGGTCCTGTTTTCCTCCTCAATTTGCTCTTGGATCTTACGCAGTCGCTCGAACTCCATCAGTCGCCTTTTCTCTTCTTTTTTTGCCTTTTCAATTTCTCCTGCTTTTCCAACTGCCACTGTCGTAATGTCCACTCATACTGTTCCTGTTCTTGTCTCTCCTGTTCTTGTCTTGCCTGTTTGTCTTTCCCTTTCCTTTCTTTCCTGCTCTTGTCTTTCCCATTTTTGTCTTTTCCGTTCTAATCTTTGCCATTCTTGTCTTTCCTTTTCTTGTCTTTCCCCATTCTCGTCTTTGCCATTCTTGTCTTTCCCATTCTTGTCTTTTCCGTTCTAATCTTTGCCATTCTTGTCTTTCCTTTTCTTGTCTTTCCCATTCTCGTCTTTGCCATTCTTGTCTTTCCTGTTCTTGTCTTTGCCGTTCTAGTCTTTCCCGTTCCTTTCTCTCCTGCTCTTGTCTTTCCCATTCTTGTCTTTGCCGTTCTTGTCTTTCCTGTTCTTGTCTTACCCATTCCTACTGTTGTCTTTCTTATTCCCATTTTTTTTCTCTCGTCTTTACTGCTTTAATCGCTCTTGTCTTTCTTTCTTGTTGACGGACTTCCTTTTCTTTCTTCTCTTTCTCTTCTCTTTCCCGTTGTCTTTGCTTTTTTTTTTTCTTCTTCAATTCGGCCTGCAAGACAACCAACACGTGAAGATAGCCCATGTCACTTTTGTGAGACATAGTAAAGATGAAGCTGCAAATATAAGAATAGGTTTTAACAAAAAGAGGTAATTGCAAAAAAAGTCAATACAAGAGTTGACTGTTATGAGGCAAATAAGTATTTGAACACCCCGTGATTTTGCAAGTTCTCCCACTTAGAAATCATAGAGGGGTCTGAAATGTTCATCTCAGAATCTAGAGATCACATTGTATGTTTTTTCTTAATTAATTTATTTGTATGTTACTGCTTCAAATAAGCATATGAACACCTGTCTATTATCTAGAATTTTGACCCTCAAAGACATGTTATTCCGCTTTGAAAAAGTCCACCTCTACTTCACTTATTATGCTAAATTAGAAGTGCCTGTAATTACCTGCATAAAAACAATTGTTCACCCTATACAGTCAGCAAGACTCCAATTACTAACATGGCCAGGACTAATGAGCTGTCAAAAGACACCATAGACAAAACTCTAGATCTCCACAAGGCTGGAAAGGGCTAGGGGGCAATTGCCAAGAAGCTTGGTGAAAAAAAAAACTATAATTATGGGAAATTAGAATGACTTTTAATCTCCCTCGGACTGGGGCTCCATACCAGATCTCACCTCACAGGGAATGAGCTCAGTACTACATGGCTACAGGAGCACGTGAATGACCTGAAAAGAGCTGTGACCACCTTTTCCAGGGTGGTAAGAAGTCATGGTTTGAAATTGTGCCATGGTATGGAAGGTTTATCTGCTTAAACCATCACATGTCCAGGCCCATCTCAAGTTTACCAATGACCATTTGGATGATCCAGAGGAGTCATGGCAGTCAGATGAGATCAAACTATAACTTTTTGATCAAATTCCACTAGCCATGTTTGGAAGAAGAATGACTATAAAGAAGAATGGCGCTATAAAAACGCTAAGGTCCCCACTGGCCATCAATGGGTATCTCTTGGTCTTTGGAACCGCCCCCTTCCTGTTGCACACTTCCGTTTAGCCTTACAGGTAATATAGCGGTGGTGCCATGTGTTTGGAGAAGTTGTGAGCCGGTGTCACAAGTATTTGCTGTTTGTTTGTAGCTCCGGAGTAAACACTACTCGCAAGCTCCAGTATCGCCCCTGCAATTTGGAGTGTGGTGCAGCTTGTCCTTCTCAGGTGACGAACCCGGTCCATCTGGTAAGTTTGGCGATATTCAGGTCTTGCACTTTCCTTCAAGCGGTTTTATTTAATTTGTTTTCTCACTAGGGACTTTCTGTGTTTCCAGTTTTGGAGACAGCTGCTGCTTTAGTACCATTAAATT
This sequence comes from Oryzias woworae, assembly GCA_016861445.1. NCBI lineage: Eukaryota > Metazoa > Chordata > Actinopteri > Beloniformes > Adrianichthyidae > Oryzias > Oryzias woworae. The sequence continues at coordinate 6,296,957 of BOLG01001664.1, forward strand.
TTAAGATGTGCACCCAGTTCATGCTATAATGAAGCTAGTATTGGCCCAACGGTTAGGTGGAGGTCTTCCCCCGTGTGGATTGCTGTGCTTTGGGTGAAGGGATTCACAAATTGAGTGTGTGCTCTGCATCACGTGAGTGGGTGAATTCTCAGAGTAGGCTATTTGTTACCCTCCACTTCTTAGCGACTTCGGGTCTCAGCAACTGATTTTCATTTCCCCAATTATTTTTTTTACAGTGCTTTATTCAAGAGTTTTATTGTGTTTTTAGAATTTTTGTAATAAAATTAATTTTAATAGTAAATTCACGCCTCCTGCCCTTTGTGTGCAATCTACCTATCGTTGGTCTTCCACAACAATTCCACTCTACCACAGTAGCATCATGCTATGGGGTGTTTTTCTGCACATGGGATAGGACTACTGCACTATGTAATGTGAGATTTTGTAGAACAAAATAGCTCAGTTAGAGCATAGAAGAACGGTCATGACTGGGTCTTCTAATATGACAATAGTTGCGTTTCCATTAACTATGAAACTGCACAAATTGTATTGTCGCTAAAAAATGCGCTTAAAATGGAAACCACAATTTCGAAAAAACACTTGCATTTATCGAAAAAGACTGTTTGCGCTTGGAGGAGGTGGTTTTTGGGATGTTTTAAAATTGACATTTTTCGCAAAACTGCAATAGAAACAATTGTTTCGAATTAAATGAGTCATGTGAGTAACATGTCATGCGTCATGTGTCACGTGAAAATGTTAGATCCACTGCTCCTCTGTAAATTCCCCAACCACGATTTTCCAAAATCGCTTCATCCAAAGCTGCTTCCATGTGGAAGGAGCTTTCATCTCTCTTAAGCTCCATGGCCTGAAAAAGACGTAGACGTCTCCCTTAACAGCCGATGATGAGCGCTAGTGCGGTGGCAGAATTGTGAATGTACCTGCTGTACATCAAAATATTCTTCACATCTGTTGCCATTTTTTAGAATGACTTATCGGGTGAGTTTGTGTTTATTCACACAATTATGATTTAATTGAAGCAGTGTAATTGCAATTGATTTTAGCTCCATCCTCATCTCATGTTTTTCTTATATTTTATTACTTTGGTAGCAACAGCTTTTGAAGTTATTCCAGATAGAATGAATTTAAATGCTGCAAAGCTTTGGCAAATTTATATATATATATATATATATATATATATATATTGAGAACAGTTCTCAAAAACTAGCAAACCAATTGTCTTGCCCTTAATCTGCTTTACTTAAATAAATCCTGTGGCTTTTGTTCCAATTAAACTGCATTTGTGTTCAGCCATCAGCATGCCCACCAATCAGTTAGGTAAGGGACTTCAGCCATGAAATCCCATTCTACAGGTTCGAGATTTCAGCAAAGCGAATAAAAAGTATATGTAGTTTCATGTGAGCAACATGTAGTTTCATGTGACAACTCAATTCAGGATTATTTTCTCCAGAGCAAAAAGGTTTTTTTTTAAATCAATTCTTGAATCATTGTGTATTTTTCTTTAACACAGGAGTACTGTATCTGTAATAAAGTATCTCAACAAACACCTGACTAATTTGGCATTTCCATAGGAAAACTTTTAAATGTAAATTTCACACGTCATTAAAAAGGGTTTTTCTCTCAACCGTCAAAGCAGAAGCTAAAAATCAAACACTAATTTGAGTTTTGTCCAACTTTTAAAGTGTGGCAGATAAATATAATAAAATCACAAAATCAGTATTTTCTAAATGTAACAAATGTAACTTTAATCCAGCACATTTGAGTATTAGCAGCATCTTTATAACATTAGAGTCGGTTGCTGCATATTATGCAGAGCGGACTTGGTGCGTGTGAACAACTTTGCAGTGAATCTCCTGGTTTTGTCTTTTAAATGCAGATTTCTTCTTCTGTTTCCTTAACTATCAATGCCATACTTACTTTTGTGTATCAGTTCATAGCATTTGAATGGGACAGGATCTACAGTGAGAAAGCGAACGCCGAATTGGAAGAAAAGGTTTGAACATGGATTACTGAGTCTCCAGGAAAATGATTCACATGAAAGTGAAGAGTATTTTTGATACAAGACTGGTGAAATTTCAAAGACAAAAGAAACATTGACAGCCAGTGTTAATCAGAACAGAATACCATTTTCTCATCATTTCAATAAATGTTCATCTGATGTTTTCTGCATTTTGTGACCGAATTTCACCATTCTGTCTGTGATGGAATAAAAGCCGCTCTCTAGATGCTCTCTAGAACTGGCCTCTTATAAACAATTTTTAAAATAAACTCCCAGGCTACTAAAGAAACAGATACAGTATAATTATGCAAGTATTCAGCAAAATAATTAAAAAAACCTGGGTTGTTTTCTTGGACATGCTACAGAGTGCACCAGTTCATTAGAAATTAATCTCCAATTTTTGGGTAAGACTTTTAAGACAGATTAACCCCATTCCCCCTTTTCCTCCCTTCAGGGAGCAGAGAGCTTGTGGCTCGCTTAACATGTTTTTTTCATGTCAGAATTAAGCTCTTTTTGAACCTATTTATTTATCTTATCGCCACTCCTCTTATCGGCATTCCTCTTATCGACACTCCTCTTTTCGACACTGCTCTTATCGACACTGCTAAATTCGACACTGCAGAGGAGCTCAGTACCGACCTTTAGTGAAAAATGACCTTGTATTCACATGAGGAGCAACTCCAGCTGTATGGAGTCTCATTCTTGATTGTGACCATCTTCATGCTTCAGCCTCTGCAGACAGACAGGACTCCTGTCAGGCTTTGAGGACCAGGACTCACTCAATAGAAGCTCTTAGGAGGATGCTTGAGACTTGTTTTTATAGCTGGAGAAGGGAGAGATGAACAACGAAGATCCTCACTCCATGTTTGGAGTATGTGTCAGAGCTGCTGACTTAGAGAACAATAACATTGACAGATTTGAGGCAAAGCTGGCCTTTTCTATTGGTCCTTTTAATTTGGCTGATCTTTTTCACTTCTAGATGAACTATGGTGAGGTGCACTTCAGTACGAAGACTGCCATGTTCTCAGAGATAATGGTTTTGATTGTTCCATCCATTCAATTTCTGAACCCATTTTGTCTATTTCAAGATCTTGCTCCATTCTCAAATATCTGGGCATTCCTCTAAATCTCTGCTCTCTGAGCAGACAAACACATGGGTCCTCACATTGTGATGTCACAAAGCGGGGAACAGCCCCTTGCAGGAAGAGTCTACGCTGCCAGTTCTGCCCCCAAGCTATTACACACACATCCACTTTCTCTGTAGAGCTACTGGCAAAAGCTTGCATTACATAGTCACAATAAACACATTCATTTTTTCAAAAGTTCGGATGTTGTTTGGTTTTGTGGGAGAAACGCACACAAGCCGGAGCCTCGAAGTGCTGACACACCAAACCCAATTCGTGCAGCGGAGGCGGCCGATTTCAAGGTGTAGTCAATGGTTTGGACGTGAATTGACGTCCTGCAGCTCGAATTGAGCGGAGAGAATTAAGCGGTCGCCGCAGCTAGACAGGATTAAATAAAAAATCTGAACTCTGGGGAGGTGGCCGCGTCTCCTCAACCAATCAGAGACTCCACATCAGGCACGTGACGTTTTCAGTGACAGCGGAAAGAAAACATCCGATATGGTGGATGTGTAACCTGCTCAGTCTTTGTACTGGCTGGTTCAGGGCGATTCTCTGCGTTGTGTTGGTTTTGTTTTTGAACGACAGGACAGCCGACTTGTCTTTGATTTGACATTTATTCTCTCTGTTTCACAAAAAGGTGATGGTTTGACAGCATGCTACGAAAAGTAATTGGTCTTTTAACATACAGATATTGGCTAATGAAAATATATTCACGTAACAAAGAAACACTTAAATCACACACAAAATAATATCTCACAACTAGACATAAGCTACAAATGAAAATTAATATACAGAGTGCTGCATATCTGTGCCTCAACTAATAAAGTTTTGGTGCTGAACAACTAATAGAGGCATGAGTCAATAGGGGGCGCTAAAGAGCCCATAAAAATAATTAAATAATATATAAATTATAAGTGGCAAGTGGTTTCACATTTATTCTGTTACAGATGGATCCATAGTTCTCCTGAACTTTGTTTTCTTAACCTGCTGTGTACCTTTCTGGCAGCAGGGTTTCCAGATCCAGTCACGGTTACTGTTGGGTGAAGGCGGGTTCACTCTAGAGAGTCTGTCTCAGGACTCTCAGACAGAGGGCCGCTGCTAGAGGGGAAAGCAGTCTGCTCAGACCTCCTAAACTTTAGGATGTTTTCTTATTTTCATTTAGACAACAATAAAAAAAGCCCCCTCATTTTATTCTTGTTTTTATTTTTGCCCTCTCATGTTAATGCGCGACAGTAAGCATTTGAACTCATTTAGAGAAGCAACCGTCCATCAGAAACAGCAGCAGGAGAGAAACTCACTGGAGCAAAAGGGAAACTAAATGTTCTTATGAACTTAAACATGGAAACGTGATCACTGATGTTTTTGATCACTGATGTTTTTGGAATAAATAAACCTGATCTGTAAACATTATCTGTCTCACATGCATCGTAAATGAGATTTCCTTTGAGCATAAGCACGCTAAAGTCAGACAGACTGACCTCAGATCAGTTTTCCAGACTCAGTTTGACTGCAAGAATGAGAAAAATCGTCTCCCTTCTTATGTGTCTTTTTTTTTTTTGATTTCTAACATGTCAGATGAGTAAAATCATGGTAAATGTCTAAACTACTATCAGAGTACCATAATCTCATGTCATTTACACGTACAGATAACTTTTGAGAATGGGATTCTACACCAACATCATTTTTATATTTTATAGTAAAAAGAGAAAAAACTCACCAGAGTCAAAATGGAAAAAGAAATTCCATGTTGGCCTTTTGTTTTTATTTAAAGTAAATCTGTTGCATCAGAAGGATCTTATTTGACAAGAGTGTATTTATTTGGAAAATAACTTGTATAAGCTGCTGTCAAAAGTAAAAAAGGTTACATTTGAATATATAGAAAATATAACACTGTTAAATTCCAATCATTGTAAATATTTAAAAGCTACATGCCAGAAATGAATGACATGAAGCATATTGACACGAACAGTGAAAGGGGACTTTCCAACCTTGGGTTTTGGCTAGTAAGAAACTGGCCCAAATGGCTCTTTTAGCATAAAATGTTGCAGATGCCTGTGCTAGACCTCAGTGATGGATTCAATGCATTTATTTGTGCAAATATTTTCTGCTAAAATGGCAGAAAAACAAACCCTTCTCAGCCCCCCAGCCCCCACCCCCCAACACACACACACACACCACCCCCTTATCATTCCAAAAACTCCTGCAATGCTCCAAAACAAACTATAAGTAACATTTTTTGCACCTCACTTTAATCTGCAGTTTATTCAGTTTCCTATTTAGATGGACACCGGTAATGAGTCTGGGAAGACTTGAACAGTTTTTCTCATCCGAACTGCAGGAAACACATTTTTGGAAAGTTAATTTGACTTAGTGTCTCCGGCTTTTATAAAAGTTTTGATCGGCTCAAGAATGTCCTCTCCCAGAAGTCTCCTTGTTGGGTTTTGCTCATGGGACGTGCATATTTCTTTGCCCTTACATACCTCATCTACAAATCCCTCAACTGAGAAGTCAAAGATGTAAACAATGGCGTGTCTCTGGGGCATGCCTCAGAAAATGTCCTTACCACATGCCTGAAACACAGAAGGAACATTACATAGACTGAAAGGCATGACGAGATACTCATAGTGACCAGTTGAGGTGGAGATAGTGGTTTTCCACTCCTCTCCTTCTCTATTGCGGAGCAGGTTGTGAGCACGCCTTAGATCTAATTTGGAGAAGTACTGAGCCTGGCGCAACTGTTTTAGGGCCGGGGGCACCAGAGGCAGAGGGTACCAGTACTTCATATTGATCTCATTAAGACCCCAATAGTCAATACAAGGACGCAGACCACCGTCCTTCTTTTTAACAAAAAAGAAGCCCGCTGAGGAGTAGAAGGTCTGATGAAACCCTTAGCCACATCTTTCTGAATATAATTCTACATAGCATCAGTTTCAGTCTGAGATAAAGGAAACACCCTACCAAGTGGCGGTGTGGTCCCAGGCACAATACTGATTGCACAATCATAGGTTCTATGAGGTTGTAGGCAACTTATTGAAGGCCTCCAGTAGATCTTGGTATTGGAGTGGCAGGGAGTCAGACTTGTATCAGTCAGCGAGGGAGGCAGAACTGACAACAGGAAGGTGAGTCAAAGTTGAGTTCTTTGGAGGACCAGCTGATGGTGCACTGGAAAAAATGCCCTACTTAAAACAAGTAAAAAACATATTTATAAAAAGATGTTTTTTACTTGTTTTAAGTGAAAAAATCTGCCAACATTCTGTCTTGGTAAGATTTCTTAAAATAAGTTTTAAAGACCTGCCTATTTAAGACTAGATTAAATCTTGAAATAAGTTATAAACACTTCTTTTAAGTTATATTTCACTGGTAATTAGAGTTATTGTGTCTTAAAATAAGTGTACAATGCTCATAATAGGAGATTAATTTTCTTAAAATAAGAACACTGGAAAAATTAATTTTTCCAATATAAGTTTAAAAATATATAAAAAAACAAGATGTTTTCCACTTGTTTTAAGTGAAAAGATGTGCCAATGGAACTAGTAGATTTTGCCTACTAGTTCACAACACGTTTTGATGACCTGTCCATTTAAGACGAAACTAAATCTTAAAATTAGTTATAAACACTTATTTTAAGGTATACTGCACTCATAATTAGAATGATCATGTTTTTAAATAAAGAGTTTATTATCCTTAAAATAGGTAAATGTATAAAATTTTTTTCCACAAAATATATCAGATTTTAAACACTAAAACAGTCCATCTATCCTTACTTCAAAACCATAATCGTCTAAAAGTATGGTAAGAATACAATTACACTGGCTTTAAGGTAAATTTTTCCTAAAAATGATATGTAAATGTACACAGCAAAAATTGATATTATTCAAATTACACTACAATAACGTTTTGCATAGCACTTTTAATTTTCAGTAGATGGATACCGTGTTGCTTGAACAAAGTTTAAATAGAAAATAGAATGCCCCAATCCCAAAAAAACAAAACAGCAATAGTAATAAATAAATTCACTTAAACTCTTAAGAAAAGCAAAACACTGGGCTGTGAACCAGGCGAACCCCAAAATCTGACTTATGCATTTTAATAAAAAATATTGTTAAGGATACAAATCAAAATCCAACAGCTACTGTCCAACAAATCTTTTCCAGTCAGCCAGAGACTTTCTATAAGATGGTGTGAGGTCGCTTTCATGGATGGTGTCCAAAAGCACCTCTGTTTGTATAATCGAAAAGACAGTAGCGACACATTTTGGGTATGTGAGATGAAGAGCATAATAATAAGCCACAAGGTACAAAGCACCCTCAACAATCTTCTCTTTTGAGGAATGTAGTAACTGGTACATCTCCAGTTGCTACCAGAGAGTTGGATGGACTGACAATGAGGACTGGACCTGAAAGAGGGCGCTTTTCCAAGTATCCATTGGGACCTTCTTTTCCCTTAAAAAGAAAAAAGGAACAAACAGGCCACTAAGATAATTTTTCAATCAGGCATTTCAAAAGCATTATTTGTCTAATTCATATAAACAGTTATGGTCATTTTGTGTAAAAAACAAAAAATAAAAAAAATATTGTTTGGTTTTACATATGCTAAATTTTAGCATTCTTGTCACTGGTCTTTTTTTTACAGTTTTATTCCAAGCAAATTTCTTATTAAAAATGTTTTTTCAGAACAACAATTTCTACCCTATAGTGTTTCTGATTTTAAAGTATCCATTAATTGCTTCCAACGCTGAAAATACTTTGCAATTAAAACATCACTTCGGCTTAAACTTCTTTGGAACAACAAATGATACAGCGTACCTCTAGCACATGAACCAAAGCCTCACTTGCATCTCGCATCTTTTTTGGAGGAGCAGATGCAGACATGAACAAAGTTGAAAGGACACGGAGGATCTCGATAGCCTGATCAACTGTTGATGAGAACATAAATATAATGAAAGCCGCGAGCGACGCTGGATGGCCCTAAAAAATTGGTATAGCAGTTAAAGTCACATCTGACTCCTTAGAACAAATGAAAGCTCTAAACATTATTGAAAAGCAATGAGAATGTCACCAAAGAATGAAGACAGAACAATAGCTTGAACAAAATTTTACTCGACAATTGTAAGGGCTGCACCATACAGTTTTTTGTAGTTATCATAACAACACATTTAATTAATTTAATTTAGGGCTATGGTTATTATTTAAACTTTCAGAAAATTTAGCTCAAACACAACAGACTTTGATATAGAATGCAAAACGAAAGGAATTCACAAGATAATTAAAATATAAGATTAAAAGAACTTTACAGACTTTTTTAAGTTTACTAATACATTTTTGTGCACCTTTCAACTAATTACTCTATACTTTTGAGGTTTTCACACCGTAAATAATGTATTTTATTTTCTATAACTAATGGGTTGTTTCTGTTTTCTTTAGTACAGCTTCATAAAAATGTGCTGAAAAAACCCTTTACCCCTCATGAGGAGACCTGTCAGTACAGCTGTAGTCTGAAACAGCTGAAGATAATTATTTTCCCACAATTTTTAAGAAAATGAAATTGAATAAAAGAAGAAAATGCCCTCTTTTTCCAATCCTTTTAATATGAAATCATAACAAAAACAGCCATAAACATTAATTGTTAACTATGAATGCTTACCTTCATTCATTCCCATGGGAGGCTTCAGGACCTTTTTGTAGACACCATAAAGTTGCAGTCTCTGGCAAAATTCACGCCATCTCCCTTTGTCTTCTAAAAAGTTGCTGTTCTCCTTGTCTAAAATGCGTCTGAGCTCTTTCATCACCTAAAAAAATGCATTAACCAAACAAAGAACACATTTTTATTGAAAAGCAAGACTTGTAAGAATCTGTCATCTCTGCTTTATTGGGCTTCTGTTTTTTGGAGTAAGGTCAGCCCATCTGCAGCAACGAGCAGACATGAAAGCCGTAGCAAGCAAATAGGAGCAGCAGCCACAAGGCTGAAAAAATAAAGCATGTTGCACAATATTTACAAGTGCACCCTATACGTGGTCAGTAAAACATAAAATGTCGAGCAGAGGTTTTGTGACTTCAAACTTGGAGAATCAAACACACAGCAAAACCTGTTTGAAGGTTGTAGCTGTTAAAAGTGGGAGTACGACAAATTTCTTTCATTAGCTGAAACAGACTGAAACTTTGTGTTTGAGCAAAATTCCAAAGAATATGTTATAAAATAGTTTTTGTTAAATTTATTATGTAATTTATATCCTCCTAGATAATGAAACTGAATTATATTTACGTCATCTGAAATATGACAGATCTCCAAAATTGCCTTCCTCCGTAAAAAGTTCTCCAGGCCCGGAAAAAGATCCCTCAGGTCTTCAGGAGTTAAGGTACCCATCATCTCCTCGCTTATGTTTGCAGCTACAAAACATGACACAGAAATGGCAAACACTGACATACCATTATGAGTGTTTGTATATATAGTAATGATATATATAATGATAATCAAACTACCTGTCAAAGTTGTCACAGCAACTGCGTCTAACTGCTCCATGTTGTTAGCCTGTTACAATTGGCGCCGCTATATAGATGTTAGCAACAAAGACATTAAAGACAAATAAAGCTGTCCTGTCCTGTCCTGTGAAACAAGTACACGTTTACATTACATATATAAACCAAAAAAAAGTAAAATTATATAATTCGAAACTAACTTACTTTAGTAAATGTTATGAAACGTTTACCATACAACACGCTGTCCGTTCTTACAAAATACGTCTTCTCAAGTTAGGCTATCTTTGTCGTTTTGCAACAATTTATTTTTGAATAAAGCACTGTCCGCTTCAAATGAATTTGTGACCATCTGCGTCACCCCCACTTAACGTCATGATCTAAACGCTAGCTTAATTTTGACCTTAATTTTTACCTACCGGAGAGTTGATCGGTTCCGCTTCTGCTGTTGTCATTCGAAGGTATTCCAAGATGATCTGGCGTTGTGTCATCTGCTGTTTTTTTGTTGCACTGACTATAAAGCAGCTTTTAAGCCACATCAACTCAATGAGCGAGGTTGTTAGTTTCATTTTCGACATTCAACACACATTCAGCGATTAACGGCAATATTTCTCCAGCGCCTTGCCTGCAGCTGCTCAAAAGGTTTTTCCGAAGAGGTGCCTAAACAAACATAATTTCACATGCTTCGTTGTCATTTTTCACGGCGCATGCAACGAGAAAACGATCACAAAAACCTTTTCCATGTAAGATCAGCGGCAGCGCCTTACGTGCTCCGCTGCTGAAGACAAGGGACCGACTACAAAGTGCAAGAGTGAGGAGTTTTGTAAAAACTAAGAACCAGCCAGTGTCAGAGGAAAAAAAATTCTCATGGATATGCAACAAAAAAAAGTATTTTAACTCTAAAAAAATCATAACATAAAACTAACCATTCTTAAAAAGATATAAAGTGCAATTTTTAAACATTTTTTTCAAACTCTTACTGGTCAAATGAGAAATTGCATATAGGGAACACCTCTTTTTTTTTTTGGCAAAATATATAGATAAATATTTGTTAAAAGTCATAGCAACATAAAAATAGCCCCATTTAAAAGAGGAACAGAGTAGGCAACTTTCACAACCATTTGTTTTGGCCCTATTGGTCAAACGTGGAAATGCACGCAAAAGATTATCTTTTTGCAACAGTTACAATCCCGTTGATTTTTACTTTGTTTCACTAATCATTTCATTTTGTTCTTGCTTCACAGGACACAGAATTTCCCATACAGCCAATTTGTTTCTTATTATCTAGGAGTCCAGTTCATTTTGTGGTTAATTCCTCTATAGTGAGGCAGGTATGCTTGTCGGTGCCCTAATAATGTAATAAAATAAAACTAAAGTTGTAACAAAAATTGTTAATCAATAAATTATCTTTTTGGCACAGCAGTGACCAACATTGCAATTAATGTCATGAATAACTGACTTGTAAAAAGCTAAGCATTGAAACTGTGAAGCAGTGTGATTTCCTTGCCCTGGTACTATCAGGGCCAGCACCAAAGAATTTCTTCAATTGCAATATAAAAAACATACATTACATTAAATTTTCTTGAGCATTGTGGCAGATTAGTTAAAGGCAAATATTGCAATATGTATACAGCACTTTGGGATTCCTTGGCTAGTGGTGGTGTAAGGTGCTCAATTGATAATTTGAATGAATGAATGGATGAATGAATGAATGAATGAATGAATGAATTTTGCTTCCCATCTAGGTCTTCTGTGAACAGACAAAAGGATCTGTTAAGGGTGCGAAGGAGAACCCCGACGCAGAGTGTCGAAGAAGGTGTAACAGATTTATTTTGCAGCAGCCAAAAATCAAAAATGGAGGCAGGGAGTAATCCAACTGGGCAGGAATGGCGCTTGGCAAGAGTAGAATCCACATGGACAACCTGACGGAATCATCTGGCAAACAGTGGTGGTGGGTAGACTGGTTTAAGTGAGGTGCAGCTGATGAGAGGATTGAGTGCAGGTGTCTCTGGAGTGGTTGGACACACCCCCTGCCACTCACATGCTCTGAAACAAGGAAGTGAGGGGAAAAAACAACACAGAGCCTCCACAGCCATCACAGTACCTCCCCCTCAATGGACGCCACCCCGGCGGCCTACCAGGCTTGTGCGGGTATCGGACATAAAAGTCGTGCAGAAGAGCCGGGGACAAGATCAGGGAACGAGAAATCCAGGAGCGCTCCTCCGGACCAAACCCCTCCCAATCCACCAAGTACTGCCACCCGCGCCCCCGCCGCCGAACATCCAACAGGCGGCGAACGGCATAGGCTGGGTGATCATCAATGAGCAGGGGGGGCGGAGGGGGCACGGCCGGAGGGCCGAGAGCACTGTCCGAGACGGGCTTCAGGAGGGAGACGTGGAAGGATGGGTGCACTTTCAAAGAAGCAGGCAGCTTCAGTCGGACAGCAGCAGGGTTCAGGACACGGTCAATCTCAAAAGGACCAATATACCTGGGAGACAACTTTCGAGACTCACACTGCAGAGGAAGGTCACGTGTGGAGAGCCAGACCCGTTGTCCAGGCTTGTAGTCAGGGGCTGGAACACGATGACGGTCTGCCAGCCTCCGGTTGCGCTCCGCCGTACGACCCAGCGCAGCCCTGACCCCACGCCAGACCCGACGAGCTCTTCTCAGGTGCACCTGAATAGAAGGCACCGCCACTGCCGTCTCCTGTGTTGGGAAAAGGGGAGGCTGGTAGCCGTTAGATGCCATGAATGGAGACATGCCTGTGGCCGAAGAGACCAAGGTGTTGTGGGCATATTCAATCCAAGCCAGGTGAGTAGATCAGGAAGCAGGGTGATCGGCCGCCACACAACGGATGGCAGCCTCCAGGTCCTGGTTCGCCCGTTCCGTCTGACCATTTGATTGCGGGTGATAACCAGATGACAAACTGAGTGTAGCCCCGATGACCCTACAGAAAGCCCCCCAGACCCGGGAAGTGAACTGGGGACCCCTGTCGGAAACAATGTCCTGAGGAAGTCCATGAAGCCTAAAAACATGCTGAACCAGGAGATTAGCGGTCTCGAATGCCGTAGGCAGCTTAGCAAGGGCAATAAAATGGGCAGACTTAGAAAAACGGTCAACAACTGTCAGAATGGCGGTGTTACCCTCTGACGGGGGAAGTCCAGTAACGAAGTCCACAGCAATGTGCGACCAAGGGCGATGAGGCGTCGGAAGTGGATGAAGCAGTCCGGCAGGGGGACGATGAGACGGCTTGTTGCGGGCACAAATGGAGCAGGCAGAGACAAATTCCCGGGTGTCAGGTATCATGGACGGCCACCAGAAGCGCTGTTGCAGCAGGAACAGCGTGCGGTGGACCCCAGGGTGGCATGCAAGTGTAGAGTTGTGACCCCACTGCAGCACAGCAGACCTGGCAGACGGGGGCACGAATAGGAGACCGGCAGGACACGTAGGTGGGATGGGGAGGTTCTTCTGAGCCTCCTGCACGACCTTCTCTACCGCCCAGCTGGCAGCTCCTACCACACATGAAAAGGGCACAATGGTGTCCTCCCCAGGCTCAGCACCAGTAGATTGGTCAAACTGACGAGATAGGGAGTCGGGCTTCCCATTCTTGGATCCAGGGCGGTAGGTGAGTGTGAAATTGAAGCGGCCCAGGAACAGGGCCCACCGAGCTTGACGAGAGTTGAGCCTGCGAGCAGAACGGATGTAGGACAAGTTCTTGTGATCCGACCATACCAGAAATGGTTGAGAAGCACCCTCCAGCCAGTGTCTCCACTCCTTGAGCGCCAAGACCACCGCCAACAGTTCCCGGTTCCCCACATCGTAGTTCCTCTCGGCAGGAGTGAGACGCCGAGAGAAGAAGGCGCAGGGGTGCAGCTTCTGGTCAGAGGCAGATCGCTGGGACAGGACGGCTCCAACTCCAGTCTCCGAGGCATCCACCTCCACCACGTATTGAGCTGTAGGAACAGGGTGGCACAACACAGGAGCAGAACAGAACAGGTGCTTCAACTTGACAAAAGCCTTGTTCGCTTCAGTTGACCAGGAAAACGGGACCTGTACTGAGGTAAGTCTGGTAAGGGGAGAGGCTACTCTGCTGTAGTTCCGAATGAATCTCCGGTAAAAGTTAGCAAATCCTAAAAACCTCTGAAGTTGCTTCCTGGTAGCAGGTGTCGGCCACTCCGCCACGGCTTTGACCTTGGACGTATCAGGCTCTAGCTGTCCCTCCCCCAACACAAAACCCAAAAAACTAACAGAGGACACGTGAAAAGCACATTTCTCGGCCTTAACATAAAGTCTATTTTCTAATAACCGCTGCAAAACAAGTCTGACATGCTGAACGTGCTCACTCTCAGTGCGGGAGAAAATCAAAATATCATCCAAATACACAAACACAAATCTATTCAGCATGTCACGTAACACGTCATTAATGAGTGCCTGAAAAACAGCGGGAGCATTAGTAAGTCCAAATGGCATAACGAGGTATTCGAAATGTCCCAACGGCGTGTTAAATGCCGTTTTCCACTCATCCCCCTCTTTAATCCTCACCAAGTGATAAGCATTACGGAGGTCCAACTTGGTGAACACAGTTGCCTGGTTTAAAGAGCTGAATGCCGAGTCAAGGAGAGGCAGGGGATATTTGTTTTTGACAGTAATATCATTTAAGCCCCTAAAGTCAATACAAGGGCGCAGAGACTTGTCCTTCTTGTCCACGAAAAAAAACCCGGCCCCCACAGGAGAAGAGGATGGCCGAATGAGTCCGGCAGCCAAACTCTCTGTAATGTACGTCTCCATAGCCTCTCTTTCCGGTATTGACAGTTTGTACAGCTTGCTAGATGGCAGTGGAGCACCGGGGATTAGGTCTATGGAACAGTCATAAGGCCTATGTGGGGGCAAGGAAGAGGCACGGTCCTTGGAAAAAACCTCCTGGAGGTCATGGTACGCTGGAGGGACTGACGACAAGTCCACTGGCTTGGGAGGAGATGGCATGTCCATCCTGGGAGTGGGAACAGCTGCACGCAAACAGTGAGAGTGGCAAAATAAACTCCAATTAACAATGGATTGACTTGACCAGTCCATGTGAGGGTTGTGGAGGATGAGCCAGGGAAGTCCCAGAACGAGGGGAGCAGAAGGTGAGGGAATGATGTAGAGTGAAATAAGCTCATGGTGATTCCCAGAAATCAGCAAGGACAGAGGTACTGTACGGTGAGTTATTCGGGACAGCACTCTACCATCTAAGGCCAGGACCTCTTTAGGCTCAGGAAGCAATTCTGATGGGATGTTGGCCCTAGACACAAACTCCGAGTCGATAAAATTGTCATCTGCACCAGAGTCCACCAGGGCAAAGACAGGAATACAGGTTGCATTGAGAGAAATAGTCCCTCTTAGTTGGAAACGCTTGGAGGGCTTGATGGGGGTCTGGCTCACCAGCGCCCCTCCCGAGGCTAGCCGAACAGGGCAACTGGGCAGCATGTGGCCAGCCTGGCCACAATAAAAACAGAGACCTTGGCGATGACGACGCTGACGTTCCTCCGGAGGAAGCCGCATACCACCAAGCTGCATGGGCTCCTCAGGTGGTGAAGCGGTGGAGACCAACTCAGGCAGAGGAGGAGCAGGAAGCCCGGGTCGGCTGGGAATCCCGGGCCAGGAACCAGTAACGGGGGAAATGACCCTGTCTGCTCTCTCCCTGAGTCTCTCGCGAAGGCGGTTATCGAGCCTTATCGAGAGGGAAATTAAGTCCTCTAATGAACCCACCTCATCTCTGGCAGCCAGTTGGTCTTTAACCTCTTCACTAAGGCCCCGGAAAAAAATGGTCTGGAGGGCTTTGTCATCCCACTGGCACTCAGCGGCCAGTATACGGAAATCAATAGAGTAGGGGGAAACTGAACCAGAACCCTGGTGCAAGGACAGTAACCTATTACCCCGCTTCTTTTCCCTGTAGTGGATGGTCAAAGACCTTCAACATCTCAGCTGTAAATGAGTTAAGGGTGTTACAAACTGGTGAATGACTGTTAGCTAGCGCTACTGCCCAGGCTGATGCTTTTCCAGAAAGAAGGCTCATGATAAAAGCTACTCTGGACTGATGCGTGGAGTAGGTGAGTGGCTGCTGATCAAAAACTAAAGTACACTGATGCAGAAACTGGTTACATGACCCTATTTCACCTGAATACCGGTTGGGAGTCGGAATAAAAGGTTCACGGGGCTGTGCAGCC
Source organism: Oryzias woworae (assembly GCA_016861445.1). Lineage (NCBI taxonomy): Eukaryota > Metazoa > Chordata > Actinopteri > Beloniformes > Adrianichthyidae > Oryzias > Oryzias woworae. The sequence goes on from BOLG01001664.1 coordinate 6,312,774, forward strand.
TGGAAGGGTGCAGGAGCAGATGCTGAAGGAGCCGGAAAAGGAGCATCAGCGGAGTCTGGGGCCGGAACTGGTCGAGGTGAAGTCAGAGAGGTGAGTTGGGTCGTAACCTCCGTCAGTCGTTTCCCCAGCTGGTTTACGCCTTCTGAGAGATCTTGGATGGTGTTCATCACAGACTGAATGGCTTGGCCCTGCTGTCCCACAAGAGCTCCCTGAGACGCAATCGCCTGCTTGATCCTCTCGGTTTCAGCTAGAGTCCGGTTCAGTTGTTCAGCCTCTGCGGGGTTCATTGTGGCCAGATGATTTTGTTAAGGGTGCGAAGGAGAACCCCGACGCAGAGTGTCGAAGAAGGTGTAACAGATTTATTTTGCAGCAGCCAAAAATCAAAAATGGAGGCAGGGAGTAATCCAACTGGGCAGGAATGGCGCTTGGCAAGAGTAGAATCCACATGGACAACCTGACAGAATCATCTGGCAAACAGTGGTGGTGGGTAGACTGGTTTAAGTGAGGTGCAGCTGATGATAGGATTGAGTGCAGGTGTCTCTGGAGTGGTTGGACACACCCCCTGCCACTCACATGCTCTGAAACAAGGAAGTGAGGGGAAAAAACAACACAGAGCCTCCACAGCCATCACAGGATCAGATCTGTTGTATAATAAAAACAAGAAAAGTTGACCATTAAATAAACTTGGCCTTTGCTGAATGGTAATTATTCAAACAATTATTAAAGAGGCATTTAATACATTTCATTATTTAATACAATACTGTACACTCAAAGGTTGAATAATGGATAATGTACTGTATGCGTGCGTAATAATACATTAATATACCACGTGGAAGCAATACCGTTGGATGTTTGATTAGGCTAAAGTCAATTAATTTCTTACTCTTCCTACGGTCATAATTAATATCTCAAAGGGCATTATAATAACCTTTCTGATCTTTTTGCCACAGTCTTATAAAATGTTGCTGCAACCCTGCGCGACACTTTACTGCAGAACGTTACTTTTACATGTCGTCATGGGCAGAGTTAAAAAGGGACAAAAACTATGTAAGATTGACTTATGGAGTTTATGTGGAGGACTAGACAAACTAATCAAAGTGTTCTGCAAAAATAACATTAAGAAGAACGCCCAATGGAATTCAGAGGTATGGTCGAAAGTATCGTTAGCTGTGTTTGGAGAAAACAAATTACATTTAAAAAAATGGCTTCATGTAGTGTGGACAGCAAACAGAAAAGGAGTCAGAACTCGTGTTTTAAAAATACTGCGTTCTGGGACTGGTACAAAGACTGATGGAGAGTGCAGCAAGCCCCGAGAACTGGACCAAAGTAACATTTCTAACACAGGTCAGTATGAACACTTTTAATTTCTCTGATCAAGAACAATTAAGAGTATTCTCACTGACTTGGCAGATGCTAAAATTATTCTCTAGGCTAAACATGAAAAAAACAAACAAATCCTCCTGAAAGTTACAATGATACATGCAATCATGTATCATGCAAATTATGTCAATATTTTTCCTTTTTAAATGTCAAGTTGAGTGTTGTAATCAATTATACTCATTGATAAAAATGTTTTCGCATTAAGCAATACTTTAATCTTCCTCCTCACAATTAGGGGGATGTTGTAACACATTTTTGGATGGTGGCAGTTATAATTGTTAATAAAATGTTGTAATTGACCCCAATTTTTAAATACATGTATGATTAATAATCGATCATTTTTGATTAAAGCTTGTCTCTCATTCACAGTCTTCTAAATGTTTGGCCTACTATCAATAACCTTTTGACATTCAGAACTGTCCACCAATGTAAAAGTCAATGGAAAGTCATTGAAAGCTATGACTAAATTGTATTGCATTTCCCAGTTACACTTTTCAGAGAGTAAAGCAAGAACCAAGTTAGGAAAACATCAATCAAGCTTAAACAACTTGATTTAAGTGCCGATGAGATACTCAAAAACAGTGTAAAATTGTAAACTTCATGAGTCACAAAGAACTATCCAAAGACCGTGTCAATATATGACATACCTGCCTTGGCAAAGACAACCCTTTCAGAGGCATCCTGGACAAGCTATATTACAGTGCCATGTTTTTTTCCCCAGTTATTAAAGCGATATTTTTGAAAAATTTGCAAATCACTACCACAATTATTGACCTAGCTTGTGCCCTGATTTGCCACTTGAAATTGGAATAATATTAATTTGGACAGTTCAGTTCTTATACAAAATAATAATTTAAAAAAAAAGCGTTTTTAAGACATATTTTATTCCCAGCAGCAGCTTCCCAGCTCAGTAGATATACAATAATGACTGACTGTTGACTTGTAGAAACGTACGGCAACTATGGGGTCATTTGTAACATTTCAGTTAGCATTTTGGAGATCAAAGCTTTTCTTTTGTTTTTTTTCTAAGGCAAACACTACATCTTGTCTACATGCGAATAATTTTAGTTAGTAAATGTGCATAACATTACATGTCATACACATCAATGTAAGAGTTTTTATAATATTCATGGTATCACCTATATACAGACAGTGATGGAGAGAGCGACTGGAGCCCACAGCCTGCGGACCAACAAACACTAGAAGAAATTATTGACAGTGATGGAGAGCGCGACTTGAGCACAAAGACAATGCAGCATTTTGAAAAGAACTACAGAAAGACAAGTCATGGACCAAAATCATTCAAAATTTACATTTCTCAAAAGAAATGGAGACAAATCAAGCCTTTAAAGGGAAGCTTAAAATTTCAAAAATCATGGACACACATTATTTATGATAAATTCCGCAAAAAAACCCATGCTGCACATTAGTATTTACATATCAGCACATCAAACTCACACACAGTCGAAAAAAAGCCACAGCATATTGAATGATGAAAGTTGTGTGCTCTTTCAAAGGATGCAACGCACACTACACCTTACAAGTAATGAAAAAACCAGGCAAAAGGTGACCCAAAAATTCCTATATATGTTACAAGGATTGGCAGGGTGACACATTGTCAAGGAGAATTCCGTTCACGCCCTGCAAGTTACTTAAAACGAGGAAAAATTGCAAGGTCAATACATGAAGGCATTAGCAACACATATTATAGGAATCTCCAAAAAACACCAGTTCCTGAACTTATGGCTGGAAACATTACAAGAAGTCTGAACAAAACAATTCTTAAAGTTATTTCTTATGAAATTAAGAAGAGCACAAGACTTCATGATGATGTGATGCTTGAACTAATTCTGACACAGAAAATTTTAAAAGACACAGACATTTCATTCACATTTTGGCCTGGATATATCCAGCATCTTCAAGTTGATCCTTTTGGAATTCATCTGTACACAGAGACTGGTCTTCTTATTTTGGTGCAGCACCTGCGTAAAGGACTGCCTATTACTCTTCATTTAGATGCTACAGGTGGTGTCAGTAGAATACCAAATCAGCCCAAAAGGGTGTTCTACTACAGCATCACTCTACCAGGAAACGGGAAAGACAAGCCCCATTTGCCTGTATCAGAATTAATAACAAACGACCACACTATTCCAAATCTGTCCTTTTGGCTCCTTCAGACACTGGCAAAGGTCAGGAAGCTGACAAAATACAGCATTAGTCAGGTAGAGATGGATCATAGCTGGGCACTCATCCAGAGTTCTGCTGTCATTCAATAGGCAAGACATTATAGCATACCTGCTGTACTGCTACAATATAGTAACGGGAATCAACTCTCAGTCAGACTGTCATAAAAAAACAACACTTCACCTGTGTTCTGCATACGTAATTAAGGCCATTCATGGAGCCTTTGGCAAAAAAACAAAGGACAAAGGCCTGAAGGAGTTTGCCACTCACTGTGTGGCACAACTAATAAATGTTACAAATATGCAAATATGCTCAAATATGTGCTGTTTTTAACACAGAAAAAACAACTACAACAGTTGAAAAATGTCTGGAAGAGCTTCACAAAGAAGTTCAAGGAAGAACTCTTCATCAAGACACACTTCAAGAGGTACAGGCATTTGAAGAGGATGTCACTTGTGAGGGAAGCACAATATTTGCCAGCTCACCTTTAAGGAAGGACTTTTCAGATGTGCTTAAGGCAGTCATGTCATCTGTCGAACCTGAGGAGGCTGAGGAATACAACAAATATTATTGTCCTGAAATACTTCATGTATTAATGAAGGACTACATCCCTATATATCCTCTCTGGTCAGGAATTATGCTGGGTGATCTGCGAAGACACACCACTGACTCTGTGTTTTATGACAGTCTCAGAAAACATGAACTGTCATGCGGAAAATTGGTTCAGTATTTTAAAAACCAAAATACTTCAAAAAACACTGAATCTCCGACCAGCAGCATTTGTCCAGAAAATGAATGCATCTCTTCAGGGGAGATACAGGGAACACATTTTAAGGAATGACTAACCTGAAAGATTGCTGGAGAAGTGCTGGACTTTAAAAAGATCGGATTTGGAAAACTCTGAAGAGCGATGGTCAAAAAAGAGTGCAACTGAGAACAAACAAAGAAAAACAAAATACTTCCATCCACCTGAAGTTCTGAGAACAAACAAAGAAAAACAAAATACTTCCATCCACCTGAAGTTATGCCCTCTCCAAAAGAAAAAGTAAGCATTATTTATGGAGAGCTCAAGTGTAGAAATAAATAACCATAAAAAGAGATAAGGCATATTCATGTTGACTCACTTTTGTATATCCTTGCAGGCATGCATAGGACATCCAAAAAGAAAAAAGAAAATAGAAAGTACTGATTTGGATTCTACAAGAACGATCACATCACAGGTTTGAACTTTTTTAATTAAGATAAAAAATGTACAATTTTTATGTAAATTACTTTTGCAGGCAATGGAAGAGTCACACAGACAGCAATCTAGTGCAGAGAAACAGACCAATGCCAAAGCTGACATCAGGAAAGATGACATTGTAGAGGTAAAACGTTTAAATTAGTATTCACTGTGGGGGATTTAGTTTAATTATTAAAAGGTCAAAGTTCTTATGGATGGGTAAATATATATATATATATATATATATATACATATATATTTACACATTATCTGAAATCACAAAGTTCTTAAAAGGAAATTCTTATTTAAATACTTTTGTTATTTATGGAAATGATTATTAATTAGTAATTATCACATTCTTTTTTCTGTCCTAACAAGGCTCTTTGGAATTTGAAAAACAAAGAAGTTGTGGTTGTGATAAAAACAGCTGACAAGGATCGCTCCTGACATTGCACCTAACAGAATTTAACACCCTGAAACCACATAGCTGGTTAGCTGGGGAGGTAAGCATTTTATTATCATACATATACAATTTTGATGTTTTTTTGTTATCAGAGTCAAGTGACTGGTGCCCTTTGATAACGACATATAAAAGCAAAATAATTTCTTTGTCCATATAATAATGTTTACATGTTTCAAAATTATTAGAGAGTAATAAAATACACCTTCCATCAAACTCATTTTGACAGGTGACCTTTGACCCCAAAGTCATAAATCATAATTTCTGACTGACAGATTAAGCATAATCGATTAAATATAAATTTGATATTAAAATAATATATTCATAAATGATATGTAAATGACCCATAAATCATAATTTTGATGGATAAATGAAGCATAATTTAATTCCGGATTAAGCATAATCGATTAAATATAAATTTGATATTAAAATGATATATTAATAAATGATATGTAAAATGACCCATAAATCATAATGTTGATGGATAAATGAAGCATAATTTAATTCATGCGAATTTGATATTAAAATGATAAATGACGTAGGTATAAAGTAAAATAAAAGAATGCAAGGTTGATAAAAAAATGTTTATTGGCGACCGGCTTACCCCCCCCCCCAACCCCCTCCACACCCCACACCCCCACCCCCCACCTCCCTCCACCCCCACCTCCCCTCCACACCCACCCACCCACTCTCCCCACCCCCTCCTGCTTCACAAGTTGAGGAAAACTGTTTTGGAAGAAAAAAAAAAATAAATCCTTGAAAGCCCCTAAACGTCAAAAAGATGTTTAGCTAGTCTTTCACAGACACCCGATAAGTACCCTGATGAGAAAAGCGTTAGTTTAGGAAATCTGTTTTGGAAAAAGGAAATACAATAAATCCTTGAAAGCCCCTAAACGTCAAAAAGATGTTTAGCTAGTCTTTCACAGACTTTCATCAATGCCCTGACAAGAAAAGCGTACGAGCGCGCTGCCCATTCACCTCACGGCGAGACAAAAATGTTAAAGTAGCGAGGGCAGAGAGGGATTTTGGATTTCTACCCAGCAACACCCCGCCTCCTCCTCATCAGCCGTTGGACAAACAGCGCATGCCGGATGACACACACACACGCACGCACGCACGCACGCACACACACACACACACACACACACACACACACACACACGCACACACACACACGCACACACCTGTTCAGAGGTCAGGGAAAGATAAACAGAGTGCACTTAGATGCGGTCATAAACGCTATAAAACGCCGGAAAAGGCAAAACATAAGAACCGATCGATACGCTTTGTGGCTTAAGACAGACCAAGTTTACTCATGGTGCAATGACCCTGATGAAAACCAATAAGCTCTTTTGTGGTTTAAGACAGACGGAGTTTACTCATGATGCAATGACCCTGACTGAAACTGATAAACTCTACGGAACGCCGGAAAAGACAAAACATGAGAGGCAATCTGGATGCGAAATAACCCCCCCTTTTGCGGGATGAGACAGACAGACACCCTCATCCTAGACGCTATGACACTGATTAAACCCAATAAAATCTCGACCGCCTGGGAAAAACAAAACATGAGAGTCGATCGGGTTGCTTTAACAGCCCGGTATATCACGGTATAAGAAGGTCGAGATTTTAACCTAGGTCAGATCCATCAGCATTCGGACGCGCGCGCTCACGTGTCCCGGATTTCCGAACATGTCTGCGGGTCCCGGAACAAAGAACTCCGGTGAGAAACAAACTTTTAACTCTAACTCTTTTATTAATAAAAATAATAAACAAAAGCTTCAAATTCTCTGTTTTTTAATTTATTCTTGTAGAATCACAAACATGCGTTGATGTTCATACAAGATTTTCGCAGGAATTCATAAGAGGTGAGTCGAGACGTTCTTGTTATATTCCTGAAAACAACGGTGATTTAACGCTGTTTTTTTTCAAAATTACAGAATTTTTCGGTCCCACTCAGCCTTAATTGGGTGAGTTTCTCCCCCATCAAATACATGTAATCTGTAAAAAAAACTTTTTTAATTGATTTGACATTTTTAATATACCGTTCGTACGCTCTTCTCACACATACAGAAATACCGGAAGGCGAGTCTCGAGCGGAGAACGACCCGGATGTGATTGACGCGTCACATCCCGCCCCGGAACTTCAAAAACCAGCACTGGTGCTACATGAAACAGGTCCGACCAGAACTGCATCCGTTCAGACTGCTCAGCATTCGTTTTCACACAGTCCGGCCGGGCGTCAGTGGGTTTTTAGCCCGTCAAACTCACCACCGAACCGGATCACCCCGCAAACGGTTAGACCCACCGAACCGACGCGGAGGATCGGATTTCAACGTCGGGGGACGGCCCGCGGCGTGCATTACCGGCGCGTGCCGAGAAGTCGCCCAACCCCCGTCGCAGCCCCGAGAGAAAGACGCGGACGAGGATCGGGAGACACAGGTTAGCTTTCGGCTAACACGCGGTTACGAGGCGCTACCGGTTTGAATTTGACCCTGGTTTTTCTCCCTCTCTGTTAGATTTTCAGGATCCGAGGGACATTGAGCCTGAAGGAAGACGATTCTACCTCATCTGTCGTCTGATCCAGCTCACAGAGTCCTTTCTGGAAAAAGTGTGACTGTTTTGAATTTGTGCTGATTTCATAAATATGGTTGGAAAAAACACACAGACCAGTTTTTTATTCCTTTAAAACGTTCAGGGTGTGACTTTTGAAAATGTGTGATTCAACGAGTGAACAAAGCTTGAGGATTCTGAATGAATTAATAAGTTCTGATCCGAATGAAGATGCGCATTCATCGGCACCTGGTAATGTTTTAGAAGATGTGATGTTTGACCGAGATTCTCTCGACGGGTTGAATTTTTTCCCCGATTTAGAAGACGCCGTTTCAGAAAGGCGTGAGCAGCGGCCTTTACAAACGCCCTCCCCTGTGAACTTTGAAATTTGTCCCGAATTGTCTCCCCCTGCTCAGACGGTTCCGACAGAAAATGAGGAACCGGAATTTGCTCCGATGCCGGTTGAAAATGCTTTACGACGGCAGCTGGTGGAGGATACAAATTCTCCAGATTCCTCCATGCATTCAATCCCGTCTGAACTTTTGGAAATGCTACAGAATTGTTGTGATGGTTTAGAACTCCCACACAGCGTTTGTTTGACGCCGCAGCGCTCGCCGCCGGCGGACCGTGGTGAAACACAATCCGCACGGACAGAAACCGTATTCAGCCCCTTAAGAAGGGCTTTGGAACTGCTCCAACAGCCGTTTCGAACGCCGCCTGTTTCACCACCCCCAGAGCAGCAGGATGGTCAAGGATTGTAGGCTGAAGCTCCAGCTGACCCGGCTGGAGAGGAGGAGGAGGGGGGGCGACGACGTCACCACCCCGACGTCGGCTGCGTCAACGTCACACGCACCGTCAACGTCACACGCTTTGGAGGATCCCGCCACGCCCCCTGCGAGGTCTCAAGCAGCGGGGAACACCTCATCAGCGCGGGACACACCCTCAGGTCAGGTGCGGCGCGTGCCACGCGATCGTTTTAACAACGTTGAAATAAGAAGGGTTTTTAACGTGCCCGGTCCCGACGGCACGCCCGACTTGGCCCAGTTTTACACGGATGTTGTCGGCGTTCTCGCAGAGTTAGCAGAGACGGTCGGAACAGAAGCAGAGAGGGGGGACGTAGTGCAGTTAGAGGTCATAGGTCGAGATGTTCGTTCTCACACCAGCTTGAGAATAAATGAAACTGTGGACAGGCTAGCCATACAGCAGGCCTTTGAGGAGCTGCTGGAGAGAGCCATTCAGTCCAACGCCAGCATAGCCTCAGACGCAGAATTGGAATTGATTGTACAAATTGTTCACAATCCGAGAGGGGGAGGTAAACGTAAAATTGAAGAATCTTTGGACGTTGAGATATTGGCTAAGAAGAAAAGGCATCTTTATGACCCGGGCGTTAGAAACGATAGATTGTGTTTTGCCATCGGCTTGGCACACCTGTTGCATCCTCAGTGCACGGATGCTCAGGTCGAGGTCAAAGCTCGTGAGTTGCAACGTTTAGCCGGTTTGAATGAGCAGACGCCCGTCACTTTTAGCGACGTGCACAAATTTGAGAGCTTTTTAAAATGCAAAATCGTGATCTTCTACAAAAACCCGGGGCAGAAGCCAATTTCTCACTTTGAGACGGCGTTTCCTGACAGATCAGCTCCGTTGTTTTTATTTCTGATCAAAAATCATTACTACGGTGTAAAAAATCTGAAAGGCTTAATGGGTTGGTCCTACGTTTGTAACTTTTGCTATAAACCTTATACAAACCCACACTTTCATCGCTGCGCGGGTCATTGCTCAACCTGTAATGACCCTCTATGTTTGACTGTAAATGAAACCTGGACAGAGTGTCCCGATTGTCATAAAAGCTGCCGCACGCAGAGCTGCTTTGAGAGGCATAAACAGCCTAGAGCAGGCCCAAATTCTCCCAGCATCTGCGACTCGTACAAAAAGTGCAAAAAGTGTAAAAAAACGCATTACATCCCCCTGAGTGGTGTTGTCAGGAGTCACGAATGCGCGCCTTTAAAATGTAAAATTTGCAAAGAGAAAATAGAGGGGAGTTTTAAAGAGCACTTGTGTTACATCCAGCCTTTACCCCCAGCGCAGAAACATAACGAGAAGCTCATCTTTTACGATTTTGAGCCGTTTCCCAACAAAAACAACGAGCACGTGCCCTTTCTCGTCTGCACCAAAGCTTTGCGAGGTGAGCCCTGGTGGTTCTACGGTGTCGACTGCGCCAAAGAATTTGTTCTCCATTTCAGAAAAGCCAAATTCCGGGGGTCAGTGTTGATAGTGCACAATTCGAAAGGATTCGACAGCTATCTGCTCCTCAAAGCTATGACGGAGCTGGGTTTAACACCCAAAATCCTCATGAGCGGCGGTAAAATTTTATGTCTGAAAGACGAGGATTGTGATTTGACATTCATCGATTCTCTGTCGTTTCTGACCATGAAATTATGCGACATGCCGAACGCGCTGGGTTTTCAAAACAGATGCAAGGGTTATTTCCCTCACGGTTTTAGCTCGGAGGAGCGATTAAATTACGTCGGACCCTACCCACCCCCTTCCAGCTACGGTTATGAGAGCATGGCTGACGGTCAGCGAGACGATTTTCTCAAATGGTACAACGAGGCGAGCAAAAAAGTCTTCCATTTTAAGAATGAGGCTTTGCTTTACTGCAGAAACGATGTGGAAATTCTGGCTGAGGCCTGCGTGAGGTTCAGAAGCCAATTCCTGAAAGATTGTAACGTGGACCCGTTCAGCTGCGTTACTATAGCCTCCGCGTGCATGAAAGTTTTCAGAACCAATTTTTTAAAACCTAAATCTCTGGCTATACCACCCGCAGACGACTACAGAGGCGTGAGCAAAAGCTTCTCACACGCTTCTATTCAGTGGCTAGAGTTTGAAGCGCGCAGACGGAAGGTCGTCATTCAACACGCGCTAAACCAGGGGGAGCGTCAAATCGGGCCTTATTTCGCAGACGGCTATCTGGAGCTCGACGGAGAAAAATTTGCCTTTGAATTTTTAGGTTGTTTTTTTCACGGTTGTCCCACATGTTTCAGGCCTCAAGATAAATGCCCCCTAAGAGGCTTGACGTTTGAGCAGCTGCACGCCGACGCTCAGGAGAAACTCCAGAAGCTGCGCAGCGTTTATGGCGTAAACACCGTGGTCATATGGGAGCACGAATGGGACGAAATGAAAAACAATAACGCAGAGGTGAAACATTTTCTGGAAACGTTTGAAGCGCCAGAGCCTCTGAAACCACGCGACTCTTTGTACGGCGGCAGAACGTGTCCCATCAAGCTGCGTTACACAGCCGCTGAAAACGAAGCCGTTCATTACGTGGACGTGACTTCTCTGTACCCTTACGTGAACGCCGTCTCGGCTTACCCTCTGGGTCACCCCACCATCATTTACGAAAATTTTGACGCTCCTCAAAATTACTTTGGCTTAATTAAAGCCAAGGTCTTTTCCCCGAGAGGGCTCCTGCATCCTGTTCTGCCGTGCAGAACTTTGGGGAAAAAGCTCATTTTCACCCTCTGCAGGACGTGCGCTGAAATGAACAATCAGGACGGTGAGTGTTGTCACGACGACGAGGCCAGAGCATTGACGGGGGTGTGGGTAACGGTCGAACTCAACAAAGCTTTGGAGAAGGGGTACGTGCTTTGTAGAATTTTTGAAGTGTGGCATTTTCAAAATAAAAGCGATTCAGTCTTTACAGCGTACATGAACACCTTTCTCAAAGGTAAGCAGGAAGCGTCAGGATATCCTCCAAACGCCGCAGACCCGGAGAGTCGTGAAAAATACATTCGCGACTATGAACTGAAGCAGGGTATTAAGCTGGATGCTGAAAATATCAGGTTTAACCCCGCTTGCCGACAGGTTTCAAAATTATGTCTGAACAGTTTGTGGGGCAAATTCGGGCAAAGAATAAATCTTCTGCAGACCGCCTTGGTGAACGACCCGGAGGAATTTTTTCGTTTGATGTTTTCAGGGATGTGTGAGGTGGAATATTTTGCGTTTCTGAACGACGCAACAGCCCTCGTTCAGTGGAAATGCAACAAAAAATGCCTCACCCCGCCAGGAAATTCAAACAACGTGTACGTGGCTTCTTTCACAACGGCGTACGCCCGTCTTAAGCTCTACGGTTATCTGGAACGTTTGCAAGATAGGGTTTTGTACATGGATACGGACAGTCTGATTTATTCAGCGAAAGAGGGTCAGCCCATCCTTGAACTAGGCCCCTACTTGGGAGATCTGACGGATGAGCTGAACGGGGACGTCATTCAGGAATTTGCTGCAGCCGGCCCAAAGAGTTACGCTTATCAGACGAGGAATCGTAAAAAAACGGTCCTCCGTGTCAAAGGCATCACACAGACGCGAGAATGCAGCGAACACGTTCATTTTGACAGCGTCAAGGGGCTGGTGGAGGGGTTTTTGCAGGGTTCAAGAGGTCAGACGCTGCAGACGCCCCAGCGAATCATCAGAAGAGATAAAAAGGGGTTTCTTCTGAAAAACTCTGTATTTTCCAAGCGGTTTCAGGTGGTGTTTGATAAAAGACGTCTCTTTGAAGACGGGACCACTTTACCTTTTGGTTATTGACTGCGACTAGAAAAAAAGTCACACCCTTGAAATGGAGGTCAATTATGATTGCAGAATAAAGGGTCCATTTTCATGTCTGATTGTAGGACCCAGCGGATGTGGAAAGACATATTTTGTAAAGAGTGTTTTGGAAACGTGTGAATATGTTTTGGATTTTGTACCCGAGAATCTTGTGTGGATTTATAATCAACATCATCCTCTGTATTCTGATCTGATGAAAATGAATAAAAACATTAAATTTGGCGAATGATTACCCGATTCTTTTGAAGACCCAAAACTGTTCCCGCCTCATCACAAGCACCTGGTCGTTTTGGACGATGTGATGTTTCAAGCGGCGGATCACCAAGACGTAGTGAAAATATTTACGCAGCACAGACATCACAGAAACATGAGCGTTTTTATGTTGACTCAGAACATATTTCACAAGGGAAAATACAGCCGAACCATCGGGTTAAACTGTAATTATTTGGTTTTGTTCAAAAACCCCAGAGATAAATTACAAATTAATATTTTGGCGCATCAGGCTTTTCCGACGCAGAAGGCCTTCTTTTTAGAAGCCTTTGAAAACGCCACTCTGGAACCGCACGGTTATTTAATGGTCGATCTCACACCCACATGCCCAGAACATTTAAGACTGCGGACGGGGATCCTACCTCATCAAAGAACCGCCGTTTATTTGCCCAAAAAGTCCTAAAAGACCGAGGCCTCTCATGTCAGCGCGGATAAAAAGAAACGTGCCTTTACTCCAGGCTTTGTATCACGCTTCGCCGAAGAAACGGAAAGACATTCTCCAGCACTGCTCTAAGGATTTCATCCAAGCTCTGTGCGAGATTGCTCTTAATCTGCTGAAGGGGAATATACCGTTATCTTCGGGACAATTTAAAAAGCTCAAAAAGAGGAGGAAATTTATCCGGATGTTGGCCGATAAAAAGAACAGTTTAAAAAACAAACACAACCTCTTGATAAAACAGAGCGGGGGATCTTTCCTTCCCCTCCTGCTCAGGACGATCCCTACCGCCATCGAGTTATTTTTAGATATGAGAAAGGCCTTTCGGAAGTAATCTTTAGGTCAGAAAAATGAGAAACGCGCAGAAAATGTACTTGGTTTCTCCTCATCAGCTCCGCAGCGTGAATCATCTTGAGCCCACCATCAGGTTAGAGGCTGCGGATGATTTAGACGCAAACATGAGAAACGTGCTAAATGATCATAGCCTGACCTCTTATGAGAAAATTAAAAAGTACGCTGAATTACTGCGACGCTATCTGTCTCTGGTGAAACAAGAGGAAAAGGAGAGGCCTGTGAGGTCACACGTGGGGCAGAGGGGTCAGGAGCAGCAGCTGCAGCAGGAGGATCAACAGAGGGAGCTGGAAAGGGGGGGTGATGCGGGGGGTGACACTCCCTCGGCTTCACCCTTTGATGATAAACGGGAAAAGGACGGTTCGGAGGTTGAACAAATTTTAACGAGTCTACCCCCACGCGATCGGAAGAACGCAAAGTACATTTTGAGTAAAATTTCACCGGGTGGTGATGGTTGGAATTCAAAAGGCGAGTTTGTTTACGGAGGTAAAACCGTGAACGGATCGCATATGATAGATTTATTGAAATATCTATCCCGGTCGCCAATAAACATTTTTTTATCAACCTTGCATTCTTTTATTTTACTTTATACCTACGTCATTTATCATTTTCATATCAAATTCGCATGAATTAAATTATGCTTCATTTATCCATCAACATTATGATTTATGGGTCATTTTACATATCATTTATGAATATATTATTTTAATATCAAATTTATATTTAATCGATTATGCTTAATCTGTCAGTCAGAAATTATGATTTATGACTTTGGGGTCAAAGGTCACCTGTCAAAATGAGTTTGATGGAAGGTGTATTTTATTACTCTCTCTATTATTAATTGTAGAATAATGTTTTAAGTGTTTTATATATAATAAATATGTAAGTAAGTATACAATATAAATATTTTTTTTTCTACATCAACATGTTGAACCTCTTAAAATAATGTACGAATTTGTTTTTTCCAGACAATGGAAGTCTACTTACAAGTGCTGCTGAACACCAACAATATTGAAAGAAAAATTTTCTTAATCAATCACTACTCTGCCGGCGTGATCATCTTTGGTGATAGGTCTGCACTAAGTAACCATAGTTACAGAAAGGTCAGACTGTTTTAAAATACATAAACTGAAGAATAACATCTGTATGTGACTTGTAGATGTCATTATTCATTTTTCAAGGATAAATTGTATAATACATTGTACAAGACTTTAAATTAAATTATAACTATGTCAAATATTGTTCTATTAAAAGTTTTTTATGATTATAATGAATTTTTAACATGTGTAACTCTTTACCCCCAACAGATTGAGTGCACAAGCTGTGGAAGATCGTATCACTCCATATGTTTGAACATGACTGACCAAGAAATAGACAGCCTGAAAAGAACAGAGTGGTTGTGTGAAATCTGTAAATAATCTGTTAATAAGTCCCTAAAATGTGTAATACTACATATAATTTTTCTAACTTAGTCATTGTGTGATATTTATTTTTACCTTTGATTTTTTAAATTATTTAGGTGAACTGCAGAAATGTAGTGTAATGTAAATATTTGGTTTTTATAACAATGTATGTTAATTATTTTATAATATTCACCAAGTGATTTATATTTATTGTTTTTTTTTTGCATGAAGAATGTTATTTTGAAGACATTAACATTTATTCAATATTTGAATGACAAAAAGATAAAATGGTTTTGCAAGTCTATTATGGTCAAAGTAAGAAAATATTGTACATGTAATGTTCTTGTTTAAATTCAAAGATTTTAAAGACAAAAAGTCTTCCAATAGCCATTGTTGATGTTTAATTTTCATTAATGTTGTTAATGCAGATTTTATTTATTTTTTAACATTGTTACTTTTGTAAAACAGATTTTAAACCGTAAAGTTACATCTTTTTATTATTTTAGGTACAAATATTTTATTACAAAGCTATCTTGCTATTTCTATCGCAGAAAGCTAATATAAACAGAGATTATGTTAATTTTCATTAAGAAGAGTTTTATAAGTGCAATGTCTGTGGGCCAAATAAAAAAAAATTGTAAAAGTCACATATTTTCCTCTGTTGAATGAGGGTACTTTCATGCGGCTATGATTTTCACAATAAAAGCTATTGCGAAAAGAAGGCTGATTTTATGATCAAAATGACAGTTTTGAGCCCTGAAGCAGAAAACAAATGGTTGTGAAAGTTGCGTACTGTCTTCCTGTACTGAATGAGGGTACTTTCATGCTGATCTGATTTTCACAATAAAAGCTATTGCAAAAAGAAGATAATCTTTTGCGTGCATTTCCACGTTTGACCACTAGGGCCAAAACAAATGGTTGTGAAAGTTGCCTACTCTGTTCCTCTTTTAAATGGGGCTATTTTTATGTTGCTATGACTTTTAACAAATATTTATCTATATATTTTGCCAAAAAAAAAGAGGTGTTCCCTATATGCAATTTTTCATTTGACCAGTAAGAGTTTGAAAAAAATGTTTAAAAATTGCACTTTATATCTTTTTAAGAATGGTTAGTTTTATGTTAATATGATTTTTTTTTAGAGAAAAATACTTTTTTTTTTGTTGCATATCCATGAGAATTTTTTTTCCTCTGACACTGGCTGGTTCTTAGTTTTTACAAAACTCCTCACTCTTGCACTTTGTAGTCGGTCCCTTGTCTTCAGCAGCGGAGCACGTAAGGCACTGCCGCTGATCTTACATGGAAAAGGTTTTTGTGATCGTTTTCTCGTTGCATGCGCCGTGAAAAATGACAACGAAGCATGTGAAATTATGTTTGTTTAGGCACCTCTTCGGAAAAACCTTTTAAGCAGCTGAAGGCAAGGCGCTGGAGAAATATTGCCGTTTATCGCTGAATGTGTGTTGAATGTCGAAAATGAAACTAACAACCTCGCTAACTCAATGCACAGTCACAGCCGTGACTTTCTTGTTGTTTGTGGCATTGACGGCTGTTCCCGTGAGTACCAAGTCAAACGAACGCACACTCATCATCTTCTCCAAGCTGAAAGAGCCGAAGATGAAGGGTTGGCCTCCCGTGGCTTATCAGTAACCAGTAGCTTCAGAGCGCAACGTGACGGGCAACCAAGCTGCAGAAGTTATTGATGAGGAGGGTTCAAACAGGATCTCTCAAACAGTACGTAATGTTGTTTTAATGCTTGGTTTTGGTCTCATTATCAAAACTAAACTATATATATAGCATATAATATATAGTATATAATATATATATATATATATATAATATATAATTCATATAATTCATTTTAAAGGCAATTACTTAATATTTAAATATGCTCTCACTGTTTCAACTGATTTATAAAAAGTCAAGTGTTTAACACTTTACACTTAACCTTTTTGTTTTGTATTTGTTTTACATCCATGGCTCATGTTAAATAATTTAGTTTTTTCTGTCTTGTTGATCTGTGATAAGCAGATTTTTATCCCATTGGGTGAAAGCAAAATTGAATTAAATCACACAAAACACGTTTCATGTGTTAGTTGCTGGAGCAGATATTATTGTGGAATGAACAAGGCAGAAGAGACACTGGTCAGTTTTATGAGCTGAGATGTGTAGGATGCCGCAATGACCGGATGCAAAACATTTATTTCTTCAGGGTGGAGCTTCAGAATCTGCAGAGGAGAATCTGGAAGTCAACCTTCACAGACAAGCAACTGCTTTTCTACTTCCAGCCACTGACACAGGTAGCATTCATTTATGTTTTGTGTGAGTGTGTATAAAATTTTGATTAGCAACATTAGTTGATATAATCAATAAATTTACATTTCTAAGCAGGGGCTTTTAGACTCTATTGAAGTTTTTAAAAAAAAGTAAATTGGCTTCTTCTGCTTCTTTCCCTGACAGTTTGAAGTGCACCAGCACTTTTGCTCTTAATGTAAGATGAATAGCTAAACAATTTGTGTTAATATTCTTGTAAAGGGGCCATACCATGTTTTTCTTAAGCCTTTCAGGGTAAACTATATCCATATTTATGATCATATATTACCTTTGGCACACTAAAGAACAAATTATTTATTTAGGAAAATTATGTTTTTTGGTGAGTTCTTTTCATGCTGACTTGATCTCTGAGGCACCACGTTTAGCTCCTTGTTGGTCCCGCCCATATCACTATTCCATCCTAGAGCCGGCCACAGTGTGCCTGCCTCAGCGCTGGCTATCAATCTTTGTGGGTGCCGCCCATTTCATCATGTCAACCTTGATCTGCCTTGAGTCTCACCCACAAAAACAAACAACATCCAAACTTTTTCAAAATGGACGTGCATAAAAGGAAAGTGTTTTAGCCACACACCTCTAGCTCCAGTGCATGTTTGTATTAGGCTGAGCAGTGCTGGCAGCTCTTCCCGGAAGGGGCTGTTCTCACTTGTCTACGTCAGCTAATGAGCACCCACTTGTTTTTGTGGGTTGGGCGGGGCTGGTGCTCAGAACGCTGGTTTGTAGAGTAGTGCTCAGAAATGGGTAAATGGATCAAAATACTGCTTTAGGCGTTGTTTATATTGAGGAACTAACATTTTAATATACTTATAGCTAAAAAAATGATTGCATGTGGAATATGTCATTTTAAATCTAGATTTAAAAGTTACGATCCCAAAAATCATTGCATCTGCACATGCAAGATTAATACTTATGACATCCTTTTTTTCTTTTACAGAGAGCTTTAAACCAGATGGTGAATGGTGTCCAGCAGTATCAAGCATCATTACTGGAGCATCTAAAATGTAAAATGAACAATATGATTGACCAACATTCTGGGGATTTACATCAATTGAGGAATGAGGCTGTGGCCATTTTCGATGAGTTTATTGACCCATTCAGTGAAATTACAACAACCCATTTGCAGGATAAAAAAATTAAAGAGCTACTGCAACCAGTTGAACCAGAGGTTATTGTTTCTAAACAAACAGTGGGTTATATAAAACGTGGACATGCTAGAGCTTTTACCATTAAGGATCATTACTTTTATTATATTCCCTTAATAAAAAGTTTGGAGCAGCTCCTAATGCACTCAAGAATTATTGCAATGATTGAAGATGTTTGGCGGCTAAGTGGGGACGGATTTTTTCAGAATATAACCGATGGGCAGATTTTTAAATTGCAGCCGTTGTTTTTGAAAGTACCTTCGGCATTGCAGATAATTTTATACACAGATGAAATTGAATGATACAATCCTCTTGGATCTCGGGCAATAAAAAACAAATTTTGTTTACAAAAAGGACAATGGCAAATCATTTAAGGCAATGTAGTGACATTGAAAGGGCAAGCACGGATTTTCTGAAAGAAAACTTAAAGACAACATATGGTATAAACAGGAGAAGCAAATTAACAGACATTCCAAACTTTGATATGATCAGACAGGGTCCTCAAGACATTATGCATGTTATTTTGGAAGGCGTTGCACCATATGAAGTTAAATGTGTTTTAAAGCATCTTGTGACTTCAGGCTTAATGGACTTGGATACATTCAACAGTGAAATTACTGCTTTTCCCTATCCTCTTTTGGATGCAAGAGATAAACCTTGCCCAATATCTGTCAGTACACTGCTATCAAATGAAAACAAATTGAAACAATCATCTGGCCAGATATTGGTTTTGCTCAAATTTCTGCCCTTTTTAATTGACACAAGCAGATAAAATTATTACATTAAGTTTGTGTTTCAGTTGCTGGATTTGGTTAAAATTCTGTTTTCACCTATTATTGCTCTGTCAACACTTTCAAGGTTAAAAATTTTAATAGAGCAACATTTGACATTTTTAAACAGCTGTTTCCAGATTATAATATCATTCCTAAACAGCATCATCTTCTTCATCTTCCTTCTCAAATCAATGCACTTGGTCCTACAGTTAGGCATATGTGTATGCGCTTTGAGTCAAAGCATTGCTATTTCAAGCAGTGGGCTCTGAAATGTAGTTTTAAGAACATTTGTAAATCTCTTCTGAAGTACAACCAGCTATATGAATGTTGCCAGAATGTGCATGACAAACACCCAATCTTTTCAAATGAACTTGAAAAAGGCCCAGTCTTTGAGGTGAAAAATACCTGTTACGTGAAAGAAAAATTTTGAGAATTTCTTGGACTAGAGGAAGTTTATTGTGTTGTTTCTGTATCATGGATATTGCAACATAGAAATAAGTACGCATGTGGGAAATCTGTCATTTTTAATGTAACTAATAATACTCCAGAGTTTGGACTAAAAAAGAAATATATTGTTAATGAGACAATTCATTGTTTGGAATGTCAAGTTTTTACAACTGTTCAGTGGAATGATTATTATTTAGCTTATGAGGTGAAAGTTCCTTGTGAAGCTCAAGCCAATATCTTTGTGAATGCAGACAATCTTCTTGATCATACACCATACTATTATTAACATTTAATAACAGGAAATACATTCCAGTGAAGTACACTGAAAAAAAATATTTTTTTGACACTAAATTTCATCCTGTTATCTGCATAAATTTTACTAGAAATTATGATGTTGATTTTACTTAAAACATTGCATTAAATTTAATATGATACATCATAATTATAACACCATTTCAAACACCTTAATATGGGTACCTCTATACTGTTATAAGTCAATAGACTAATATGATTGTTAACCAAATGTATTTTCGGTTCAGAGAACACTTTGGACATTTTGTAATCATTTAACATGACAGAAAATTTCTCTTCTGTCTCTTAAAATAGCAGTGCGTGGAAGGAAGACGTGACACAGTCATCCGTTGCTTGATGGAGTTCCTTGGAGAGTCTGGAGAACAACTTATCAAGGATTACCAGGTAAATAATTAGTTTGCGATTTTGCTGATGATTGCGGATTCAATAATAGTTATATATTTTAACGTCTAATGATGCATTCACACTAGACGTGGTATGTGCGTCAAATTCGCGTCAACCATCCCAGCTGTGTGTGGGAGGAGCAACCGTCACATGTTTTCTGAACTTCATTCATAGCCACATCATTGAAATGATATGATTGAGTGAGTAGCTTTGATGTATAGAGTGGGTATGGAAAGTATTCAGACTTCCTTAAATTTTTCCCTCTTTGCAGCCATTTGCTAAAATCCTTTAAGTTCATTTTTCTCCTTATTAATGTACAAACAACACACCATATTGGCAGAAAAAACCACAGAATTTTTGACACTTTTGCAGATTTATGAAAAAAGAAAAACTGAAATATCACATGCTCCTAAGTATTCAGGCCCTTTGCTGTGACATTCATATATTTAACTCAGGTTCTGTTCATTTCTTCTGACCATCCTTGAGATGGTTCTACACCTTCATTTAAGTCCAGCTGTGTTTGATTCTACTGACTGGACTTGATTAGCAAAGCCTCACACCTGTCTATATAAGACCTTCCAGCTCACAGTGATGTCAGAGCAAATGAGAATCATGAGGTCAAAGGAACTGCCTGAAGAGCTCAGAGACAGAATTGTAGCAAAGCACAGATCTGGCCAAGGTTACAAAACAATATCTGCTGCACTTAAGGTTCCTAAGAGCACAGTGGCCTCCAGAATCCTTAAATGGAAGATGTTCAGGACGACCAGAACCCTTCCTAGAACTGGCCGTCCGTCCAAATTGAGCTATCGGGGGAGAAGAGCCTTGGTGAGAGAAGAAGAAACCAAAGATCACTGTGGCTGAGCTCCAGAGATGCAGTCAGGAGAAAGTTGTAGAAAGTCAACCATCACTGCAGCCCTCCACCAGTCGGGGCTTTATGTCAGAGAAACCTCTCCTCAGTGCAAAACACATGAAAGCCTGAATGGAGTTTACTAAAAAACACCTGAAGGACTCCAAGATGGTGAGAAATAAGATTCTCTGGTCTGATGAGACCAAGATAGAACTTTTTGGCCTTAATTCTAAGTTGTATGTGTGGAGAAAAGCAGGCACAGCTCATCACATGTTCAATACAGTCCCAACAGTGAAGCATGGTGGTGGCAGCATCATGCTGTGGGGGTGTTTTTCAGCTGCAGGGACAGGACGACTAGTTGCAAAGAAAAGATGAATGCGGCCAAGTACAAAAACCTTCTCCAGAGTGCTCAAGACTTTGGACTGGGTCAAAGGTTCACCTTCCAGCAAGACAATGACCCTAAACACACAGCTAAAATAACCAAGGAGTGACTTCACAACAACTCTGTGACTGTTCTTGAATGTTCCAGCCAGAGCCCTGACTTAAACCCAATGGAGCATCTCTGGAGAGACCTGAAAATGACTGTTCACCAACGTTTACCATCCAACCTGACAGAACTGGAGAGGATCTGCAGGAGGAATGACAGAGGATCCCAAATCCAGGAGTGAAAAACTTATTGCATCTTTCCCAAAAAGACTCATGGCTGTATTAGATCAAAAGGTGCTGCTACTAAATACTGAACAAAGGGTCTGAATACTTAGAACCATGTGATATTTCACTTTTTCTTTTTTAATAAATCTGCAAAAAATGTCAAAAATTCTATGTTTTTTTTGTCAATATGGAGTGCTGTGACTACATAAATGAGGAAAAAAAATAAACTATATATATATATGTGTGTGTGTGTATATGTGTATGTATATGCTTCTCTTACTTCCTTTTTTCTTCTAGATGCACTGTCTAATGCATTTTGTTTATTTGGCCATCCTGAGGCTTTTTTTATAAATCGGAAGATCTTGAGTTCTAATATTTCATTAATGTTTTGTATTATAAATAAGCCTCATTGAGCAAATATTTTGATATTATACAAGCAGTATTTTGTATGTGCTTGAAAAAATGTCTTTTGAAGCTTTAAAAAAAAAAATAAATCATAGGCTTTTATTTATTCATTTATTTTCTTTCCATTTATTGATCCAAAAAATGGTCTGAGCCGTGACTATAAAACCGTGACACGATTCAAACTGTATATTTTGTGATCCGTTACACCTCTATTGATTTTAGGCTAGATTTTAGATTTTAAACTTTTTTAAAGTTCAAACCTTTGTAGAAAAAAAAATTACAGCATATTAGAATGAGCCTTCCGTTTAATTCAATTATGTGATATTTTATGTTTAAACAACGTACCGTATGTACTTTACATTTCATCTAAGGACATATATGTTTTGACAGGATGTTGTTAAAGAGACCATCATGGAGGACCATGGAACGGCAGGGACCCTTCAGACCAGGTAGCAGCTAACAATTCCAGGGCCTCTCCAGGACAGCAAGCACAGGAGGGACACCTTGGACTCATCGGTGGGATATTGATGAGCCTGCTGATGTATAAAAAAACTGGCACTGCATGAGGAAACCGTTACAGTGAGCCAGGTTACCGCTGAATTTGTCCGGAAGAGCTAGCCGAGACGCAGTGGTAGATGGACCGGCTGTTGATGGTTCCAAGTAGCGGTCGGAGAAGTGGACCTGGGATTAGCTTCAGGGAGCCTTTGTAGGCAACTCATTATGGCTTCCGTTGCGGCCGTCAGGTGTTGTCCGTGCTCCAACAACATGGCAGCGAAACCCGTTGCTGGATCCGTGTCAGGCGTAGTCTTCTGTAAGGATGAGGATGAGATGTGTGGATCCATGTGCAAACAGGGTTTAGTGAAACAGCACAGGAGGATAAGACAAGGCGTGGTCGAGGACAGGCGAGGGTCAAAAAAACAAAACAAAAAAAAAAAACAAAAAAAAAAAAAGAACAAGGAGCAAGGCGGAAAGTGTCAAGAAAGGCAAAGATCAGAAACCAGGCAAACAGGGCCATGGACCACTTAGTATGAACGAGAGGAAAACCAGTACAAGACTACACACAAAAGAGAGGTGAGACTGGCATATAAGCAGTGGGCTGATGACTTGATGAGGAGCAGCTGGAGAAGACAAGATGGCAGAGGTCCAATGCATGCTGGGAGTTGGAGTGTACAGGAGAAAAGAGGCTGTATTCTGGCGATGGCTCCCTCTGGTGGTCGGAGAGGGAACTGGACGACCGGATGGTGATGGAGAAAGCCAAATAAAGGTGATGCTCAAATGAAAGGTCGATATTTTCAATAGAATATCAGATATTGGAGGATTATTCAAATTTGTATTTTGATTTGTGAACAATCTAAGAGAAAACAAATGCATTTAGGCAGGACATTCATAAAATAAGTATTGCTGACATTTCTGTTAATACTGGTAAGGTTACTTTTTATTATTTATGTATAACTGCATGTTGATTATGACATCTGTAGAGAGAAACTTAACTTTTTGATTTTACAGTTGAGCAATACAAGGAAGTCCGATTTCTCTGGCATCATTACCAAAAACTCTCATAATGCTCAGGCCTTATTTGTCATGATCAAATGATGGATTCACTCTTGTCAGTTCCAAGAATCCAAACTAAACATGGAGGATCTGCATTCAGCTTCTATGCTCCACAGATCTGGAACAGACTTCCAGAAAGCCTTAGATCAGCTGAAACAGTGTATTTAAATCCATGCTAAAGACCCAGCTGTTCTCAGCTGAATTTGATTTATTTTGATTCAAAATCTGCACAGTTTTTCTATATTTGATTTTAATTCACTTATCTTTATTTCAATCTTATTTCAATGATCACAGCTTTTACCATTTCTTTTGATTCTTTTAATGCCAAATGTGAACTGAAGCACTTTGCACTGTCTTTGTACAATGAAATGTGCCATACAAATTGCAACTTGCCTTGCCTAAAATGGTGTCAAACAGCATTCAGTTCTTCACTTTGCCTTCCTTGACCCGTAAACAGGAAGTACGTTTGCACACTGTCTGTGATGTCACCATTTTGTCTGATGTCACAGTGAAAAGGGTATAAAAAGACCACTGGGAACACTTTGTAAACAGATCAAACAATCATCAGAGAAATCAGATTAAACTAAAGACTACAGAAGAAAAAGAAACAAAAATACTTGAATGATGGAAAACAGTTCACTATGGAGTGGCATAAATAAAATAAGGAAAGAAATAATTGAAAAATTACATTTTTCTGTCCCTTCCTTTTCCTTTTCTGTCCCTTTTCTTTATCTTCTTTTTTGAGTTCCTTTGATTTTGTTCTTCTTTTTCCTGTTTTTTCTTCTGTTGAGGTAGACCTCCACTAACCTCCCCGTATTAAAAGGTTGGATCAAAGTTGTACAGAACTCTACGTGTGACGCAGGATGCATTGCTGACCAACCCATGAGCAGTAAAATTAGGCAGATTAAGGGTTGTTCCGCAATTGCACACACACAAATAGTAAAATGAGTAAACAACCGGTTCCACTCTCAGCCTTGTGTCAGGAGGGGAGGTGAATACTAACCAGTGTATGGCTTCCTGTGGTCATGGAGGTGTGGCTCATGCTCTGATTTGCTATGATATGTGTGTCCATCTGGATGTGGTGTCCAATCAATGATGTTAAGCTGTCTCTCTTCCTGGCTTCTGTCACACAGCCGAACGAGGTCAATCTGCTGCACAGTGGAAAGATACGCAGACTAAACATGCCCTTCAAAAGCCAGAACAAGACACTTGTTTTCATCAGATTGCTTTCAGGAGTTGAATCACATGAAGGCATTTCATGTACGAAAAAGTCAAATATATATGTAGCACAAACAATATGTAGAAAGAAAAGGAATAGGTGTCCCCACACTTCCTACGCTTTTGGAAGTGTGGAAACAAATGTCCTGCTTTCTCTATTCCTTTTTCACAGCTGCTTGATCACTGCTTTTTATATCTAATGGAAGAGTCTCTGGGGCTGCAGGTGGTTAGTGCTTGAAAAAGGCCCCCACTTCTAGTCCTGGCTGGGGGACCTGAAACAGTGTCACCAATGGGGGCTTTTCTGTGTGGAGTTTGCATGTTCTCCCCGTGCATGCATGGGTTTTCTCCGGGACTCCGGCTTCCTCCCACCATCCAAAAACATGCTTCATAGGTTCATTGGTCACTCTAAATTGTCCCTAGGTGTGAATGTGAGTGTGTTTGGGTGTGTGACTGTGGCCCCTGTGACAGACTGGCAACCAGTCCAGGAGCATCCCCTGCCTTCGTGAGGTTAGGCTCCATGACCCCAAAAGGGATTAAGCAGTTCAGAAAATGAATGAACACCTTCGGCACACTAAAGAATGCATGTTTTATGAAAATATGAGTGATTTTCATGAGCTTGTTTTCCTTCTTGGAAGTAAAACGACTTGATTTGTGAGGAGCCTTTCGCTCTATCTGGGGACCGTCCATTCCATGACATCCATCATCCTAGAGCTGGCCTCGGCAGCATGTCTGCATTTCACCCACAAAAACAAACATCTGAACTTTTGCAAAGATGGATGTGGATATTTTGCATTTAAAATGAAAGTGTTTTGCTGATCACCACTAGTTCCACAGAGAAAGTCTGTGTGTGTGTGTGTGTGTGTGTTTGTGTGTGTTCGCCTGGGGCGGTGCTTTCAGCACAGACTCAACCTGGAGGGGGCTGTTCCCCACTTTGTGATGTGTTTTTAAAACGTTCTTGTAGCCTTATTTTGATGATACAGGATATTTAAGAAGATTAAAACTATGTCTCTGAGTATTTTTGTATTCAAATCCTGATGATCAGGAGCAGATAGAAAGGTGGTTTGAAAAGGTCTGTGACACAGCAACATTTATAGGCGGGTCACAAGCTCTCTGCTCCGCTCCATTCTGATGCATCCACTTTTGTAGACAAATAGATCCATTAAGGTCCTTGTTTTCCTCTTCTGAGATGGGATTTTTATTCTCAAAACTGTACCACTGGATAGCTCTGATGTTAAACAAGAATTTTGTTGCATCAGTGTGATGTGAGGGTTGTGAGAGGCTGTAAGCTAGCGGGAGAGGGTTAACAAAAGCATGGTGGGAAATCAGCGCAGGCTCACTCCGTCGGTCAGCGGTCTACCCCACAACTCAGAGGTGAATTTCTAAAGAACTGTCGCTCTGCAGAAACTATGTCCTAATAAAAACTGAAGTTTTTGGATTTTGCCTAAAAACATCATCATCCTAGGAAGACCCCTGGGAATGCTTCACAGCAGATCAAAAGATGAGTGGAATTTTAAGAAAAAGAAACAGAAGATGTTCTCACAATGGTTTCTACTGATGTCCATTCACAAAGCCAATGGGAATATCTGAAATAAATGAATTCATAATTTGTGTCATTTTTACATTCAGCTTAAGAAAAAAACAAAAATGGCCCAGCGTGCTCTCTTCTGGATCTCCGCAGCTGCCTGGGGCTTTGAGCGGGTCTCCCGTTGGGGGCCCTGGCTCGTACCCGGGGCTGGGGTGGGGGGGTGCTCGGGGCTCCTGGGTGGTGGTGGGCGGCTTGTCTGGGGTGGGGGGGCTCTCGGGGGTGGGGCCCCGCGCTGGGCCACCTGTTGCGGTGGGAGGGCTGCTCTCCTGGCTGGGCTGGGCCTTGCGCTCTGCGCTTCCGTATCTCACTGCGCTCGGGTGTTGGGTGCTTGGCTGGGCTGCCGGGCGGGTGGATCTCCTCAGTTGACCCCACCATATGGGTGCGGGTGTGGGCCCTGGTCGGCGCTGCCGCCTCGGCGGGGGTCTTGGTGTGGGGATGGCGGCGGGTTCTTCCTCCTTTTTTGTGCATTCCATCATCCACTTCATCTTAACATAACATTCACCTGAGCACAGGCGTCAGCTCACCTTTGCACCCTCAAATAGTGTGCGTGATAGAATGTAATGCTTTACATGTGTTGGTTGGAATGCACAAGTGTGCGTGCGAACTGGATGTGGACAAGTTTGTGAACACTCTTGGAGCCGGCAGGTATGTAACAGCTGAGTGTGTGGACAGGCCCGGCCCATTGTAGACCAACACTCACTATTGCAATGCGTATACGATCCAGCATTTTGTTGCCAGTAGATTACCAACTCTACCTTCCCTTCCCAGTAGTCCTTCTCTGACTTCTATAATCCATTATCTATCACCCCACCCCCCACCCCCCAACTCTTTCCTTTTCCCCCTTTCCTTTTCTGTCCGGTCCAACAAAAAGAACACAATAAATAAATAAAATAAATCAATATTAATAAAGTATCGTTTAGATTACAAAGGGGGCTTATACCAACATACATTTTGTGTTCGCTATGATTTATAACCCCCAATTGTAAGAGTAAAATCTGTCAAACACAAGAGGCTCTCAGCTCATATCTGTTTGCTCAGCTGTTGGGCAGGACAAGTTAAAAAAAAAAAAAAAGGAAAAATGTGGCAGAGAATGATAAAATACACCTTTCGTCAAACTCATTTTGACAGGTGACCTTTGACCCATAGTCATAAATCATAATTTTTGACTGACACATTAAGCATAATCGAATAAATATAAATTTGATATTAAAATAATATATTCATAAATGATAGGTAAAAATGACCCATAACAATAAATCATAATTTTGATAGATAAATGAAGCATAATTTAATTCCAATAAATCATAATTTTGATAGATAAATGAAGCATAATTTAATTCCAATAAATCATAATTTTGATAGATAAATGAAGCATAATTTAATTCATGTGAATTTGATTTTAAAATGATAAATGACGTTGTAGGTATAAAGTAAAATAAAAGAATGCAACGTTTATAAAAAATGTTTATTTGCGGTCGGCTACCCCCCACCTCCCCTCCACCCCCACCTCCCTCCACCCCATCCAAACCCCTCCCTCATCGCCCCCCCCCACCCCCCACCGCACCCCCTCCTGCTTCTCAAGTTGAGGAAAACTGTTTTGGAAGAAAGAAATAAAATAATTAATTTAAAGCCCCTAAACATCAAAAAGATGTTTAGCTAGTCTTTCACAGACACCCGATAAGTACCCTGATGAGAAAAGCGTTAGTTTAGGAAATCTGTTTTTGTGGGGTTATGGACCCAGGACACTAGTTGTGTTATTTTTGATGTCACTTCCTGTTTTATTTTGTTGTGCTTCCTGTGTTCACTATTGCCTTTTAGGTAACTTGACACTTCCCTCCCAGTATGTTTTCCCTCCCTCCTTCTTGGCACACCTGTGTGTAGTTACCTAATCTTCTCTTCCTGTTATAAATCCTCGTCTCCCTTGCACGGGTTGTTGGGTGGTTCTGTTCCTTCTAGGAATGTTTATTCTAGTCTTTCGAGTAAATAAATGAAAGACTTTTTATTTCAAATTGCCGTCTGCATTTGTGTCCACACGTCAACCCTGACATTACCACCCAACCAGTAACATGGACACAGCAGATGCGGAGACGGTACGGGCACTACTCCGCCAGCAAGAGGAACAGATGTCTTGCCTGCGTCAAGGGTTCCTGGAGATGTCAAGCCATCACGAGCGACAACTTGCCGCGTTGGGTGAGCGATTTGAGCAACTGACTGAGCGTTTCCAACATCCGCCGTCTTTCCCTTCGCCACACCCATCGCCTTCCACGCCGATCCAGGGGACCTGGGAAGGTGTTCCAGTCGCTCCTACTGCACAACTGGCCCGTCCAGAAAGGTTTTCAGGGGACTCCAGTTACAAGCTCCTCACTATCCTTCGGACCACGCCAAGGTGGCTTTCATTATTTCCCACCTCACCGGCAGAGCTGGTGCATGGACTACTGCCGAGTGGCAGCGTGGGGCACCTACCTGCGCATCTCTCTCGGCTTTCCTGGAGGCTTCTCAGCAGGTTTTCCAACACACCAAGCCGGGCAGAGAGGCAGCTCGTGCCCTTATGCAATTGAGGCAACGGGGAAGACGGGCAGCTGACTACGCCATCGAGTTCCGGACCTTGGCCTCCACTAGTGGTTGGGACACTACTGCGCTCATGGACGCTTTCGTGGAGGGACTTTCGTGGCCTCCAGTATCTGGTGGACTGGCAGGGGTACGGGCCTGAGGAGAGGTCCTGGGAGCCTGTGTCTCGAATTCTGGATCCTGAACTCATCAGGGACTTCAATCGGCGGCACCGGGACAAGCTTCCCCCTGCGCCAGGCGGCGCACCTTGAGGGGGGGGTGCTGTGGGGTTATGGACCCAGGACACTAGTTGTTGTTATTTTTGATGTCACTTCCTGTTTTATTTTGTTGTGCTTCCTGTGTTCACTATTGCCTTTTAGGTCACTTGACACTTCCCTCGAAGTGTGTTTTCCCTCCCTCCTTCTTGGCACACCTGTGTGTAGTTACCTCATCCTTCTTTCTGTTATAAGTCCTCGTCTCCCTTGCACGGGTTGTCGGGTGGTTCTGTTCCTTCTAGGAATGTTTATTCTAGTCTTTCGAGTAAATAAATGAAAGACTTTTCATTTCAAATTGCCGTCTGCATTTGTGTCCACACGTCAACCCTGACAGTTTTGGAAGAAAGAAAAAAAACAATTAATTTAAAGCCCCTAAACGTCAAAAAGATGTTTAGCTAGTCTTTCACAGACTTTCATAAGTGCCCTGACAAGAAAAGCGTACGAGCGCGCGGCCCATTCACCTTACGGCGAGAAAAATGTTAAAGTAGTGAGGGCAGAGAGGGATTTTGTATTTCCCTCCAACTTCAAGCCTGCGCGCTAGCCACCAACACCCCGTCTCCTCCTCATCAGCCATTGGACAACCCCACGCATGCCGGATGCCGCGCACACACGCACACACGCACACACACACAAGACAAACAGAGTTCAGAGTTCCACCTAGGTGGAAACATAAGAGGCAATCGAGATGCGCTAAAACCCTTCGCTTTTGTGGTTTAAGACAGACAGAGTTTACCTTAGATGCAAAGGCGTTGATAAACCCGATAAACTCTGTCGAACGCCGGAAAAGACAAAACATGAGAGACAATCGGGCTGCTTTAACAACCAGCGGTTGTGGGTATAAGACAGACTGAGTTTACCTTAGGTCAAATCGATCAGCATTCGGACGCGCGCGGTCACGTGTCCCGGATTTCCGAACATGTCTGCGGGTCCCGGAACAAAGAACTCCGGTGAGAAACAAACTTTTAACTCTAACTCTTTAATTAATAAACGTAACTAACAAAAGCTTCACATTCTCTGTTTTTTAATTTATTCTTGTAGAATCACAAACGCGTTGATGTTCATACAAGATTTTCGCAGGAATTCATAAGTGGTAAGCCGAGACGTTCTTGTTATATTCTTGAAAACAACTGTGATTCAAAATTACAGATTTTTTCGGTCCCATTCAGCCTGAATTGGGTGAGTTTCTCCCCCATTTAATACACGTAATCTATAGAAAACTTTTTTAATTGATTTGACATTTTTAATATACCATTCGTACGCTCTTCTCACACATACAGAATTACTGGAAGGTGAGGCTCAAGTGGAGAACAATCAGGTTGTTGATCGACGGCTCTACGGACGCGTCACATTCAGCGGCGGAACTTCAAAAATCAGGATTGGTTCAACCCGAGCTAGTTTCGAGTGGACCGTGTATCGAAGCATCTTCCCAGACTGCCAAAAAGTGTGCGGATAACTTATTTCCGTCAGAGCCACCTCCCATTCTTGATCAAAATCCAGGTGGCTGGGTAAGTCCACACGGAAGCTCGAGCTCTTGTTTTCCTTAAAAACGTCTAAACTAGCGTTAGAAGGCAGTGTGATGTAAAAACCGTCTTTACCTAAAACCCTCATGGTGAGAAATAGAAACGGATGACTGCGGCGTTGTTATTTAAAGTTTTTTTAATTCAGAGGCCTTGATCCAGCTGTTGAATTTCTCAGGCCAATTTTTCCAATGAACCAGGATCATCTTTTCACCATTTATGGTGCGCCTGCCTATAATTTTTTCAACGTGATACGTCCGGTCTCTGCTCAGCTTGACCTTCTGCATCTCGGCCTCGTAAAATGAGCCTTCTATGGGCTCATGGTCAAAATCTTGAAGTTTGTAAACGGGCGGGGTGCGATGTAAAACCTCAGCCACGGTAAACACCTCGTCTGTAAAACTCTGCTCGTACTTTTTATCAAATTTTCCTCTCAGTTTTGAGATTCTTACAAAGTCTCCCTTTTTGAACTTCATTTTCAGTTTTTTATGACGTTCTGGAAAAGAACCGTGAAGGTTTCTAAACACCTGAGGCACATTTTCGGACGTCACATTGTCCGGGGCCATTTTTATGGTTTTGTGAAAACCTTTATTGTAACCTCCATCTCTGCAGGACGTCGACGTAATGCCTGGTGTTGTTGGCTGTAAAGAATCTCCACATTCTAGTCTTTAACGTCCGATTAAATCTCTCGATCACCGACGCTTTTAAATCGCTGGCTGTTGCAAAATGCACAATTCCGTGCTTTTTCATCAACGTTTTAAAACTCTTGTTAAAAAATTCCTTGCCGGAGTCCGTTTGAATTTTTTAAGGAATCCGACTTTCTTTGAAAATGGATTCAAAAGCTTTTGTTACCTCGTTAGCCGTTTTTTTCTTCAGAACACGCGCGTAGGCCTTTTTTGAAAAAACATCTATGACCGTCAGTAAATAATTATTTCCGTCGTTGTCGCCCTCTAAAGCTTGCATGTCACACAGATTGGCTTGAAATTGGTTTAAGGGTCTTGCGACAAACACTCTGTTCCTAGGGAAACATATTCTGGCTGGTTTATGCAGAGTGTAAGTGTCCTGCTCCGATAAAAAGTCTTTCACCTCCGTCGACGAGACGTTTTTCCCCGTTTCTTCCTGCAAGGCTCTGCGCAATCTCTCTGAACCTCCGAGACCTCCAGGATGGGCGGGGTCGTAATAAGCTTTTTGCAGAACTTGTTTTTCCACCATGATGTTGCTACAACCTCTCAGAAAAAATAGAGACTGAGGCCTTCGACTCTGATGAGAAGCTATTTATTACATGCAGGCGTCGCTAACATACAGAGGTGATTACTATATAAAAACTGTTACACTTTTTTCTGATTAAAAATCAAAAGCAGAAAACTTCATTCTAGTCAGATTACAAACTTTAAAAAAAAAAAAAAACAGAACCGAACCTTGAGCTTTTCTGACGGTCTACAATCGGGTAAAAAAAACAGAGTCTCTCTGGGGAATTTCACCTTTCCATATTTTCACCGCATCCTCCATCTCTTCACAATCAACCTCGTTGTTGTCAATCATCCGATCGTACAAGGTCTCAAATATATTTCCTTCAGCACCACGGGCCCCGTTTCTCAGTTCGAGGAGCAGAGCGTCAGTTGCTCCTTGGATTCTCATATCATCAGTCCTAAGATTTTGCCCAGACAGGAGGGTCCTGACGGCGGGCATATATCCGGGGGTTTGCAGCTTCTTCATCAGAGCTAAATAGTTGTTTGAAATAAAGCCGTCTTCCATCGGGAACAAGCAGGGGTGATTTGTCTGGCTCGGATGGTCCACTCGGCAGCCGAAGCACTCTTTTTTATGTAGATCATTCAAGCAGCTTGTGAGGAAACAGAGTATGGCTGACTTCACGGTTTTGACGAAACGAGATACGATCATCCCGTCAATTTCATCCGCTTCAGGATCGGCCTTCTCTCCATCCGTTCGGGGGGACCCAGCAGCCTCTACAGATTCATCCTCCTTTACAACCCCGCTAGGATGCTCGGATGGGTGGTGGTCCGCTTCTATAACGTCATCAAAAGGTTCTACCCGTCGGTTGTGTGGAATGTGGTCCTGTATCAGCGATGGTGAATTCTCTGCGTCCTGAGAAGTTTCAATCTCTTCTTCTTCTTCTTTGTAGAAGTTCTGGGTAGGTTCCCACTCATCCGTTGCCGCTTCTTGGTCCGACTCCGGCACCACGGCAGAGAGGTCCTGAGACGGTTCAAACCCCTCGAAGGTGATCCGGAAGAAGACAACATGTCGGGGTCGATCGGTGAGGGCGGAGGTGTTGGCGGCGTCCAGACGGTTGTAAGGCGTCTCTGACCCCGAGGCATGTCCGTCTTTTTAGGCTTTGTTGGTCGGCGGTGTGCTGGCGTGCGTTTCAATCTCCCGCCGTGTCGCTCGCTTTTTAAACACAAAGTGGGTATGGCTTACTCTAACGGGTGTGTCTATTTTAAGAGATGGGGATTGGGGTTGGCCGCTGGATGGGGATGGGTTGGGTTAAAATTCCAGAGACCTCTTCACAATCAACGTTTCAACCCAGTCACGACAACGATGGTAGAGTTTCGTGATTTCAGGCTCCGCCTCCCGCATCTTTTCCACCCAAAAGTTGAACGGGATCTCCATGACGGGTCGGTACACCCCACAGCTGGAGTTGAAGCTTTCCAAAAAGAAAAAGGCCTCACACTCACCCTCCTCCTCAGACCACTGCTTGCTGATTTTAAAAAACCAGTTGTCGCTCGTAGAAGACTTTGTTTGCCAGATTGCGCTAAAAGTTGTTCCGGACTTTGGAATTTCTTTAGGCTCGACGGGGGCTGTCTCGACCCCCTCCTTGGCTGACCCGTCAGTTTGACGAAAAGTCTGTCCAATGGCTGATAAGGAGGAGGCGGGGTGTTGGTGGCTAGCGCTTGAGTTTGGAGGGATGAAATACAAAATCCCTCTCTGCCCTCACTACTTTAACATTTTTCTCACCGTAAGGTGAATGGGCCACGCGCTCGTACGCTTTTCTTGTCAGGGCCCTTATGAAAGTCTGTGAAAGACTAGCTAAACATCTTTGACGTTTAGGGGCTTTAAATTAATTATTTTATTTCTTTCTTCCAAAACAGTTTTCCTCAACTTGAGAAGCAGGAGGGGGTGCGGGGAGTGGGTGGGTGGGGGGTCTGAGCCGACCGCAAATAAACATTTTTTATAAACGTTGCATTATTTTATTTTACTTTATACCTACAACGTCATTTATCATTTTA
Source organism: Oryzias woworae (assembly GCA_016861445.1). Lineage (NCBI taxonomy): Eukaryota > Metazoa > Chordata > Actinopteri > Beloniformes > Adrianichthyidae > Oryzias > Oryzias woworae. The sequence continues at coordinate 6,346,853 of BOLG01001664.1, forward strand.
ATATCAAATTCACATGAATTAAATTATGCTTCATTTATCTATCAAAATTATGATTTATTGTTATGGGTCATTTTTACATATCATTTATGAATATATTATTTTAATATCAAATTTATATTTATTCAATTATGCTTAATGTGTCAGTCAAAAATTATGATTTATGACTATGGGTCAAAGGTCACCTGTCAAAATGAGTTTGACGAAAGGTGTATTTTATTACTCTCTTGTGGCGATCTTACCAGGAGCCAGCCTTCAAAATGAAAACATGAGTAAGTCAACTAACTTACATACTATTACTCTTGATTTTGAATTCAACTATCTAAGCTCATTTTTTGTTCTTGTGTTTAAAAGAGTTTTCCGTTCCTTCGAGATCAAATTTCTGTTTTCCAGTGCTGATCAATGAGAGCACGCTGAAGCACATTTAAAAACAAAACTACCTGAATCCAGATCAGCGTAACAGGTAGGGAGAGAACAGCTGTCATGGAGTCTAAAGCTGTCTAAAGTCTAAACACAATTAGAGGCGTCCATTTTCAGGGATAACTCAATGTACAGATGGAATCAGAGGTCCTGTGGTGTGTTTAGAGCTGCACGGCGATCTGGCATCAGTGTCGTGGAGTGCTGAAGAATTGGTATTTGGCCCGTCACGTGTTAATGATGTGAACAGTGTCCAAATCCAGAACTCTGATATATTTTTAAGTGTGTGGGGACAATAATAAAAAGATCCTTTAGTTTGATTTTTTCCTTCCTCAGACTAATGCAGGACAGCAAGTCGTCAAGCTGGGTCACAGAGAGACTCAAGAATCCAGCTGTTCTGCCCAACAGCTTTAGAAATCTGGATCTGTGTAATGTGAATGCAGCCTGAAACGGAAACCTGTTCACGTTTGTACCAGCTGTTATCATCTTTAGTTAGTTATGCCTTTTCGATGAGCTGGAACTCTGAAAGGTGTCTGTGCTCTGTCCGTTAGCCTCCTCTGTCTCCTGCCAGTGCGCCGTCAAGGTTCATCTTTATTTTCATCTTCAGTCAGTTTGATCAACAGATTCTGGATCATTATTCAATGAAAACACAAAGACAGAAAATTAAACACCAGGTGCTTCGATTTCTTGTCACACATATATGTCGTCTTGTTTCACAGCAGGATGACAGGGAACTGCAGAGAGAGGAGCAAAGATCAGAAACCTGTTCAGGTGAAAAAACCTCTGCAGTTCAGAGTCTCAACAAAACTCTGGATGTAGACTTTGACCTCATCATCTGAGGCGAATGATTCCCTGGCTGAAATCACTGTACACAGATGGCTCTTCTTTATTCTTATGTTTTCCTGTGATCTGGAATTTGGAGAATCACCAACACATACAAGACACTGAGACAGACCCTGCCAGCTGTGTTTGACTATTTGCAGAACCTGGTGACAGATCAGGTCATTCAAAAGTAACACCATAACAGATTCTGTCCTTGGAAATCACGTCCCTGCATCTATGGGGACCCAAATCCATCAGGAGCACCGGCATCACATACAACTTGGTGAAACACCAGTGTGCTGGGATACTGTGTGGCACAACAGCAGATTTCTCTTCTGACTTATGCCGATATTGTTTGTTTTCTGAGTGAAATTGTTCTTTTCCATTCATACAACCATGTCAGGCTATTCCAACAAAATTCAAGATCAACATATTGACCTTTGACCTTTTCCTGAAGTACTTTTTGACAGCAAAGTCTGACATCACAGACTATTTGAATGTTTAGAAGCCAGGGGTGCTCATTTTGTCAATCACAATAGACTGGATGTGATGGTAGATCGTGGGCCATAAAACTTTTTAAATGCTGTCAGTGAATAATCATTACTTGATCGACATGCAGAATGGCCACTCGAACATCCTCTGAGACATCAGTCACTGAACATTCGTGTTTCGTTACACTGAGCACATATTCTTCCCACCGTCCTGACCTCTGTTGACCCCGCTGCATGCCAGGTCCCCAGTAGAGGGCTAGTGTGGCCTGCAGGAGCGTTTATTGAAGCCTGAGCCACCCCGCGTGCCTGCTGGAGCGAAGACCGGGACGCTCCGTCAGAGCCAGCCTTCCTGCCACCACCTAGAAACGGCCTAACCGTGGATTTACCTGCTAATGCGCCTTGTTTTCCCACTGACCCAAGACCACTGCCTGTTTCCCTGTCCTCCCTGACCAGCTTGCTGCTGATTAACTGACTAAAGTGATGCCACATCCTGGCTGACTGAACACATCTGATTTAGGTTATCAACATCAAGCAGTGCAGGGGGAGCTGGAAATCAGGCAGGGTCGAGGCTCTGGAGGACCAGGGTTTGCCAGCCCTGACTAAAATGGAAACATAGACTCTCTGCAAAAGACTGGAAACAAAATCAGTTTGCTTAACCTATGACCTTGTTAGAGTGGTGCCATGGTGTGTCATCACAAAAATGGTTCTGAATGGCCCTGCAGGGCCAGGAGGGATTTGTCAGGTGTTGGTGAAGTGTGAGGGTCAGATTTTTGTTCAGAATCATAACAGGCTGAGAACGTAAAAGAAAAGTGTGTAAAAGAGAGAAGATCATCTGCAGTTAGACAAAGAGGGTCTGCTGCAGTCAAACTTTATCTAGCCTAAGAATACCATAGATAGGGAGCTGGATTTCAACCAACATTCTCACCTGCATTATAACTAGAATGATACCAGACTGTTGTCTGGTGAATGGGTCTGTGACTGTAAAGCGCTTTGGGCTTCAGTGAAGGTAGAAAAGCGCTATATAAGTATACGCCATTTACCCTGAGTTGTAAAACCCAAAGGATCAACGTGGGATCACTCCACAGGGGGCCCACCACCTGCAGGAGTGTTCAGAAGGCGCCGGTGTAATGTGATTTGGGTGGTGGTCGAAGGCGAGTGCCTCGGTGGCCTAAACCCTGGTCATGGAACTTGAAATATATATTGCAAAATAACTTGAATTTGAAAATGTATAGTAATTTAGGTAGTTGTCTGGATTATAACCTGAATAATACCCAGGATTTTTGTTTGTATTATAACTTAGACTGTGACCTGACTTGTAACCGCCAATTCATCCAGAAAAATACCCTAAAAACTGTTGGACCATAACCTACATTATAATCTGGAATGTAACCTGAATCACAACCTGGATGGTGACCTGAACTGCAATCTGAAATTATTACCCGAGTTATGTCCCAGATTATAACCTGCATTTTACCCTGCATCAAATCTTTAATTGTAACCTGAATTATAGCTTGTATTTTGATCTGGACAGTGACCTGGACAACATGTCTTATCAATGAGCAATCATGGAGGTCATAGCAGGTCTCCCGACCTGCTATCATGTCGGACAGATGGAATTAATGGGGTCAAACTTGGAAAATTTGATAAGTAGAATTGTAAATGATATATATTAGAGTGAAAACTTGAAAACTCAATTACAACTGTAAACCGAGGAGTGAAAAGGAAAGAAAATGAAAACTACAGAAATATAAAACAGCAGCTGTCATAATTGTTTGTTTTTTTTGGTAACAATTTTAGGTTTAAAGTTTTTTTATTCAAGTTTCAAATTTCCTTCTTTTTGGTCAAATGTTTATTATTTCTTTCAAGTTTAAATGCCTTTTTTTTTCAAATTTATTATTTTATTTTTCACATTTTATATAATTGCTTCAGGTTTATAAATTAGTACTTTTAAGTTTCAAACTTTTTTTAAGTTCTCATTTTTCCAGTTTAAAATTTGTATTTAAAATGTCTGTTTTTCAAATTTACAGTCTAGTTTTTAATTCGCTTTAAGCTGATCCTGCTTTAACTCATTTGACCCCATAGGATTTTATCATTTGAATTTTGTAAATGGAGAGAGATTTAATCAGAACAGCATTTTAAGAATGACACATAAACACAATGAAAATTGGGTCTAATTCTAATATCTTTAAAATAATCCTGAAAGCTCAAGGGACTGTCAAGTTTTGTGGCTTAAACTGTCAGAAAATGTGTTTTCCGTAGACTGAATAATCATTTGAGAACTGATTTTCGAAGCTGGAAGAAAAAAACTTTGTGTGTGCAAATGTGTGCAATCACCATAGACAGACTCCTCCTGTTTCTGCTTCTCCTGGTTGCTGTTGGGACTCTGCATCTCCATATAAACATTGTTCTCCCTCTGGCCTGACAGAATACACATCACAAAGTTTTGTCAGTCTTTATCTGCAGAACAGCCACCTCCGTCAGACTGTTTCTGATTGGCTACCTGTGGTTAGCATCCTTTTCATCTTCATCCTCCTCAGGATGAAGAAGATGATGCTAATGAGTGGAAATAACGGAAGGAGGAACATGAACACAGGTGACCTCTTACTGCTGGCGTCACTGAAGGAGTCTGAAGCGACAACACAGAATGTTTCTGTGAAAGATTTTAGTCAATTTGGAGATTCACCTTCACCCCATCTTCATAACACAGAAGGTTTGGTTGCAAACCAGATTTTCCCCAAAGAGAACCACAAAGGAAATCAACTGAAAAAAAGAAATCAACAGAAATAATTACACACAAAAAAACACTTTATAAGACTTTAAATAGGGGGGAACCTTTTCCAGTTTGGAGAAAGCCGTTTTGGTTGCAGTGGTGGAAACAAACTCTCCCAGAAACAATTGTGTTCTTTCTTTGTTGGTTGAGGAACCAAAAAAATCCCTTTGTTTCTTCATCTGAAGTTTTGGCTTGGTCACTTTATTTTTGAGTGTCTTCAGTTTCTACTGTTAAGAGGAACCCTGTCACACTGTTTAAGTAGGATAGCTGTTAACTCAGACTGTGCATGTATGTACATGCATTAACATGCAGTGGAGAGTGAAGAATGAGCACACAAATGAGGTGCAGCTGATTGCTACTTCTACAGATCACCTGACATTTTTAAAACAGCAGGCGCTCACAGTTTTTGATTCGTGCTTTACGGAGGGGTGTGTTTCCAGTGCTCACACGCATTATTCCACCAATCAGCCTCAATCTGAACTGATGATGATGTAAAATGCCTCTCAGGAGGATGGGCAGGGGTCAATAACTTCACAGCTGGAGGGGAGATGAGCTTTAGCTGTTGAGGATGCAGCTAAAATAAAAACGGATAGACATTACTGATTCATATCACTGTGTTTGTAGATTGTAGAGTAAGGATCATTCTTATGCTGCATTCACACCAGCCGCATGTGCCACGTTCAAGAACGCACTATCCGTGCTTTTAAGAGCGCGCATTCAGCCAGTGGTGTTAACACCAAACCAGCGCCAGACAAGCAGGCAGAGGCAGGGAGGGGTTCTTCTTCTTCAACCAAGATTAAGCAGTTGAACTTCCAACATGTGAACAATGTATGTAGAGTCACTGTAAACATGATCCTGAAGAGAAGCTAATATTTACCTTTTTCTACCCAGCCAAAATTATGACACCAAGATAGACATTTAAAGAAACAAAAAACCTGGAGCAAGATTTTGGGGATTTGCACTGCTTTGACATCTCACATCAAGCTTTATCTCACTGTAGGTGGCAGGACGTGCTCACAAACAGTACAGAAACGAAGAAGAAGAAGAAGCTCCGCCCTGCTGCTCCCAGCATGTCTGATGTGAACACCACTAGGATGCAAATTCTTCAACGAGCCACATGCAGCCAGTGTCAATGCAGCATTCATCCATGGTACAGACGCGATCTGAGGTCCTGCAACGTGATTTGAGCATGGGGTGCAGTGTGTCGGTCCTGCAGCAGCGCAATGGGTCACGACAGAGCGTGCACACAATCCTTGAATCTCCAAGTCCTGATGCCCGTTGGCCACGCCCAACCATTGGCAGCTGACACCCATTCATCATGGGAAAAGTCCAGACTCCGGAAGCATCTGGCATGTCAGGAAGATGAGTGAGGAAGCACGATTGGGTGTTTCAAAGTCCAAATCTGCCACTTCTGAAATGCAGCAGGTAGCCGCCAAAACAGTGGTGCACAAAAACCCTGTGGAGCCAACCAAGCAGCAAAAAAACAGGCAAACATACAGACAAAGACAGCGGTACAACAGTGGCTCCTGCAGCTTAGAAGGAGTCGCATGAGCAGCATAAACACAGCCTGTGAGCCGGCTTATGGTTTGGACCTAAAGACGCAGCCAAACAGCGTTTGATGAATCACTGCACTGAGCAGCGTTTGAGGCTGGACTCAGCTTAAAGGGTAACTAAACAGTAAATCTACTTTTTTTTGGCTGTTGACCTGTACAAATGGGACTTTAAAAGTGCTGACTGTTGGTCCTTGCCAAATTTTTGACAATTTAAAATAAACTTTTTTATTTTTAGTTTTATTTGTGAAATCATAGTTTAAACTGTCTGTATGATGCCCCATAGAGGTTGAAACGAGGTAGTACAGTTGAATTTTGTGACTGGTCAACTGGTTTAAGTCCCACATTATTTCAGGAGTTTCATGTCATCATGCTTTGCAGCCTCAGTACAAAATGATTGAATGATTGGTTGTTAGCTTTAGCATGGCTCGTAGGTGTACTGCCTTTGGTGATTAAAAATATACTGGCTTGTACAACTTCGGCACAGATGCAGTGCCAACATATGTATCTCCTGCCAGAATTTGTATCCTCTGGCATCACTGGCATCCTTGATTTGTTGTGACACTGGCATTGCAGCCATTACAGCCGTCAGACATTGCTGAGGCAGTGTCTCGAGCCAGCGGCTAAAAACAATAAGGTTCTGGACAGTGAGTGAGCGCTTGTCTCAGGCGGAAACTCCTCAACCTCCACAGAAAGTTCTGTTACACTGCATTAAAGAAGACCCAGCTTACATTACCTCAAGTTAATCTGGGGCGTCAAGTTATGACCACAGTTTTGGACAGGCGGCGAGCAGCAAATTCTCCGCGCAGCGAAGGTGAGGAAAATTGAGGCTCAAATCGCATTTGGTGTGAATGCTGCTTAGAGTAGTAACTTTGAATTTAGAGACTTTGACAGGAAAAACAAGATAGTTAGCTGACTTGATAGAAAGAAGAAAGGTTGGATCTCTATGGGTTCAAATGACCAGATGGAAAGACAAGACGGCTGGTGGATTGGGATCAGCTTCAAGCCGTGTTATCATGGAGTAGATGGAAAGAGGAACAGAGGAGGAGAGGTCCTGAAGGAGGAGTGTGCTAAAATGTCCAGCAGATGAAGAGACGGTCAGATAGGGTGATGAGTATGAAGCTGGAAATTGAAGGAGATATTGAATGTTGACATTGGTTATGGCCTTCAGGAAGAATGTAAGCAACACTAATCAGCTTAACTCTGTCCTGTTGTTCCTATGTTTCAGGATTACCATTTTCCATGGCAGACAGATTCACTATAATTACCTCAGTTTATTGTAGAAGTCATGTTCCCATTTCCTTCAGTTCTGACCTCCTGTCAGTAAATGTCTGCATGTACTTATGATGAAGAAAAGAGAACTCCTATGGATTGTCGTGATGTGCTTTGTAAGAAAACTTGACCCGTTAGAGTAGAGGTTAGTCTGTAGTGACCATGTGAGCCGAACACCTACCATCCACCTGCACCAAGAACCTTGTACTGGCCTTGTGTTTCCCATCTTCATCAAACACCGACAGGGTGTAGTTTCCTGAATCCTCCGGCTGGACTTGGCTGAAACTGATGGATCCATTCTTCAGCAACTCACAGCGTTGATGTGGACACACTGTAGTCCGGTTGTGGAGGACCAAGTGAGTGTGGGTCCACCTGAAATCCCAGCCTTCTTTGACCCCCTCCAGACGGTCAGGAGACAGCACCAGGCTCATACCACTGGTCACACAGACTGTGGTGCTCTTTATAGAAGCAGCTGGGGTCAGAAATCAAACACAGACAAGCTGTCAGTTCCTCAACTGTCCAGCAGGAGCAGTGCACTTAAAGTTTTAGCAGCTTTTTAGACATTTACGGCTCCTTGGTGAGAGGGCGATTGGACATCCCTGTAAGCAATCAGGAGATGTCCTCAGTACCCTGCTCGCCAATTTTAACTGCACCCTTTATTACACACACCCTTCAACCACAAGAAACACACCTCAATACACACACACACACAAATACATTACACAAGGAAGGTGGGACTACTGATCTTCTGTCCCCTACCCCATCCCGGGTGGAGGGAACAGGGCCTTCAACAGCGGCGTCCTTGTCTCTTGGGTGTCGGACTCCTGGGCCCGGCTGCCCCCTCCCCACGCAGGGAGAGGGATCCGTTAGTTCTCTGGCAAGTCCATGAGAGGGGGATCATATTCCATCTGAGCCTGGAGGATGTCTGTGTCCTTGTGGTGCGGGTTCTGGTCCTCACCCTCGGGTGCAGGGCCCCTTCTAAGTCACAACATAGGAGAGCCTGGTCAGCCTATGTACTCCTTCGGGGACCCCTACTTCCTTTGATCATCCCTCCTTTTGGTGGGGGTAGCAGACCCCCGCCGTGCTCTCTTCTGGATCTCCGCAACTGCCTGGAGCTTTGGAGCAGGTCTCCCTTGTGGGGCCCTGGCTCGTACCCGGGGCTGGGGTGGGGGGATGCTCAGAACTTCTGGGTGGTGGTGGAACGGCTTGTCTGGGGGGCTGGGGCCCCGCGCTGGGCCACCTGGCGCGGTGGGAGGGCTGCTCTCCTGGCTGGGCTGGGCCTTGCGCTCTGTGCTTCCGTATCTCACTGCGCTCGGGTGTTGGGGGCCCATGTGGCTGTCATCCGGGCCAAGGTCTGGGTGCTTGGCCGGGCTGCCTGGCGGGTAGATCTCCTCTGTTGACCCCACAGTATGGGTGCAGGGGCGGGCCATGGTCGGCGCTGCTGCCTCGGCAGGGGTCTTGGTGTGGGGATGTCTGGGAGCTCTCCCTCCTTTTTTTTTTCTTTTCATTCCTTCATCCACTTCAGCTTTTAACATAACACTCACCTGAGCACAGGCATCGGCTCACCTTTGCTCCTTCAAATAGTGTGCCTGTCAGAATGTAATGCTTTACATGTTTTTGTTGGTATGCACAAGTGTGCATGTGAACAGGATGTGGACAGTTTGTGAACACTCTTGGAGCCGGCAGGTATGTTTGTAACAGCTGAGTGTGTGGACAGGCCCCGCCCATTTTAGACCAACACTCACTATTGTAATGGGTATAAGATCCAGCATTTTGTTGTAGATTTACAACTCTACCTTGCCTTTCCAGTAGTCATCCTCTAACTTCTATAATCCACTGTTTTTATTAATATTAATAAACTAATAAAACTAAAATAAAACTAATACAAGAGGCTCATATCTGTTTGCTTAGCTGTTGGACAGGACAAGTTTAAAAAAAAATCATATTTTTTTTGGACATAGCTTACAGCTCCTCACACCCCAAACTAACACTATTGGTGCAACAAAAATGGTGAGCAGTATTGGAGCTATCCAGCCATATAGTTTTGAGCCAGATGACAGCTCAGACGAGCAAAACAAAGGTGTGAGGGGTCTATTTGTCTACAAGTGAATGCATCTGAGTTGGAGCAGAGAAGGGAGACTTGATCTGCCCACAGTAATTAATGTATCCCAAACAGCAGCTTTTTATCTGCTCCTGATCCAACATGATTTGAACAAAGAAATACTCAAAAACCTTGTTTTAATCCTAAATCCTTTGATATGTATCCTCCATTATGACAAAATGCTTCAAGAACTTGAGTTTCATTGGAGTGGGTCTTTAATTTAAAAAAAAAAAACAGCGTGCCTCATAGTCTGATGTGCTTTCTGTATATGTATGAATCTTAAGGACAAGCAAAGATCTAATACTGAACTAGTCTTCATTGACAAAGAAACAGTATGCTTGAATAAGAACATCCGCTTTAAACTTCATAAGAAACAGTTCTGACAATAGATTTGATCATGCTTGTGGTGTTTTTTTTTTTTTAAATAAAGCTCTGGCATTTCAATCTTTTTCCAGATTCGCTGCTGCACGGTGCTGCCCGCCCCGCAAATAGGGGATTGAAGCTGCTGCTTTGCCTTTGCTCTTTTATTTCCTGATTTACATACGGGTTTCCCCCTTCCTCCCGCCGGGTTGGGACAGAGTCAGCTGGACACGCCCGCCATACGGAGGAGACTACATGTCACTACAGCCTCGCGCTGAACTTTGGACTCGACTCAGAAACTCTTATTGATGCCAGCGGCGCCCGTGGGGGCTGACTTCATTGTGTTGTTTTATTGTGTGTTTTTAGGAAACTCATTTTTAGTTGTTTGGTTTTTATTCTTTTACCCGGTTTGTTTCAGGAGATTGGGGGTCGCTGTTTGGTGGTGGGTTCTGGCGTGCCGTGTGGTTCTCTCCCCCCACGTGTGCAGTGCATCACACTTTGGGTGTTTTGTTTTCTTTATTTGCAGTGTTAGCCACCTCGGTAAACTCCGTCACCTGAACCGCTCGATTTTAACCCGTCATCTGATCTTTTATTTTTTATTTTACTAAAATTATTTTTTTAAAGTGATAACAGCCTCTGTTAAAGACGTGCCTTGGTTTTTTGTTTAATTCCTGGGGCCGAGCATCCCCAGGTGGCGTTGTTGGTTCACCCCTCGTTCTTAGCCAGTGTTGCCACACTAGGCTAACACTTTAGCTAACTCAACTGTCATCAGATCAGACTGGTGTTCTCATAATTTTTACATTTCCTGCGTTTACCTGTTTCATGTTTTCAGACAGTCTTCCTGACGCTGCAGCACCACAACAGAAGAACTATCCCACCTTTTTTGGGGGGTCATAAACATCCGGACTGGCGGAAAGTTCCAAAGTCCGATTAAACATCGGGAAAGGAGGCTGTTGGTGAAAGGATTATTTTTCCCTCTCTGTTTTTAGTCAGACCGCTGTGTGTTGCATTCACTAAAGCTAGGAAATTACAAAACTGCATTATCATGAATGTTATAGGGCAGTTTTAAGTCGAAAAAAAAACATTCGGGGCTAGAAGATAATTGTTCGAGGCTAGAGCCGGGTATGCCCGGGCCAGACAACGCCACTGCCGCTCACTCGCTTCCAGTTTGGAGGGTTGATGGTGGAACAGTGTTGTTTACTGAAAATTTCTGAGTCTTTATTTTTTTGCTTTGCTTTTTTTGGGGAATGCTGGATGGGAATTGGTAAGGGAAAAAACACATTACCCATTAGCCTCTGCTCCTGTTCAGGTGTGATTGTAAGATTTCTGTGTCCAAAACTGACCTTCACTCTTCAACATCCTCATTATCAGGACCAGCAGCCAGAGTCTACAAAGCATCAACGCCATCAGATCGCAGCCCCAGTTTCCTCGTGGCTTCGCCCTGTCTGTAAGGAGGAAGTTTAAACCTTTATTATTGAAGATGTCTGGTAAGAAATCTCCACATTCCACACGCTAATTTACATACACTCTCACGCACCATCACACACAGATGTGTTCACACGCATATCCACATTCTCACAGACACACATGGAAAAACACAGTCATTACTGTTCACCTGAAAGCCGCATGCGTGCATTGTAAAGACGGAACAAAGAATCAGTCTAAAGTTTGGTGTAACAGTGAAGCAGTGAAGACATTATTTTGCATAATAGGAGAAGCAGTAGAAGTGAGGAAAACATCACTTAAGAATCTTGAACTTGCTCCCCAAACACTCCAACAGAAACCAAAGCAGTAGCACTTAATGGACAAAACCTCTGACCAGAAAGAGCAGAACCAGGACCTGGCTCCAAAAAAAAAACGATACAATGAAAGAATCAGGAACGCATCCCCAGAGAATTAGGAAGTGAGGCTGGCTGCAAGAGCTGGGTTGTGTGTGCTTAGAGCAGGTTTGGACACAACCATACTGAGTGTTGTTTGTAACTCCTCTCACTCCAGGACAATCAGAATCTTCTGATTTTTAACTCATTCAGGCAAAGATTGTCTGATACAAAGTGAATTTTGAAACAAAGGAAACAAACCTGCCCTTATCCTCATGATCCATGATTATCCCGCTCTTAGCGTCACACACCCTAACTGTTCTTCAGCTTACCTCCGGAAGCTGAGCTGCAGAACCTCCACAACTGGCAGAAACCAGATCGGAAACCAGCTTTCCACCAGAATTCAGCTTGTACACGTCAGATCTGAACGGAAGCTCTTCATCAGTGGTGATGAACTGTGGGCCGCTTCCTCAGGTCTGCTCCACTCAACAAATGAAGTAAGCTTCACCAGCCCCCCCAGGACCAGAAACACCAGAACACCAATCAACATCAAGCTGGGATCTGCTCAGCCAATCAGAAGCTCAAAAACACACACATTCTAATAAACACTCACATATACACACAAACATACATGTGTATATATACACTTACCCACAGAGATTCACGCACACATACACACACAGAAACCCACACTCATGTATTTACACAGAAACTCACATACATACAGTAATACAAATACACATGGAAAAAGAGCAACAAACACACACACGTTTGGACACGCATATATACACACACACACACACACACACACACACACACACACGTTTGGACACGCATACACACACGCACACACACACGTTTGGACACGCATATATAGAAACACACATCTACGTTCCAACAGTAGTTTACATGCAAAAACAAACACACACACGTAAAGACATGTTAACACACAAGCATAAGATAACAAAAGTCGCGCACACACACACACACACACACAGTCACACACTAGGAAACGTACAAAATTTGAGCTCTCCAAGAAAGCTTAACACAGTTAAAAGGCAAATAATTTTATTGAGTTGTATTGAGCAAAGTAAAAAGCATCATGAGAGTGGTGTAAAGGAAAGACATTCACCTGTGACTTTTATGTCAAAAGACATTGTTGGTAAAGTTGTTGCTGTCCTAAACCAGGCAATAAATGACTCAATTGCAGATGAGGTTAGCAAGGCAGGAATGTTTTCTGTCCAAATTGATACCACTCAGGATATCGCTTCTACTAACTGTTCGATTAAGATAGCGGACAGAGGTACAGCAGCGGCTAATCTGGACTCACAATTTTTGGGTAAAACTGCTGCAATCACTACTGACCTCAAGGAAAACATCCGTCGTTTAAGAGCTGAACTGGAAGTGAAAGACGCTCTACTTTCCAAGTTCATGGATGTCTCCTTCTTCCAGTCGAAGCAGCTAACTTTGATTACCACCGCTCTCCAGGACACAGCTCCATGGGATCCTTCCACCTGCCCTCTACTCCCAAACAAAGATCCCTGGATGAAGAATTGGTTGTCCGAATGCCCAGAAGGACTTCTGATGAGATCCAAAAGCCTGCACTGAGTCTCTCAAACCACTTCGGAAGTGTAGGCTATAATTTTCCGATTATGCCTAAGTGCATGTTCAAGAATCGAGGTCTGGAACGATTTTGAGGTTTTCCGCCAAAAGATTTATTCCTAACATATACACACGTGGACAAAATTGTTGGTACCCCTCAGTTAAAGAAGGAAAAACCCACAATTCTCACTGAAATCACTTGAAACTTACAAAAGTAACAATAAATAAAAATTTATTGAAAATTAAATAATCAAAATCAGCCATCACTTTTGAATTGCTGAATAACATAATTATTTAAAAAAAAAAAACTAATGAAACAGGCCTGGACAAAAATGATGGTACCTCTATAAAAGATTGAAAACTATTTGACCAGACTGACAGGATTAACTCAGGTGTGTCCTTTAATTGACATCACAGGTGTTACCAAACTTATAATCAGTCAGTCTGCCTATTTAAAGGGAGACAAGTAGTCACTCTGCTGTTTGGTGAAAAGGTGTGTACCACACTGAACATGGACAACAGAAAGCGAAGGAGAGAATTGTCCCAGGACATCCGAAAACAAATGATAGATAAACATCTTAAAGGTAAAGGCTATAAGACCATCTCTAAACAGCTTGAACTTCCTGTGACAACAGTGGCTCATATTATTCAGAAGTTCAAGACCCACGGGACAGTAGCCAACCTCTCTGGACGTGGCCGCAAGAGGAAAATTGATGACAAATTGAAGAGACGGATCGTTGGAATTGTATCCAAAGAGCCCAGAACAACCTCCAAAGAAATTAAAGGTGAACTCCAAGGCCAAGGTACATCAGTGTCAGATCGCACCATTCGTCGTTGTTTGAGCCAAAGTGGACTTCATGGGAGACGACCAAGGAGGACACCACTGCTGAAAAACAATCCTAAAAAAGCCAGACTGGAATTTGCAAAAATGCATGTTGACCAGCCCCAAAGCTTCTGGGAGAATGTCCTTTGGACAGATGAGACCAAACTGGAGCTTTTTGGTAAGGCACATCAACTCTATGTTCATAGACTCAAAAACCAAGCATACGAAGAAAAGAACACTGTCCCTACGGTGAAACATGGAGGAGGCTCAGTCATGTTTTGGGGCTGCTTTGCTGCATCTGGCACAGGGTGTCTTGAATGTGTGCAAGGTACAATGAAATCTGTAGACTATCAAGGCATTCTGGAGAGAAATGTGCTGCCTTGTGTCAGAAAGCTTGGTCTCAGTCGCAGGTCATGGGTCTTCCAACAGGACAACGATCCAAAACACACAGCCAAAAACACCCAAGAATGGCTGAGAGAAAAGCGTTGGACTATTCTAAAGTGGCCTTCCATGAGCCCAGATCTGAATCCCATTGAACATCTGTGGAAGGAGCTGAAACATGCCATTTGGAGAAGACACCCATCAAACCTGAGACAACTGGAGCAGTTTGCTCATGAGGAGTGGGTCAAAATACCTGTTGACAGCTGCAGAACGCTCATTGACAAATACAGAAATCGCTTCATTGCAGTGATTGCCTCAAAAGGTTGTGCAACAAAATATTCAGTTATGGGTACCATCATTTTTGTCCAGGCCTGTTTCATTAGTTTGTTTTTTTTAAATAATTATGTTAATCAGCAATTCAAAAGTGATGGCTGATTTTGATTATTTAATTTTCAATACATTTTTATTTATTGTTACTTTTTGTAAGTTTCAAGTGATTTCAGTGAGAATTGTGGGTTTTTCCTTCTTTAACTGAGGGGTACCAACAATTTTGTCCACGTGTGTAAGTGCTAATAACAGAGCTCTGGGTCTTCAAAATGTCCCTATCTGGTTAGTTGCTTCTGTCATTTTCCGGGAGGTCATCATTTCCTGTGAGCGTAACCACCGTTTGATCCTGTCATTGAGAGTCCATTCTGTTAATATCTAACTTAGTGTTATCTTGTTTGGTATTCAAACATTATAAGTGTCTTGTTTAGCATTCTAGTGACCTCAGCCAGGTCCAACACTGAGAGGAGTACAAACACTGTTAAGAGTTGCTAAAAAAGAATTGTTAAAATGAGAGCGTTGAGCTCAAAAAGAAAACCAAACAGAACAAAACCAAACAGCAGTGGCAACTCTTTTGTGCCCCAGGGTCTGAACTCATCTCTCCATCATAGCCAGCCAGGAACCCAAGTCTGGTTTTGGGTTCCAGAGCTGCTATTTATCAGGCTCATGAGCCAATCTCCACACAGGGGCCAGCTGTGGCCATTGAGTGTAGACTATGGTGTGTCATGAGGGACAATCTACCTCCCACAGTCCTGTCTGTTACACTCTCCTCTGGCTCTTCCAGTTCCTCTCTTTTGCCGTGTCCTCGCCTCTGGCTCTTCCATTAACCCCAGCTGTTCCATAACTCCATCTGGATGAAGTCCATCTGCTACACTATTCAAACATGTCGTTGTTTATTTAATATTTAGCTGTTATCTTAACTTGTATCTGTTTATCTAGACGTGTTTGTTTATTAGACATATACTTGTTATTCAACCATGTAGTTATAGAATGAATTGAGCTCACTTTTCTTTAATAGTTCTAGTACATCACCTGTCCTCTGGGGTTGAGGATCTCTCCTTCATGTGGGAAACTCTGAGGTTTCTTAGTCCCCACCCCTTATAAAAAGATAGGGATTTTTTTTCTCACAGAGAAGGAGGGTTTAAGGACAGAGATGTTTGTTCAGCTTAGTCTGTTTAACAACCAGCTATTGTTTACTTTTACATGTTTGACTTTTTGTTGTTCTTGCAATATACTGATATCAGTCCAATGAGACTGATATGGCTGTGATATTGGGCTGTAGAAATAAAATTGAATTGAAATTTACATTGAAATTGGCCACCTCTGCTGCGCAAATGGGGTTCGGTGTGAGTGCACCTTTAGTGTGAACTATGAGGAAGCAGTATTTAACTCCTGAACTGGCTGCAAGTTTTACATTTTTTTAAACAAACTCCTGCTCAGATTTTACCTGCATCCTGTGATAATATTGTTGATAATTTTAATCTAAAACCACTGCTAAAACAACATGGAAGACTGATGACATTAAGCATCTGAAACAGAATTGCACAAAAGCAGAGAGGATATATAGGAAGAAAAAATTAATAATTCATAAAGAATTTTTAAAACAACTCAAACTTTACAATAACTCAGTTAAACAGTTCAGAACTCTATACTTTTCAAATCTAATCTCAGAAAGTTAAAACAACCCCAAATTTATTTTAAAACAATTGATATTTTAATAAACAGATATTTCAACAAGTCCTCCATGCCATCATTTAATGCTGCATGTGAGGACTTTGCAGACAATTCATGGATAAAATCAATGCTAGAAAATCAAGTATTTTCTCTGCACAATAATCTGGTTTAACAGATCACCAGCATTGATTTTACCAGAGGAAACACTGGAGTTTTGTCCTGGTTGATGCAGAGATTCTTGGTCGAGTTATATCCCAAGTAAACACCACTACCTGCCTTTTAGATCCCATTCCCACTTCACTTTTTAAAACATTTTATGGATTCTTTGAGTTAGGGCTTTTAAACATAGTAACTGCTCTCTTCCCTTCTGAATGTAAAACAGCAGTGGTGAGCCCCCTTCTGAAGACGACTCATTTAGATCCTAATACTCTGGAGAACTACAGACCTGTATCCAACTTACCGTTCTTAAGTCAAGTTATAGAGAAAAGTGTCGTTACTCAACTGCAAGAGTTTTTACAAACCCAATACATGTTAGAAAAATATCAATCTGGTTTTACGATGAACCACAGTACAGAGACGGGTCATTTAAAGATCGTTAATGATCTCAGAATCAATTTAGACTTGAAACTAATGAAGACAGAAACTTTCTGTTCTGGTTCTGCTGGATCTTAGTGCCGCTTTTGATCCAGTAGATCATCAGATTTTATTAGATAAACTTAGGAGTCTAGTGGGCCTCTCTGGAAATGTTCATAAGTGGTTTTATTATCTAACAGATCAACATTTTTATGTAAGTATGGATACATGCTCTTCAAGAATCCATCAAATAAGCTGTGGGGTTCCCCAAGGGTCGATTTCAGGACCTGTACTTTTTAATTTATACATGTTGCCTCTTGGAGATGTCATCAGGAGACATAGGGTTAACTTTCACAGCTACGCTGATGATACACAGCTTTACATCGCCGTGTCCCCTGATGACCTATTATCTGTAAAGACTCTTTTAAACTGTATTTTAGATAGAAAGTCATTGATGGCAGAGAACTTCTTACAGCTCAATCAGGAAAAAACTGAAGTTTTAACTATTGGTCCTGAAGGCAAGACAGAGATGATTTTACCAAAGTTGCAGAATTTGAAACCTGACTTAATTAAAGCCTTTGGCCAAGATGGTTTTCCTGCGTTCTGCTGCCTGATTAACAGCTGTCCTTCAGGTTTGAACAGAGTTTATAAAGTTCTCCTCGTTATGACTGCAGACTTTGTTTATCAGGTCCATCGTCCTTCAGCTGATATCCAGCAAGTAAGTTGAGCTCCAGTTGTCTGCAGGGCAGAAATCGTTGAGGGAAAAATGAACTCTGAATCAAGAAAAGATTGGAATCTGCTGTCTGCTTTAAGGGTCTGTATATTCAAGAATAAATTCAGAAGATCTTCATTTTCAGAACCAATCATCAATCGGAGCCCAAACGCAGTTAACCCAGTCAGATGAAAGAAGTCCCCGAATTTCTGTTTGGTCCCATTTTATATATCAGAGGGTGTACCTAACGCATTGCACAACCACTCTCATTGCAATAGCCACACGTGATTCTGGCAAATTCTACTGGAGGAACACTTCACCCGCATTAAATTTTGTTAAATGATCATTAAAGTAAATAGCGGACCTGTTTATCAGTCTTCTTTGCTTCATCAGAGCGATTTTGTGCTTTTGAGGATCACTGGTTTGTCCGACTCCTTTCTCCTTCTCCAGAACAGACAGATCATTACTGACAGAAGAAACCAGATCAGCTTCACAAATATCAGACATTTGCTGTTTCTAAACACCAACCTTTACCATCATTACAAACCTTCTTATTTTTCTTTCTGTTTTGCACGTTTTAATAGGATTTTGTGTTGTTTCATTTTAAAGTTGGATAGTAAATCATTGTTTTTACTTTTCATTTTTTGTCTGAAAGGAAAACTAAAAGCCTATATATGAATAAACATTCTTTTTCATGATTCATTTTGTGCACAAGTTTAAAAGAGCCGGATGGTAAAGAAGAGCCAGAATTCCCATCACTTTTGTGAAGTTTGAACAAACTGTTAAATGTGTGAGGAGCTGCAGCCTCCAACGTCTCAAAGGGACGATGACGGGAGAGGACAGAATATTTATTGCTTTATATTTGAAAATGTTTTAGTTTGATTTTTCTGTGAAGATTACAGGAAGGGATCTTTTTTAAATGTGGTTATGTGTGTCTTTCTGGTTAAAACATCAATGTTTCTGTTTAGACTCACACTCTGATTGTTACACTGTTTCTGTTATCTGACAAACTGACCCTGGCCCCTCATTCCAGAAGAAAACACTTGGAAAACACAAACAGAGCATCAGAACAGAGAAGAAAGGTGACTGAAATGACTGGAAGTGTTTTCAGTAATAAGTATCAAAGTATTGAAAATGATGTTTCTTCTGATTCATTTTTAGTAACATCAAAAGGCATTTTGGATGCAATTCAGGCAAAATAGGCAAAGCACTCGTGGAAATAACGATACCTGTAACTTGTTATGAGTAGTACATTTCTTTGAGGGTCCCTTGAACTGATACTGATGAACACGCTTATCATTGCTGCCATTTAAAACATTATTTGAAGTCTTTGGCAACTAAAATACCAGAAGAATCTGATCTGATCTATATTCTACTTCAATTTTAAACAAAACAAGGCTTTCAAGGCAGTTTTCCAATGTTTAGCTTTATAGACAACAAATGCAGCTGTGACTGTACTGAAAATACAATGATGAATGTTCACACCAATCTTGAACTCAGCTCAGTTTCTCGTGAAGCTAAAAAACAAAAATGTCATGAAAAGTATTCATGTTTTTATTCAATGAAACAGAGGTTTAACATGAGCATACTGGCCTTCAGAGGGTTCAGAATCTGAAGCTTGGTTTTTTTCCATATTTGATGACTACATGTCAAGCAGGGGTTTTGACGTTATCCTCTGGTTCTGGGTGTGTCCAGGTTCCAGAAAGGGGGCGGGGCACTCTTAAAAGCCTTCAGCTGCGGGGGGGTTGACAGAACTGGTCTGGCATGCAGAGATGACAAGGTTTTCCCGCTTTTTGACGCAGCTGTGAAGCTGTAGCAGCAGCTCCAGTCAGACAGGAAACCCGATTCACGTTGGGCCAGTTCTGTTCTGACCTTGTTCACGTTGAAAAGGGACAGACTCCCAACAAGAAGACCAAAGAGTTGTTCGCGTTTGAGGGAAGGACAGGAACAGGTTTCCACAGACTACCAAGAAGGGGTCCTAGCCGGCCCGGAGCGGGTCGGTTCATTCTGCTGCAAAAGGCAGTTGTACCGTCATAAAGCGTCATAGTCATCGTCGTCCTCATGTTTTCTCTTCAGAGAGTCTGCGGCGGCGCTCTGCGACACCATATTGGTGGTGATGAGGATGTTCTTTGAGCCAATCAGAGACGGGTTAATGAGTACATTGGAAACGGCGGGCGTGGACGGCGTCGCTGCAGAAGAAACAGCAGCTGGTTAGGCACAGCTACATGCTTACTGAAGTTAAACCACAGACGAAACATGACGGATGTTTATTTGTTAAAACTGCCTTTTTGCTAACTGCAAATATTTCTGTAAACAAAGGGTGTGCGCTTCTTTACAGCTGTGTGTGCATGAGTGGTGAGCAACAGAGGAAACCTGCAGGGTTGAAGTTTGTCACCAGCATCCTCACAGAATCAGCTGAATGACAGCGGTCAGAGCAGGAAGACCCGCCCCCGCGTGCCTGTCATTGGCCTGGTCATTTTTAATTAGTGAGTAATTCTGAACTAAAGCACAGAATCATTAAATCTATGGTGCAGGAGCACCTCCTTCATTCTGACTGAAGGAGCTTGGAGATTCAGAGTCTTGGAGGACAGATCAGGTGACAGCAGGAGCAGCTTCTTACTGGTTTTGCTGACAGTCGTCTGGGAGGGGGGGGAGATCTGAACGGTGAACCTCTGACCCGTTAGAGAAACTGGCGCTCCGGCTTTGGCAGCAGATGGTGTTCCTGTGGCAGAAATGATGGTCAGTGCAAACTGATGACACCAGTTCCATCTGAGCCAACAGGAGCAGCGCCCTCTGCAGGCCATTGGCTGTGAAAGAACTCACCCAGAGTGGGGGTGGTGGGCCTACTGGAGACTGCGCCGATGCTGAGGCGAGGCACGGATATCCTTCCAGCTGACGATACCTAGGAGGACAAACGGGTGAGAGGGCGCCCTCACAGCAGGTGCCTCATATGAGTCCGTCTGACCTCAGAATCCACTTGAAGGTTGTGGATCACAGATCACAGAGTCTGGTGCCGTCTGGATCTGCTGTGATCACTAAATGTATGATTCCCCAAAACAACCATGACTGTCACACTTTAAACGTGTTAAAAACGTTGCAGCGTTATATCCTACTGGAAACATTATCGTGCTGTAAAGACTAGGGCTGGGAAATCCATCAATTCTATCAATAAATTCAAATTTGTTGTTTCAGAAAATTATTTCTGGGAAAATCTGGAATTCATTTTCAGAGCATCTCGTTTTCTTGGGCATCCGTTGTTCGGAGCACGGCTCATCTCTGACAAGGATGAAACTGCCTACAGAGATGAGGTGGAACGGCTGTCAACGTGGATTTCAACCAACAACCTCCTCCTCAACATATCAAAGACCAAAGAACTGATAATAGACTACAGGAAGGAGAGGATGGACATACTGCCACTAGTCACCACTGCTTCCTGGGAGTCCACATGGAGGAGAGCTGAACCTGGAGTTCGAACACCACTGAGTTGCTGAAAACGGCCCAGCAGACTGTATTTCCTGAACTCCAACCAAAGACTGCTGGTGACCACCATAGAAAGTGTGCCAACTAGTGTTCTGCATATGCGCTTGGTTCAGCAGCTGTACAGTGGATCAGCTGCCCACTCCCCACCCTGGAAACTGCTGCTGCCTCAACAGAACAACATCAAAGACACTTCCTGTGTGACCTGCTGCCGTCAGACAAACGCTGCAGGTTAAGCAGAGGAAGGACGACACCACTTCAGAACAGCTTTCACCCCACTGCAATAAACATGGTAAACGTGGCTGGGAAGCATTAAAACTGGACCTCTTCCTGTAAACTAAGACACAATGGATGTTTTCTTCATATTTATTTGTTTTCTCAGGTTTTAACACATATTGAGTATCCTACATTTTTTAAACCACAAATGCATTTTATGTAGCAATAAATGTATTTACTTTCCTGTTTTAGTTACCAGATGAGCACTTTTTTGTATTATTATTTTAGTAGTAAGTTTTTACCATATTGTGTTTTTGAGTGTTGCACTGATCAGGAAGCACTTTTAAATTCATTGTACCTGTGACAATGACAAATAAAGATCTCCCTTTTTGACTGGCGATTCAAAAAATGCAGTTTCAGCCACTGCTGGTGTTTAGCTGCTCTTTGAGTCCGGGCCACCCTAAGGAGATGTTGGAATGAAAGAGTTTGTTAAATGTTTGTAATTTCATTTTTTGATCAAAACCCTAATCCCAGGAAAGGGTTAGAGAAAAAAAACATCAGTTTAAAAAAAATCTAAACTTCAATTTGATATGAAAAATTCCAGGATTTGATTGTTTTTCATGTTGCTCAGCCCTACTGAAGACCACAGTGGAAAGGATAAGTCACATTCACCTCTAGAAGCTTTCTAAATGTGTGGGTTCTTTTCAAAGAGAGGTCAGTTAGGGGGAACGCTGCTGATCCTACTGACTGATGCTGCGAGGACCTCATTGAAGCGGCAGCAGGATCAGGATGAAGGACACCCACCTTCTTCTGGACTGACTTCAGCCTGTAGTTGGGTGCTGTAAGACAGTATCGGTCAGGAGGGAGCCGCGGGCCGCAGTACGGTTTTATGAGAGGAAGAGGGGTTTGGTTCTTCTGCCGAGCGACCTCCAGGAGGAACTGAAAGAACACAGTGAGTGTGAGAAATGCAGAAGTTCATTGTTTGTCTCAGTTTTTTGTAAACTGGGAGTAAACTGACGTCTCGTGGTGGAGGCGAGGTGAAGGACTGGTCCATTCTGCACTGGATGGCTAGTTTGATGTCATCGGCATCCACCGTAGACTTCTTAGCGTGAGTAGCATAGATCTTAGCATCTTCTATGATGGTCGTCACATATCCTGCAGAGAAAAACTGCATGAATGAAGGAATCAAATTATTTCTTCAGGATCTCCTGGACAGCATAGAAAACCAAATATGGAGGAAGAAATCCGCGGTGAAGAACTTTAGGACTAAAAGTAAAAACAGACGGAAAAATCCGGAGCAGCTGTGCAAAAGGATGAAAAATTCTTGATGGATCTGACCTCATCTGTTTAAATGCAGGTTTGAGGTTTAGGGGTTGGTTTTTAGTCCAGAGATTTTTTTTTTTGTTGCTTCAAAAAGCAGCTCACTGCTGATGCCACAAACCCTCTGAACCCAGAGCAGTTCTGCTCAGGTCCAACTCACTGTAGGTGAACTCTAGCATCTGGTTGATGACCCTTGGTTCATACTCTGTAATCCCCATGTCCTTCAGGATCTGGATCATCACCTGAAACACAGAACGGGCCAGTCAGATCAAACTGTCGGTTCTGCTGGGAGGGAACTGCAGCAGGCCTGTCACCGACTAATCGACTATAAAACATGGTCTATGCTACTTTGGTCGTTCTCTGTTTTTCTTCTTGGATCTCAAAGCACAACAGGAAGGTTCTTTTTTCCTCCCTGAGCTTTATACGTTCACATAAAAGCTCAAACAAGCTCATCCTTCTAACTTCAGACGCAAATATCACAGGAGTTGAACACCGATTCAAAAATACCTCCATGAAAGAAGGAAAGAGGAGAAGAATCAGAGTGGGGTGGAGGAGGAAAGGAAAGGAAAGGTTCTGCAGTTGTATAAAGTTTGACTTGTTCTGATTCTAACATTGTTGTTTTGCTCAAATGTTTCACCAGAAGCTTTTGTATGGAGCTTCACTGAAGCCTGATTTGTTTTTTATTCTGGATCAATAATGGCCTTTTAGTTACATTTTGCTTCCATATTTTATTGGATTTTTCTTAATGAGATGATCTTAGAATAGTAAAATAAATGTGTTTTAACCATTCCGGACATGACACTAAATGAAGAGACCGTATGTGTTTATCAATCCTCCAGAATGTACATAAGTCAGATGACTGAGTAAAATGATTATAATCTATTGTCAGAACTGTTTATTATTGCATATGTTTAAAGCTCATGTTCTTATCTTCTGCTGCACAGCAGTAACTATAGTTTCTGTTCAGAAGCAAAGTTCTTCAGTTAGAGAACTGCAGAATAAGAAGTGCAAGTAAATGTACTGCTTTAGGAGGATCTTTATTGACACTGAATTTTATTTTGAAAGGACTTGTAGGTGCTGCTGTTACATCAAAATAAATCAAAATTATCATCAAGCCCATATAAAAATATAACACTGTTAGTGTAATTATCATGACTATTTTTAAAGTTACATGCTATAAATAATGGCTGCATTAAAAAAACATATTTTTCATTGATGGTTTAGTGAGATTGTGTGTCTCTCTTTTGACAGTAAGAAACTGAACCAAATAGTTCTTTTAGAGGCTGCAACACAAACACAGAACATCCTAAACGTGTCTGTCAATGGATGAAGATTTAAAGACATGATTGTGGAGCTGCACCCTGGTTACTACCTAAGTCACTTTAGCAAACTAATGAAGGAAAAAAGATTGTAGAATATTTTAGTGTTTAGTAAGTGTACTAAAGTAAAACCATGTTTAAAAAAATATTTTTTGCTTACTACTTCTGTGGGAAGTTTAGACAATGATTTAGTGCAGGGATCAGGAACCCTTTCACTTTATTTTGTTCTAGCATATAGTTTATCTTGGACCTCAGGCTTTTGCTATTTCAGAAAGTGACATTGAAATTCATGAACTATACATGTACATTTTCAATTTCCGTGAATGCAGCAAATGCTGAGCACTTGTGGTTCCATACATGACATGAACCTCCATGGTCGGTTCCTGCACTGTCACCTTTTGGGAAAAAAATGACACATCATCCGATGTAAACAATAATTGTTGCAATGCTATTTTAAACATACATTTCTTTATACATGTCCACTATCCGGAAAGTGCCACAAGAACATGTTAAAAACACAATTTTTATTGGAGTGGGCCTTTCAGGGTTACGTCTGCTTTACAAGAGTCTTCTCTGCTCAAGACCTGACAAGGAAATCTTGCAGGTCAATTCAGGAACTGAGACAATACTTTGTGATCAAAGCGTTTCCAATGTTCTACTGATAATTATTTATCGGTATGGAGCTCTGAGCAGGTGGGGATGCCCACTGTGCTCCAGCCATCAAATGAACAAACAAGAACCAAACAAAGCAGAACTGCTAACCACTTCACTACTCAACACTAACACAAAACAAGAGCCTGCAAACAAAAACAGCGTTATATAAAACTGGACTGAAACCTTCATATTTTCTCGTCCTGCTGGATCTGTCGTCTTTTTGCTACAGGGGTGAATTCTCCTGCAGGAACGAACCTTCATTCTGATCCAGTATGACCAGACCGGACACACGTGCAGCGCAGAAACAGACGAATCAGTACTGAAACCGGGTCGGATGCGAGGTTCCAATGAATTTGGAAAGAGGGCGGGAACAAATCACAAAGAGCCATAAGTATCAGAAGTCAGAGTCTATTTGTTTTGACCCAATACCAAACAGAACCGTTCATGTTTGCGGAGGGAACGCGGGCTAACAGGAAGGCTAATGCGTTAGCAAAGGCTACATTCACTTTATTGAACGCTAACATGCTAGGTCAGCTCTGTAGCTAAAAATGCAAAAGTCAGGATTACATCTACCTGCAGCTTCAACCAAAGCCAAGCTAACCCGCCGAATAAACGTTACCTGAGCGTCTTTAGGGAGAGTTTTCGGAGAGGACATATTGCTGTGCACCTCGGCGCCTTTCTTCTTCGGGGGTTGTTTATGGGGGCGTGGCTCGCTGCTGCCACCACCTGGTCTGGAGTGTGGGTCGACGGCTTTTTATATTAACGAAGGAGATAAATCCGACACTTTGACCGTGTGTTGGAGCTATACCTGTCCGACTAAAGTCGTTCGTCCCGTTAGGTGTTTCTTCCTTAAAAACCGAGTATAGATAGTATAATAGACACAGCTGGTCTTGTTTCTTAATGTGTCATAAACAGTCCCGTGGCGGCGTGCTTTACTCCACTTGGTGCACTTGTTGATGTGTGTCTTGGATGCAGCTGCTCGGCCATGGAAACCCATTTCATGAAGCTCTCTGCGTCATGTACTTGGGCTAATCTGAAGGTCACATGAAGGTTGGAGCTCTGTAGTAACTGAGTGTGCAGAAAGTCAGTGACCTCTTTGCTCCATGGCTGAGTTGCTGTTGTTCCCAAACTCTTCCATGTTTTAGTGTGGAAATTCCATGCAGCCCCTGAATGCACCAGCTGCTGCATGAATGTGAGGATTAAACGTGTGCAATAAAATCAGAATGAAATGTTTGAACAAACTCTGGGATGGATGATTGTGGTGGACAAGTGAGGAAGGAAAGTCATGGTTGAGAGTTTGAGCCCAGTGTCAGTACTTTGATTTAACTCACAGAAATGCTAACTGTTCATGGAGGAGAAATTAATGATTGTAGTTTGTGCCATAATTCTATGACATCAGGTCTTTCATATATCGGAATAGAGCTGTGAAAGGTAAACCTGAACAACAGTCACCAGATTTGCACCGCTTTGGCCTTTCACACCAAGCCTCTTCCAACTGTAGGTGGTGGAGATGTGCTTGTAAACATTAGCAAAAAATAAATACACTCTTGTCTGATTGTCCAGTGTGAGCATCACTGGCTAAAACACACACAAGAATGTGTCACATGTCCGGTGTGAGCGTAGCATTTGCCTGCCAGATCATGGTCCTGATTTTAATCACCAAAGAAAATTCTAGGGCGCCATGCAGCCCAGGGCTGGGCCTGACATGGTATATCTGTAGAATGAAATCTTTTTATGTTTGGATTTGTTTATGTCAAAGAAAACATTTTTCTCTGTTCATGAGCAGAGAAAGCAGATGCTCTGATGTCTGTTTATGCAGCATTCCTGGTTTCTTCAGTTGCATCTGCAGGAACAAGCAGTCAATATAAAAGTATTCATTGTTGGGCTTCTGTCTCCTTCCTGTTGATCTCATGTCAAAAGTCATGTTGCACCAGAGGTGCATTCTGGGTAAATGGTGGCAGGAAGTTGAGCAAAGTATGCTTTATGGTGATTTGTATCCTCATCCTGTAACCATGACGCCCTGTGTAAGGTGGAACTATGAACTGCTATTCCTCACTCAGAAATCTTCTTTCAAGACATCCCATGACCAATCTGATCCCGGTTTAGTTCTGGTTCAGAGCCTGTTTTATCTGGCAGTTCTCTTAGTTTAGCAGGAGTAAAAGCTCACCTGAACTTCAGTTTGGACCAAACAGGGAACTGGCACTCATGAGAATGAGGATCTTTGTTCTCTTGCAAGGCAAGTTTATTTGTATAACACATCTCATGTACACAGACAGTACAAAGTGTTTAAGTTTACATTAAACAGTAAAGGGTCAAAAGAAATGGTAAAAGGTGTGATAATTAAAATAAGATTTAAAGAAAGTTAAAAAGAAGTAAATTTAAATCAAGTATAGATAAACTGTGCAGATTTAAACTTTTGAATCTAAATGAATCAAATGCAGCTGAGAACAGGTGGCTCTTTAACCTGGATTTAAATACACTGTTTCAGCTGATCTAAGGCTTTCTGGAAGTCTGTTCCAGATCTGTGGAGCATAGAACCTGAATGCAGATTCTCCATGTTTAGTTTGGATTCTAGGAACTGACATAAGACTGGATCCAGATGAGCGGAGAGGTCTGGCTGGTATATACTGGGTCAGGAGGTCAGTACTTTGGTGATAAACATTCAAAGCTTTATGAACCAGTAGCATAAACTTAAAGTCTATCCTCTGGCAGACAGGCAGCCAGTATAAAGTCCTCAGAACTGGACTGATGTGGTTCTACTTTTTTGGTTCCTGTGAGAACACGAGCAGCTGAGTTCTGAATAAGCTGTAGTTTCCTGATTGATTTTTTTGGTCGTCCTGTGAAAACACTGTTACTGTAGTCAAGTCGACTAAAGATGAAAGCATGAACTAGTCTTTCCAGGTCCTGCTTGGACATCAGATCTTTAATCCTTGAAATATTTTTCAGATGTTAGTAGGCTGATTTTGTCACTGCCTTAATGTGTTTATCAAATGTAGGTCTGTGTCCATCACTACACCCAAGTTTCTGGTCTGGTTGGTGGTGTTAGAATGAATAGATTGAAGCTCTTTAGTGACTTCCAACCGTTTCTCTTTAGTCCCAAAGACAATGATCTCAGTTTGGTTTTTGTTTCATTGAAGTAAGTTGTGACACATCCAGTCATTAATGTCTCACTGCATTTACCAAGAGCCTGTACAGGGCCTCGGTGTCCTGGTGACATTGTAATATATATCTGTGTGTCATCTGCATATCTATGGTAACTAATGTTGTTCTTTATAACCTGGGCCAGTGGGAGCATGTAGATATTAAATAGAAGTGGTCCCAGGATGGAGCCTTGGGGAACTCCAGATGTCATTTCTGTCGGCTCTGATGTGAAGTTACCAACTGATACAAAATATTTCCTGTTTTCTAAGGACGTTTTGAACCAGTTTAGTACTGGCCCAGTGAGACCCACCCAGTTTTCCAGTCGTTTGAGTAAAAAAAGCGTGATCGACCGGATCAAATGCAGCACTGAGATCCAATAGGTGACAGGTTATGAGTCTTCATCCTGCTGCCTTCCAGTGGATGGTTGTTGGATAAAGATCTGGGATCATCTGACAGTGAAGCAAATCTGTTCTTCAGTTTCACCTCTGCAGTCAGTTTTCTTCTCTGCGATCCTTCCACGCACAGGATTAGAAGAGGTCCTCTGTCTCGTAGGAAGAGGAGGCCAGTCGGCCTCTTCGAGTTGCAGATGAACTCTGGTGAAGTTCACTTCAGTGTGAATGAAGACAGACTTTCTATGGACCACAAAAAAGGAGTGAGCGAAAGTTGGTGCTTATCTCCTGTTTTATTTATTTTTTTGCCTTTTTCAGAGCTCGTTTCAGGCGACGACGCTTCCAAAAGAGCAGCTGTTCCTGAAAGTTTACTCCACTTCAGCCTTTGGTTCTCCTCTAAGAGCTGTGTGTGAAAGCAAACCAAACAAGATGATGAGGAAGGATTAATCAGCATTCCTACACACTCCAGAGAAAGAGGGACTGACAAGGTAATTATATATGAGGTCCCTGGACTGATGCTCTGTGGGGAAACAGAGTTCATAGAAAACATTCATCTTCATCACTTTTGTTGGTTCAGATAACGAAAAGGAGACATAAAAGGGTCTCTCCTCTGAAAATCTTCCTCAAATTTTTGTTGTATGAACATATTCTAACGCAGGACTGGACAACCCTGGTCCTCAAGAACCACAATCCTGCCTGGTTTCCAGCTCTCCTTGACCATCTTACTGCTGATTGGCTGAGTCAAGTGATTGCACATCCTGATTGACTGAACACACCTGGTTTAGGTTGCCAGCATCAAGGAGTCCAGGGAGAGCTGGAAATTAGGCAGGGTTGATGCTCTACAGGACCAGGGTTGGTTAGCCCTGTTCTAAACTTTTTTTTAGACTTTTTCCTTTCAGTTTTCCTGTGGGGGGTGTCATGTATTGTGGGGGGTGGGTGGATGGAGGGAGGAGCTGGGTGATTGTATTTTTTTGTTATTATTATATTTTTATTATTCTTTTTATCTTATTATATATATATATATATATATATCATTTTCATGTAAAGCGCCTTGGGTTTTCACAAGAAGGAAAGGCGCTGTACAAATAAATAAAGTTTAAAGTTTAAATAAATAAAGTTAAAGTGAAGTGTGTCTTTGTTGAAGTTTTCATCAAAAGTCCAGCAGAGGGCAGTGTCTCTCCATGACTGGAAACAGGTTCCAGTTTTAGTCTCTGTGACTGACACATTGGGGAGTGGCTGAGCGTGCACGTCCATGTGCATGTGTCTTGGTGAACTTCAGTCTGACAGCTCGCATTTATGGTTTACCAGCAATGATGACCTGCAGCCGGGCGTGTCCCGCTCTGGAATTTTTAGGACCTTCAAATGCCCCCCCACCCCACAGCAGCTTTTCATCAGCTGTGGTGGTGGGAGGAGAGCTTTTGCCTCTGGGGGAAACAACAGTAAAGATCTGGTCCTCTACATTGTCTCTGTTTCAGCTGCAAAGCAGCTTTGACCCTGATAAGGTCCCATTGTGGTAAAATAGAAAGGAAGCGGGACTCTCAGGTCAGACTCTGGGAACATATTCTTGGAGTGCATCTTCTGACACGCTTTTCTTGTCAGGTGTCATCGTCCTGAGTCTGGTTTTAAAAGCTGTCTCTTCCTGTTGCAAGACAGAGGAATTTGGGGTCAGCACGGTTCAGCTGTTTCTGCCTAAATCTGACACAACTTGCAGCATCAGGACCAGAGGGCAGCACAGTTTACACTCAACAATTTCCTCTCAGAGCAGAAGAGAGAAGCTGCTTCTGTCACTTATTTACAAACATGCTTTATAGTTCCAAAGTGTGAGAGTAGTAAAGAATGATAGTTCTTCTGTGTGTGTGTTTGTGTGGGTATGTATAATGCTTTTCTTAAGCAGTTCAGAGCAAATATTTGTGATAATTTATTACTTTTGGCACACTGAGGAACAAATTATCTATGAAATATGAGTTATTTTCCTGAGCTCTTTTTCTTCCTGGAAGTAAGACAACACAATCTCTGAGGCTCCGCCTTTTGCTTCTTGTGGGTGCCACCCATTTCATGATGTCATCCTAGAGGCAGCCTGTCATCCTAGCAGTTGTGTCTGAGTTTATCCCAAGAAAAGAAATGGCAGTTGAATCTTCCCCTATCCCTCCGGGTTCTCCCTACCCCTACATTTATCTGTTCAAACAGAGAGATTTGGAAATATAGTGTCTTCAAATCTGGATCTTACTAACCCTTGATGATGTCATCAATAGTCGCGGGTCTATGATAGCGCATAGCTGCCATCGCACTGAAAAGACATATTTAATTATAACTTTGAACTGTCATGAAAAACAAAAAAAGTCGTTATTTACAATGAAATGTAAACTTTTGTGCATCAGAGCACACCCACATGAACAAACGCGTTTTTCCTCTGCGTCACAAGCGTGGTGTGGTTCACCTTACAGCTGGAGGGAAACAGCTACAGCTCCCCTTCAGAAAAAAAGCAACTTTGGACACTGCTAAAGCTCCAAATGCCCCTATAATTAAAGCATTGGAGAGGAGTTGTAGGGGTAGGGAAGCAATTTGGTCATTACTTGAACTTTTGCAAAGATTCATGTTCATATTGTGCATTTAAAATGAAGGCGTTTTGCTGATCATAGTTAGGTTGATGGTGAAAGTGGGTATGTGTGTGTTAGTGTGGGAGTGGTGCTGGCAGCATAGTCACTTCCTGGTAGGTGCTGTTCTCACTTGTCTATGTCACAATGTGAGGACCTGCTCATTGTTGTGGATTGGGAGGGGCTGGTGCTCACAGAGCAGGTTTTTAGAGGAATGCTCAGAGATGAGTTAATGGATCGTATCACCTTGGATTGTTTATCGTGAGGACTTAAAATACACTTAAAAGCTAAAAAAAAATGATATTACACGATGTAGATCCTTTATTATGTGTTATTGTGTGTGTGTGTGTCCATATGCGTGCGATTAATATGTGTGTATGTGTGTTTTCATGTGTGTGTTGATGTGTGTATATGTTAATGCTTGTGTGTATGTTGATGAGTGTGTGTGATTAATCTGTGTGTGTTTGTGTGTGTATGTTAATGTGTGAGCATGTGAGTGTGTTACTGTGTGTGTGATTAATGTGTGTGTTTATGTGTATGTTAAGTGTGATATTTATGTGTTTTTATGGTAATGTGTGTGTATGTTAATGTGTGTGTGATTAATATGTGTTTGGCTGTGGGTGAGTGTATTTTCGTGTGTATGTTATTGTGTGTGTAAATAGTATGTGTGTATGTTATTGTGTGTGTACGTTAATGTGTGTGTAGATGTGTGTCTGATTAATGTGTGTTTATGTTAATGAATGTGTTTATGTTTTTTAATGTGTGTCAATGTGTGTGATTATTCTGTGTTTGTGTGTATGTATATGTAATTAATGTGTGTGCGATCAATATGTGTTTAGATATGTGTGTGTAACTTTGTGTGTATGTTATTGTGTGTGTTATGTGTGATTTTTCTACAGTGTGTGGATGTGTGTGATTAATGTGTGTGTGCACGTGTGTCTATGTGTGAATAATGTGTGTGATTAATGTGTCTATGTATATTTGTGTGTATTTTAGTATTTGTGTCATTAATGTATTTGTGTATGGAAATGTGTCTGTGGATGCGTTTTTCATTGATCTACATGTGTGTGTGCACGTGTGTCTATGTGTGAATAATGTGTGTGATTAATGTGTCTATGTATATTTGTGTGTATTTTAGTATTTGTGTCATTAATGTATTTGTGTATGGAAATGTGTCTGTGGATGCGTTTTTCATTGATCTACATGTGTGTGTGGATGTGTGGGTAATTAATGTCTGTGTATGTTTGGGGGTGTGTGTGGATGTTAATGTGTGTGTGGATGGTGGGTGTGTGTGTTTATGTTAATACTTGAGTGTGGATGTGTGGGTGATTAATGTGTGTGTATGTTATTGTGTTTGTGTGTGAAAAGTCTGTGTGTTTATGTTAATGTGTGTCTGGATGTATTAGTGAATAATGTGTGTGTGGTAAATGTTAATGTGCATGTAGATGTGTGTCTGATTAATGTGGGTATATGTTAATGAATGTGTTTATGTTTTTTATTGTGTATAATTCTGTGTTTGAGTGTATGTATGTGTAATTAATGTGTGTGTGTGCATGTGTGTGTGATTAATGTGTGTGTGTGTGTGTGCATGTGTGTGTGATTAATGTGTGTGTGTGCGTGTGTGTGTGGGTAATGTGTGAGCATCAATGTGTGATTAGTGTGTGTGTGATTAATGTGTGTGCGTCAATGTGTGATTAATGTGTGTGTGAATAACGTGTCTGTGTGTGAGATTAATGTGTGTGTGTCAATGTGTGATTAACGTGTGTGTGTGTGTGTGTGTGTGATTAATGTGTGTATGTGTGTGATTAATGTGTGTGCGTCAATGTGTGTGTGATTAAAGTGTGTGTGATTAATGTGTGTGTGTGTGATTAATGTTGTGTGTGTGTGTGATTAATGTGTGTATGTGTGATTAATGTGTGTGTGTGTGTATGTTATTGTGTGTGTTTGTAATATATATTTTTCTATAGTGTGTGTGTGGGAATAATGTGTGTGTGTGATTAATGTGTTTGTGTGTGTCAATGTCTGATTAATGTGTGCATCTATGTGTGATTAATGTGTGTGTGTGTGTGATTAATGTGTGTGCGTCAATGTGTGATTAATGTGTGTGTGATTAATGTGTGTGTGATTATTGTGTGATTAATGTGTGTGTGTGATATTAATGTGTGGGTGTGTGTGATTAGTGTGTGTGTGTGATTAATGTGTGTGCGTCAATGTGTGATTAATGTGTGTGCGTCAATGTGTGATTAATGTGTGTGTGATTAATGTTGTGTGTGATTAATGTGTGTATGTGTGATTAATGTGTGTGTGTGTGTGTATATGTATGTTATTGTGTGTGTTAGTAATATTTATTTTTCTAGAGTGTGTGTGTGTGGGAATAATGTGTGTGTGTGTGTCGATGTGTGATTAATGTGTGTGTTTGTCAATGTGTGATTAATGTGTGTGTGTGTGATTAATGTGTGAGTGTGTGTGAGATTAATGTGTGTGCGTCAATGTGTGATTAATGTGTGTGTGTGTGATTAATGTGTGTGAGTCAATGTGTGATTAATGTGTGTGTGATTAATGTGTGTATGTGTAATTAATTTGTGTGTGTGTGTGTGTATGTTATTGTGTGTGTGTGTGTATGTTACTGTGTGTGTGTATGTGTGTATATATGTGTGTATGTTAATGTGTGTGTGTCTATGTGTGTGTGTGTGTCTGTGTGTGTGTATATGTGTGTGTCTGTGTGTGTATGTTAATGTGTGTGTGTATGTGTGTGTATGTTACTGTGTGTGTGTGTGTGTTACTGTGTGTGTGTATGTTACTGTGTGTGTGTGTGTTACTGTGTGTGTGTATGTTACTGTGCGTGTGTTGTATGTATATGTGTGTGTCTGTGTGTGTGTATATATGTGTGTGTGTGTATAACTGTGTGTATGTTAATGTGTGTGTGTGTATATGTGTGTGTGTGTGTGTGTATGTTAACGTGTGTGTGTGTGTATTTGTGTGTGTGTATGTGTGTACATGTGTGTGTGTATGTTAATGTGTGTGTGTGTGTGTGTATGTGTGTGTCTGTATATGTATGTGTGTGTGTATGTTAATGTGTGTGTCTGTATGTGTGTATATATGTGTGTGTGTGTATATCTGTGTGTATGTTAATGTGTGTGTGTCTATGTGTGTGGTGTCTGTGTGTGTGTATATGTGTGTGTCTGTGTGTGTATGTTACTGTGTGTGTGTGTATGTTACTGTGTGTGTGTGTATGTTACTGTGTGTGTGTATGTTACTGTGTGTGTGTGTATGTATATGTGTGTGTCTGTGTGTGTGTGTTACTGTGTGTGTGTGTATGTTACTGTGTGTGTGTGTATGTTACTGTGTGTGTGTGTATGTTACTGTGTGTGTGTATATGTATATGTGTGTGTCTGTGTGTGTGTATATATGTGTGTGTGTGTATAACTGTGTGTATGTTAATGTGTGTGTGTGTATGTATATGTGTGTGTGTGTATGTGTGTGTGTGTATGTGTGTGTGTATGTTAATGTGTGTGTGTATGTTACTGTGTGTGTGTGTGTGTGTCTGTATGTGTATGTTAATGTGTGTGTGTGTATATATGTGTGTGTGGGTGTGTGTGTATGTTAACGTGTGTGTGTGTATTTGTGTATGTGTGTAAATGTGTGTGTGTATGTTAATGTGTGTGTGTGTGTATGTGTGTGTCTGTATATGTATGTGTGTGTGTATGTTAATGTGTGTGTATATGTGTGTGGTGTGTGCGTGTATGTTTACGTGTGTGTGTGTATGTGTGTGTTAATGTGTGTGTGTATGTTAATGTGTGTGTGTGTGTATGTGTGTGTCTGTATATGTATGTGTGTGTATGTTAATGTGTGTGTATATGTGTGTGTGTGTATAGGTGCGTGTATGTTAACGTGTGTGTGTGTATGTTAATGTGTGTATATGTGTGTGTGTGTATATATGTGTGTGTGTGTATGTTAACGTGTGTGTGTGTGTGTATGTTAATGTGTGTGTATGTTAATGTGTATGTGTGTGTATGTGTGTGTGTGTATGTTAATGTGTGTATATGTGTGTGTGTGTATGTTAATGTGTGTATATGTGTGTGTGTGTATGTTAACGTGTGTGTATGTTAATGTGTGTGTATGTTAATGTGTATGTGTGTGTATGTTAATGTGTATGTGTGTATATGTGTGTGTGCGTGTGTGTGTGTTTGTTTGTGTGTGTGTATGTTAATGTGTGTGTACAGATTTGTGGGTTCATGAGGCTGCAGCGCTGCATTGTGATGATCTGTGTTTGGAGACAGAAATCTTCACTGAGGTCTATAAAGTGAAGGTTTGCCGTGGACTCAACTTACTCTGAGGGGTGTCGTGTTACCCTCCGCCTGTAGCAGGCTGGCGGTGGCGTTGGCTGGCGTGTTCAGTCCAGTGGGGAGCTGAATACCAGTAGTCCCCGCGTGTCTTCAGTATTATCTGGTTTACAGCGCACTACCGTTCTTTACAGCTTCTCTGTTTATCCACAATCAATGTGGCCAATAAGTGGCGTATTAGGGGCAGTAAGTATATTGTAAATGAAAGTTTATGGTAAAATGGCCCATAAAGATGCGGCTATATAAGTCTGGATGAGAGCTGAAGTTGCAGGAGTTTATAGACGCCGGTGAGAGGCTGCGTGTATTTGCTCAATTTGAGTCTACCTTCTAATTTGCTCTAATTATTGACATGTTGACTAAGAAGACATGCGGGTCAGACTGCAGCCAAAACATTCGCCAACAAATCAGGCTAAGGAGCAGGCCTTCAGGAGCTAAGGTCAGCTCAGTCTGTTTGCATAGCAGCCATTTTGTTTGAGCCAGGTGATGCGTGTTCTGAAATGGCTGCCAGCTGAGCGCATGTCGGGGGTTGGCATTCCTCAGACAGTTCTGAGGGAGAGTGGACCGCCACGGTAACGATGACCTCCTCCATGCTTGTACTGGCTGACAGTTCGACACAAAGATTCACCTCACAGGAGTTAAAGTGGAACATGGAGCTGCGGCGAGCTGTTCTCGCATCTGGGTGCTGCGCATCCCTCCCCACCCCCACCCCCATGAACGTTTGACCTGCTGATAACGCTACAGGATGTTGTTCCTCATTAACAAGGCTCATAAACGCAGAACAATGTCTGAGTTACCTTCAGAGGGACCCGGCGCTCCGCAGCAGATAAAAAAGAGTTTTAGGTCTGAGTCTCAGCAGCCCGTCAGAGCATGGACCCCCAACCACCCATCAGTTCATTCCACACAGAGGAAGCACACAGGAAATCTTCACGATTCCATCAATTCTCAATCAGGGCAAGCTCCAACAGTTTCCTACAGTTAAAGGCAGTGAACTAGATGACGTTGCATCTGCTGCAACAGGTGAGCCCCAGACAAGGAAGAGACACGGACAAACACAGTCAGAAACAGGAACCTTTGTCACTGAGACACAAAGAAGCCAAGTTTACAAACCTTCATCTTCCTCTTCTGTGTCTCCAGCAGACAACTTCCTATCAGAGTCCCATTTGAAAACCTCTCGAGCTGGAGCCAGGTCAGTTCTCCAGGTAACCACCAGGGGCTGCAATACACAGTAAAGCCAGAATCAAAACTCCCAACCCTGAACGAAGAACTACAAAAATCCATTAAAATAAACACCGTCGGGTCCAAGGACAGACTCTGAGGAGGTGACGTTAACGGGTTGCTCCGACACTTCAGACCAAACTATGATCATACACGTGAAACTGTGTGTCTGGACCACACATGAAGGAAACATTCTTTCAGTCTTCTACAGATCGGAGTGACATTTAACTCCTGCATCTGGTTTAAAAGACCTATAAACATCATCAACTTTGAAATTGAAGAATGAACTTCTATGCAGGAAATTCCCTTGGAAGTTTGGATTCTTAAGGACTACTATTCTACTTTTGGAAACCCAGGGATCTCCCTGTTGTGGTGTCGAGCACAATGCACCAACTTTGAGAAAGGATGTGCTTTAATCTTACTAAGTGCAAAGTCTTGATGGGATTGTCATGGTTCAAGGAAATATACGTAGAATTTTCTTCTGTCTATACAGCTATGCACCTGAAAACCTTTGATTGAGTCTTCCTTTGCATTTCAGGTCTGCATGTACCCATCCAACCCCCCTCCACAAACATGACTGTGTCACTGCGGTGAAAGCGTTTTACTGCACCCCCCAATAAAGTTTATGGTAGTGAAGAGGCAGAGAACAGCTCGGTGCTCATTACCTTTGTTGACATAAAAATGAGAGGCAGGTGCAGCTGTTGCTGCACGGAGTGCATAAGCTCAGAGTCCATGTCGTTCATGTGATCTCAGTCTCACAGGGATGCTCCAGCACAGCAGCTGCAATGCAGCGGCTGCTTTCAGTCTGACCAGATTTATCACATTTACACAAAAACACAGGAGCTCTTCAAGGGTGGATCCCTCAGCCTGTCTGCTGATGTATGTGAAAGCTATAGGAGTGTGAAAAACCATATTTAAGTCAAATGACTCAACAGGAAAATTTTGGTCCACAACACAAGAAGCTGCAGTTATTTCAGGGCTCAGATAAAAACTACAGCTATTAGCTGTTACCACAAAAGTCAGCGAATTAAGGCTCTGCAGCTCCTCATCTTCCTCATTCATCAGATTTTATTGCTCAGATGGACTCACTGAAGTGAGCAGGCACAGTGGTTATAATCACAGTAGACACTGTCATACACAGACACATGCAGACACAGACAGATGTGCACAGAAGAGGTTGTTCCAGACACAGCAGACACAGTTTCAGCCAGATGCAGACGTGCACAGATGCAAACGTGTACAGATGCAGACGTGCACAGATGCAGACATGCACAGATGCAGAGGTGAACAGATGCAGACGTGTACAGATGCAGACGTGTACAGATGCAGACGTGTACAGATGCAGACGTGTACAGATCCAGACGTGCACAGATGCAGACATGCGCAGATTTAGATGTACACAGATGCAGACGTGTCCAGATGCAGACATGCACAGATGTAGACGTGTCCAGATGCAGACGTGTACAGATGCAGACGTGTACAGATCCAGACGTGTACAGATGCAGACGTGTACAGATCCAGACGTGTACAGATCCAGACGTGTACAGATGCAGACGTGTACAGATGCAGACGTGTCCAGATGCAGACGTGTACAGATGCAGATATGCACATATGCAGACGTGTACAGATGCAGACGTGTACAGATCCAGATGTATACAGATGCAGAAGTGTACAGATGCAGACGTGCACAGATGCAGACGTGCACAGATGCAGACATGCACAGAAGCAGACGTGTACATATGCAGACGTGTCCAGATGCAGACATGTACAGATGCAGACGTGTCCAGATGCAAACATGTACAGATGCAGATGTGCACAGATGGAGACATGCACAGATGCAGACGTGTCCAGATGCAGACGTGCACAGATGCAGACGTGTACAGATGCAGACGTGTACAGATGCAGACATGTACAGATGCAGACGTGCACTGATGCAGATATGCACAAATGCAGACGTGTCCAGATGCAGACATGCACAGATGCAGACGTGTCCAGATGCAGACATGCACAGATGCAGACGTGTACAGATCCAGACGTGCACAGATGCAGACATGCGCAGATTTAGATGTACACAGATGCAGACGTGCACAGATGCAGACATGCACAGATGTAGACTTGTCCAGATGCAGACGTGTACAGATGCAGACGTGTACAGATGCAGACGTGCACAGAAGAAGACGTGCACATATGCAGACATGGACAGATGCAGACGTGTCCAGATGCAGACATGTACAGATGCAGACGTGCACAGATGCAGACGTGTACAGATGCAGACGTGTACAGATGCAGACGTGTACAGATGCAGACATGTCCAGATGCAGATGTGCACAGATGCAGACATGTACAGATGCAGACGTGTCCAGATGCAGACGTGTACAGATCCAGACGTGTCCAGATCCAGACGTGTCCAGATGCAGACATGCACAGATGCAGACGTGTCCAGATGCAGACATGCACAGATGCAGACGTGTACAGATCCAGACGTGCACAGATGCAGACATGCGCAGATTTAGATGTACACAGATGCAGACGTGTCCAGATGCAGACATGCACAGATGTAGACGTGTCCAGATGCAGACGTGTACAGATGCAGACGTGTACAGATGCAGACGTGCACAGAAGAAGACGTGCACATATGCAGACGTGCACAGAAGCAGACGTGCACATATGCAGACGTGTCCAGATGCAGACGTGCACAGATGCAGACATACATAGAAGCAGACTTTTTCAGATGCAGACGTGTACAGATGCAGACGTGCACAGAAACAGATGTGCACTTATGCAGACGTGCACAAATGCAGACGTGTCCAGATGCAGACGTGCACAGATGCAGACATACACAGAAGCAGACTTTTTCAGATGCAGACGTGTACAGATGCAGACGTGCACATATGCAGAGGTGTAAAGATGCAGACGTGTCCAGGTGCAGACATGTACAGATGCAGACGTGCACAGATGCAGACGTGTACAGATGCAGACGTGTACAGATCCAGACGTGTACAGATCCAGACGTGCACAGATGCAGACATGCGCAGAAACAGATGTGCACATATGCAGACGTGCACAAATGCAGACGTGTCCAGATGCAGACGTGCACAGATGCAGACATACACAGAAGCAGACTTTTTCAGATGCAGACGTGTACAGATGCAGACGTGCACAGAAACAGATGTGCACATATGCAGACGTGCACAAATGCAGACTTGTCCAGATGCAGACGTACACAGATGCAGACATGCACATATGCAGAGGTGTAAAGATGCAGACGTGTCCAGTTGCAGACATGTACAGATGCAGACGTGCACAGATGCAGACGTGTACAGATGCAGACGTGTACAGATCCAGATGTGTACAGATCCAGACGTGTACAGATGCAGACGTGTACAGATCCAGATGTGTACAGATCCAGACGTGTACAGATGCAGATGTGTACAGATCCATACGTGCACAGATGCAGACATGCGCAGATTTAGATGTATACAGATGCAGACGTGTCCAGATGCAGACGTGTACAGATGCAGATATGCACATATGCAGACATGTACATATGCAGACGTGCACAGATGCAGACATGCACAGAAGCAGACGTGTACATATGCAGACGTGTCCAGATGCAGACATGTACAGATGCAGACGTGTCCAGATGCAAACATGTACAGATGCAGATGTGCACAGATGCAGACATGCACAGCTGCAGAGGTGAACAGATGCAGACGTGCACAGATGGAGACATGCACAGATGCAGACGTGTCCAGATGCAGACGTGCAGAGATGCAGACGTGTACAGATGCAAACGTGTCCAGATGCAGACATGTACAGATGCAGACGTGCACAGATGCAGATATGCACAGATGCAGACATGTCCAGATGCAGACATGCACAGATGCAGACGTGTCCAGATGCAGACATGCACAGATGCAGACGTGTACTGATCCAGACATGCACAGATGCAGACGTGTACTGATCCAGACGTGCACAGATGCAGACATGCGCAGATTTAGATGTACACATATGCAGACGTGCACATATGCAGACATGAACAGATGCAGACGTGTCCAGATGCAGACGTGTACAGATGCAGACGTGCACAGATGCAGACGTGTCCAGATGCAGACATGTACAGATGCAGACGTGCACAGATGCAGACGTGTCCAGATGCAGACATGTACAGATGCAGACGTGCACAGATGCAGACATGCACAGATGCAGACGTGCACAGATGCAGACATGCACAGATGCTGAGGTGAACAGATGCAGACGTGTACAGATGCAGACGTGCAAATATGCAGATGTGTCCAGATGCAGACGTGCACAGATGCAGACGTGCACAGATGCAGACGTGCACAGATGCAGACGTGCACAGAAGCAGACGTGTACAGATGCAGACGTGCACAGAAGCAGATGTGCACATATGCAGACGTGCACAAATGCAGACGTGTCCAGATGCAGACGTGCACAGATGCAGACATGCACATATGCAGACGTGTACAGATGCAGACGTGTCCAGATGCAGACGTGTACAAATCCAGATTGGTAAAGATCCAGACGTGTACAGATGCAGACGTGTACAGATCCAGATGTGTAAAGATCCAGACGTGTACAGATGCAGACGTGTACAGATCCAGATGTGTACAGATCCAGACGTGTACAGATGCAGATGTGTACAGATCCAGACATGCACATATGCAGACGTGTACAGATACAGACATGTCCAGATCCAGATGTATACAGATGCAGACGTGTACAGATGCAGACGTGTACAGATGCAGACGTATACAGATGCAGACATGTCCAGATGCAGATGTGCACAGATGCAGACATGTACAGATGCAGACGTGCACAGAAGCAGACGTGCACAGATGCAGACGTGTCCAGATGCAGACATGCACAGATGTAGACGTGTCCATATGCAGACTTGTACAGATGCAGACGTGTACAGATGCAGACGTGCACAGAAGAAGACGTGCACATATGCAGACGTGCACAGAAGCAGACGTGCACATATGCAGACGTGTCCAGATGCAGACGTGCACAGATGCAGACGTGCACAGATGCAGACATGCACAGAAGCAGACGTGCACATATGCAGACGTGCACATATGCAGACGTGCACAGATGCAGACGTGCACAGATGCAGACGTGTACAGATCCAGACGTGTCCAGATGCAGACATGCACAGATGCAGACGTGTAGAGATGCAGACGTGCACAGATGCAGACGTGCACAGATGCAGACATGCACAGAAGCAGACGTGCACATATGCAGACGTGCACATATGCAGACGTGCACAGATGCAGACGTGCACAGATGCAGACGTGTACAGATCCAGACGTGTCCAGATGCAGACATGCACAGATGCAGACGTGTACAGATGCAGACATGCACAGAAACAGATGTGCACATATGCAGACGTGCACAAATGCAGACTTGTCCAGATGCAGACGTACACAGATGCAGACGTGTACAGATGCAGACGTGCACAGAAGCAGATGTGCACATATGCAGACGTGCACAAATGCAGACGTGTCCAGATGCAGACGTGCACAGATGCAGACATGCACATATGCAGACGTGTACAGATGCAGACGTGTACAAATCCAGATGTGTACAGATCCAGACGTGTACAGATGCAGACGTGTACAGATCCAGATGTGTACAGATCCAGACGTGTACAGATGCAGATGTGTACAGACCCAGACATGCACATGTCCAGACGTGTACAGATACAGACATGTCCAGATCCAGATGTATACAGATGCAGACGTGTACAGATACAGACATGTCCAGATCCAGATGTATACAGATGCAGACGTGTACAGATCCAGATGTATCCAGATGCAGACATGCACAGATGCAGAGGTGAACAGATGCAGACGTGTACAGATGCAGACGTGTACAGATGCAGACATGCACAGATGCAGAGGTGAACAGATGCAGACGTGTACAGATGCAGACGTGTACAGATGCAGACATGCACAGATGCAGACGTGCACAGATGCAGACGTGCACAGAAGCAGACGTTTTCAGATGCAGACGTGTACAGATGCAGACGTGCACAGAAGCAGACGTGAACAGATGCAGAGGTGAACAGATGCAGACATGTACAGATGCAGACGTGTACAGATGCAGACGTGTCCAGATGCAGACATGCACAGATGCAGACGTGTACAGATGCAGACGTGCACATATGCAGACGTACAGATGCAGACATGCACAGATGCAGACGTGCACAGAAGCAGACGTTTCCAGATGCAGACGTGTACAGATACAGACGTGCACAGAAGCAGATGTGCACATATGCAGACGTGCACAAATGCAGACGTGTCCAGATGCAGACGTGCACAGATGCAGACATGCACATATGCAGACGTGTACAGATGCAGACGTGTCCAGATGCAGACGTGTACAGATCCAGATGTGTAAAGATCCAGACGTGTACAGATGCAGACGTGTACAGATCCAGATGTGTAAAGATCCAGACGTGTACAGATGCAGGCGTGTACAGATCCAGATGTGTACAGATCCAGACGTGTACAGATGCAGATGTGTACAGATCCAGACATGCACATATGCAGACCTGTACAGATACAGACATGTCCAGATCCAGATGTATACAGATGCAGACGTGTACAGATACAGACATGTCCAGATCCAGATGTATACAGATGCAGACGTGTACAGATGCAGACGTGTACAGATCCAGACGTATACAGATGCAGATATGCACAGATGCAGACATGTACAGATGCAGACATGCACAGATGCAGACATGCACAGATGCAGACGTGTACAGATGCAGACATGCACAGATGCAGACGTGTACAGATGCAGACGTGTCCAGATGCAGACGTGTACAGATGCAGACGTGTACAGATGCAGATGTGTCGAGATGCAGATGTGCACAGATGCAGACGTGTACAGATGCAGACGTGCACAGATGCAGACATGCACAGAAGCAGACGTGCACAGATGCAGACGTGTACAGATGCAGACGTGCACAGATGCAGACGTGTCCAGATGCAGACATGCACAGATGCAGACGTGTACTGATCCAGACATGCACAGATGCAGACGTGTACTGATCCAGACGTGCACAGATGCAGACATGCGCAGATTTAGATGTACACATATGCAGACGTGCACATATGCAGACATGAACAGATGCAGACGTGTCCAGATGCAGACGTGTACAGATGCAGACGTGCACAGATGCAGACGTGTCCAGATGCAGACATGTACAGATGCAGACGTGCACAGATGCAGACGTGTCCAGATGCAGACATGTACAGATGCAGACGTGCACAGATGCAGACATGCACAGATGCAGACGTGCACAGATGCAGACATGCACAGATGCTGAGGTGAACAGATGCAGACGTGTACAGATGCAGACGTGCAAATATGCAGATGTGTCCAGATGCAGACGTGCACAGATGCAGACGTACACAGATGCAGACGTGCACAGATGCAGACGTGCACAGAAGCAGACGTGTACAGATGCAGACGTGCACAGAAGCAGATGTGCACATATGCAGACGTGCACAAATGCAGACGTGTCCAGATGCAGACGTGCACAGATGCAGACATGCACATATGCAGACGTGTACAGATGCAGACGTGTCCAGATGCAGACGTGTACAAATCCAGATTGGTAAAGATCCAGACGTGTACAGATGCAGACGTGTACAGATCCAGATGTGTAAAGATCCAGACGTGTACAGATGCAGACGTGTACAGATCCAGATGTGTACAGATCCAGACGTGTACAGATGCAGATGTGTACAGATCCAGACATGCACATATGCAGACGTGTACAGATAGACATGTCCAGATCCAGATGTATACAGATGCAGACGTGTACAGATGCAGACGTGTACAGATGCAGACGTATACAGACGCAGACATGTCCAGATGCAGATGTGCACAGATGCAGACATGTACAGATGCAGACGTGCACAGAAGCAGACGTGCACAGATGCAGACGTGTCCAGATGCAGACATGCACAGATGTAGACGTG
Organism: Oryzias woworae; assembly: GCA_016861445.1. Classification (NCBI taxonomy): domain Eukaryota; kingdom Metazoa; phylum Chordata; class Actinopteri; order Beloniformes; family Adrianichthyidae; genus Oryzias; species Oryzias woworae. Next base: position 6,391,225 of record BOLG01001664.1, read on the forward strand.
TCCATATGCAGACTTGTACAGATGCAGACGTGTACAGATGCAGACGTGCACAGAAGAAGACGTGCACATATGCAGACGTGCACAGAAGCAGACGTGCACATATGCAGACGTGTCCAGATGCAGACGTGCACAGAAGCAGACGTGCACAGATGCAGACATGCACAGAAGCAGACGTGCACATATGCAGACGTGCACATATGCAGACGTGCACAGATGCAGACGTGCACAGATGCAGACGTGTACAGATCCAGACGTGTCCAGATGCAGACATGCACAGATGCAGACGTGAACAGATGCAGACGTGCACAGATGCAGACGTGCACAGATGCAGACATGCACAGAAGCAGACGTGCACATATGCAGACGTGCACATATGCAGACGTGCACAGATGCAGACGTGCACAGATGCAGACGTGTACAGATCCAGACGTGTCCAGATGCAGACATGCACAGATGCAGACGTGTACAGATGCAGACATGCACAGAAACAGATGTGCACATATGCAGACGTGCACAAATGCAGACTTGTCCAGATGCAGACGTACACAGATGCAGACGTGTACAGATGCAGACGTGCACAGAAGCAGATGTGCACATATGCAGACGTGCACAAATGCAGACGTGTCCAGATGCAGACGTGCACAGATGCAGACATGCACATATGCAGACGTGTACAGATGCAGACGTGTACAAATCCAGATGTGTACAGATCCAGACGTGTACAGATGCAGACGTGTACAGATCCAGATGTGTACAGATCCAGACGTGTACAGATGCAGATGTGTACAGACCCAGACATGCACATGTCCAGACGTGTACAGATACAGACATGTCCAGATCCAGATGTATACAGATGCAGACGTGTACAGATACAGACATGTCCAGATCCAGATGTATACAGATGCAGACGTGTACAGATCCAGATGTATCCAGATGCAGACATGCACAGATGCAGAGGTGAACAGATGCAGACGTGTACAGATGCAGACGTGTACAGATGCAGACATGCACAGATGCAGAGGTGAACAGATGCAGACGTGTACAGATGCAGACGTGTACAGATGCAGACATGCACAGATGCAGACGTGCACAGATGCAGACGTGCACAGAAGCAGACGTTTTCAGATGCAGACGTGTACAGATGCAGACGTGCACAGAAGCAGACGTGAACAGATGCAGAGGTGAACAGATGCAGACATGTACAGATGCAGACGTGTACAGATGCAGACGTGTCCAGATGCAGACATGCACAGATGCAGACGTGTACAGATGCAGACGTGCACATATGCAGACGTACACAGATGCAGACGTGCACAGATGCAGACGTGCACAGAAGCAGACATTTCCAGATGCAGACGTGTACAGATGCAGACGTGCACAGAAGCAGATGTGCACATATGCAGACGTGCACAAATGCAGACGTGTCCAGATGCAGACGTGCACAGATGCAGACATGCACATATGCAGACGTGTACAGATGCAGACGTGTCCAGATGCAGACGTGTACAGATCCAGATGTGTAAAGATCCAGACGTGTACAGATGCAGACGTGTACAGATCCAGATGTGTAAAGATCCAGACGTGTACAGATGCAGGCGTGTACAGATCCAGATGTGTACAGATCCAGACGTGTACAGATGCAGATGTGTACAGATCCAGACATGCACATATGCAGACCTGTACAGATACAGACATGTCCAGATCCAGATGTATACAGATGCAGACGTGTACAGATACAGACATGTCCAGATCCAGATGTATACAGATGCAGACGTGTACAGATGCAGACGTGTACAGATCCAGACGTATACAGATGCAGATATGCACAGATGCAGACATGTACAGATGCAGACATGCACAGATGCAGACATGCACAGATGCAGACGTGTACAGATGCAGACATGCACAGATGCAGACGTGTACAGATGCAGACGTGTCCAGATGCAGACGTGTACAGATGCAGACGTGTACAGATGCAGATGTGTCCAGATGCAGATGTGCACAGATGCAGACGTGTACAGATCCAGACGTGCACAGATGCAGACATGCACAGAAGCAGACGTGCACAGATGCAGACGTGTACAGATGCAGACGTGCACAGAAGCAGACGTGTACAGATCCAGACGTGCACAGATGCAGATGTACACAGATGCAGACGTGTACAGATGCAGACGTGCACAGAAGCAGACGTGTACAGATCCAGACGTGCACAGATGCAGATGTACACAGATGCAGACGTGTCCAGATGCAGACATGCACAGATGCACACGTGTCCAGATGCAGACATGTACAGATGCAGAAGTGCACGGATGCAGACGTGTCCAGATGCAGACATGCACAGATGAAGACGTGTACAGAAGCAGACGTGCACAGATGCAGACGTGTACAGATGCAGACGTGCACAGAAGCAGACGTGCACAGAAGCAGACGTGCACATATGCAGACGTGTACAGATGCAGACGTGTACAGATGCAGACGTGTACAGATGCAGATGTGTCCAGATGCAGATGTGCACAGATGCAGACGTGCACAGATGCAGACGTGTACAGATGCAGACGTGCACAGAAGCAGACGTGTACAGATCCAGACGTGCACAGATGCAGATGTACACAGATGCAGACGTGTCCAGATGCAGACATGCACAGATGCACACGTGTCCAGATGCAGACATGTACAGATGCAGAAGTGCACGGATGCAGACGTGTCCAGATGCAGACATGCACAGATGCAGACGTGTACAGATCCAGACGTGCACAGATGCAGACATGCACAGAAGCAGACGTGCACAGATGCAGACGTGTACAGATGCAGACGTGCACAGAAGCAGACGTGCACAGAAGCAGACGTGCACATATGCAGACGTGCACATATGCAGACATGAACAGATGCAAACGTGTCCAGATGCAGACGTGTACAGATGCAGACGTGTACAGATGCAGACGTGTCCAGATGCAGACATGTACAGATGCAGACGTGCACAGATGCAGACGTGTCCAGATGCAGACATGTACAGATGCAGACGTGCACAGATGCAGACGTGTCCAGATGCAGACATGCACAGATGCAGACGTGCACAGATGCAGACATGCACAGATGCTGAGGTGAACAGATGCAGACGTGTACAGATGCAGACGTGCAAATATGCAGATGTGTCCAGATGCAGACGTGCACAGATGCAGACGTACACAGATGCAGACGTGCACAGATGCAGACGTGCACAGAAGCAGACGTTTCCAGATGCAGACGTGTACAGATGCAGACGTGCACAGAAGCAGATGTGCACATATGCAGACGTGCACAAATGCAGACGTGTCCAGATGCAGACGTGCACAGATGCAGACATGCACATATGCAGACGTGTACAGATGCAGACGTGTCCAGATGCAGACGTGTACATATCCAGATTGGTAAAGATCAAGACGTGTACAGATGCAGACGTGTACAGATCCAGATGTGTAAAGATCCAGACGTGTACAGATGCAGACGTGTACAGATCCAGATGTGTACAGATCCAGACGTGTACAGATGCAGATGTGTACAGATCCAGACATGCACATATGCAGACGTGTACAGATACAGACATGTCCAGATCCAGATGTATACAGATGCAGACGTGTACAGATACAGACATGTCCAGATCCAGATGTATACAGATGCAGACGTGTACAGATGCAGACGTGTACAGATCCAGATGTATACAGATGCAGACATGTCCAGATGCAGACATGCACAGATGCAGACGTGTCCAGATGCAAACATGTACAGATGCAGACGTGTCCCAGATGCAGACATGCACAGATGCAGAGGTGAACAGATGCAGACGTTTACAGATGCAGACGTGTACAGATGCAGACGTGTACAGATCCAGACGTGTACAGTTGCAGACGTGTACAGATGCAGACGTGTCCAGATGCAGACGTGCACAGATGTAGATGTGTCCAGATGCAGACGTTTACAGATGCAGATGTGCACAGAAGAAGACGTGCACATATGCAGACGTGCACAGAAGCAGACGTGCACATATGCAGACGTTTCCAGATGCAGACGTGCAAATATGCAGACGTGCACAGAAGCAGACGTGCAAATATGCAGACGTGCACAGAAGCAGACGTGTCCAGATGCAGACGTGCACAGATGCAGACATGCACATATGCAGACGTTTCCAGATGCAGACGTGCAAATATGCAGACGTGCACAGAAGCAGACGTGCACATATGCAGACGTGCACAAATGCAGACGTGTCCAGATGCAGACGTGCACAGATGCAGACATGCACATATGCAGACGTGTACAGATGCAGACGTGTACAGATCCAGATGTGTAAAGATCCAGACGTGTACAGATGCAGACGTGTACAGATCCAGATGTGTAAAGATCCAGACGTGTACAGATGCAGACGTGTACAGATCCAGATGTGTAAAGATCCAGACGTGTACAGATGCAGACGTGTACAGATCCAGATGTGTACAGATCCAGACGTGTACAGATGCAGACGTGTACAGATAGACATGTACAGATCCAGATGTATACAGATGCAGACGTGTTCAGATGCAGACGTGTACAGATGCAGACGTATACAGATGCAGACATGTCCAGATGCAGATGTGCACAGATGCAGACATGTACAGATGCAGACGTGCACAGAAGCAGACGTGCACAGATGCAGACGTGCACAGAAGCAGACGTGCAAATATGCAGACGTGCAAATATGCAGACGTGCACAGATTCAGACATGCACAGATGCAGACGTGTACAGATGCAGACGTGAACAGATCCAGATGTATTCAGATGAAGACATGTCCAGATGCAGATGTGCACAGATGCAGACGTGCACAGAAGCAGACGTGTCCAGATGCAGACATGCACAGATGCAGACGTGTACAGATTCAGACATGTCCAGATCCAGATGTATACAGATGCAGACGTGTCCAGATGCAGACGTGTCCAGATGCAGACGTGTACAGATGCAGACGTGTACAGATCCAGACGTGCACAGATGCAGACGTGCACAGAAGCAGACGTGTCCAGATGCAGACATGCACAGATGCAGACGTGTACAGATGCAGACATGTACAGATGCAGAAGTGCACAGATGCAGACGTGTCCAGATGCAGACATGCACAGATGCAGACGTGTACAGATCCAGACGTGCACAGATGCAGACGTGCGCAGATGCAGATGTACACAGATGCAGACGTGTCCAGATGCAGACATGCACAGATGTAGATGTGTCCAGATGCAGACGTTTACAGATGCAGATGTGCACAGAAGAAGACGTGCACATATGCAGACGTGCACAGAAGCAGACGTGCACATATGCAGACGTTTCCAGATGCAGACGTGCACAGATGCAGACGTGCACAGAAGCAGACGTGCACATATGCAGACGTGCACAGATGCAGACGTGCACAGATGCAGACGTGCACAGAAGCAGACGGGCACAGATGCAGACGTGCACAGAAGCAGATGTGCACATATGCAGACGTGCACAAATGCAGATGTGTCCAGATGCAGACGTGCACAGATACAGACATGCACATATGCAGACGTGTACAGGTGCAGACGTGCACAGATGCAGACATGCACATATGCAGACGTGTACAGATGCAGACGTGTACAGATGCAGACGTGAACAGATGCAGACGTGTACAGATGCAGACGTATACAGATGCAGACATGTCCAGATGCAGATGTGCACAGATGCAGACATTTACAGATGCAGACGTGCACAGAAGCAGACGTGCACAGATGCAGACGTGCACAGAAGCAGACGTGCAAATATGCAGACGTGCAAATATGCAGACGTGCAAATATGCAGACGTGCAAATATGCAGACGTGCACAGATTCAGACATGCACAGATGCAGACGTGTACAGATGCAGACGTGAACAGATCCAGATGTATTCAGATGCAGACATGTCCAGATGCAGATGTGCACAGATGCAGACGTGCACAGAAGCAGACGTGTCCAGATGCAGACATGCACAGATGCAGACGTGTACAGATTCAGACATGTCCAGATCCAGATGTATACAGATGCAGACGTGTCCAGATGCAGACGTGTCCAGATGCAGACGTGTACAGATGCAGACGTGTACAGATCCAGACGTGCACAGATGCAGACGTGCACAGAAGCAGACGTGTCCAGATGCAGACATGCACAGATGCAGACGTGTACAGATGCAGACATGTACAGATGCAGAAGTGCACAGATGCAGACGTGTCCAGATGCAGACATGCACAGATGCAGACGTGTACAGATCCAGACGTGCACAGATGCAGACGTGCGCAGATGCAGATGTACACAGATGCAGACGTGTCCAGATGCAGACATGCACAGATGTAGATGTGTCCAGATGCAGACGTGTACAGATGCAGACGTGCACAGAAGAAGACGTGCACATATGCAGACGTGCACAGAAGCAGACGTGCACATATGCAGACGTTTCCAGATGCAGACGTGCACAGATGCAGACGAGCACAGAAGCAGACGTGCACATATGCAGACGTTTCCAGATGCAGACGTGCACAGATGCAGACGTGCACAGATGCAGACGTGCACAGAAGCAGACGGGCACAGATGCAGACGTGCACAGAAGCAGATGTGCACATATGCAGACGTGCACAAATGCAGATGTGTCCAGATGCAGACGTGCACAGATGCAGACATGCACATATGCAGACGTGTACAGATGCAGACGTGCACAGATGCAGACATGCACATATGCAGACGTGTACAGATGCAGACGTGCACAGATGCAGACATGCACATATGCAGACGTGTACAGATGCAGACGTGTACAGATGCAGACGTGTACAGATGCAGACATGTACAGATGTAGACATGCACAGATGCAGACATGTACAGATGCAGACATGTACAGATGCAGACATGTACAGATGTAGACGTGCACAGATGCAGACGTTTACAGATCCAGACGTGTCCAGATCCAGATGTGTACAGATGCAGATATGTACAGATGCAGACGTGTACAGATGCAGACATGCACAGATGCAGACATGTACAGATGTAGACGTGCACAGATGCAGACGTTTACAGATCCAGACGTGTCCAGATCCAGATGTGTACAGATGCAGATATGTACAGATGCAGACGTGTCCAGATGCAGACATGCACAGATGCAGAGGTGAACAGATGCAGATGTACACAGATGCAGACGTGTCCAGATGCAGACATGTACAGATGCAGACGTGTACAGATGCAGACGTGCACAGATGCAGACATGTCCAGATGCAGATGTGCACAGATGCAGACGTTTACAGATCCAGACGTGTCCAGATCCAGATGTGTACAGATGCAGATATGTACAGATGCAGACGTGTCCAGATGCAGACATGCACAGATGCAGAGGTGAACAGATGCAGATGTACACAGATGCAGACGTGTCCAGATGCAGACATGTACAGATGCAGACGTGTACAGATGCAGACGTGCACAGATGCAGACATGTCCAGATGCAGATGTGCACAGATGCAGACATGTACAGATGCAGACGTGTCCAGATGCAGACATGCACAGATGCAGACGTGTACAGATCCAGACGTGCACAGATGCAGATGCAGACATGCACAGATGCAGACGTGTACAGATGCAGATATGTACAGATGCAGACGTGTCCAGATGCAGACATGCACAGATGCAGAGGTGAACAGATGCAGATGTACACAGAGGCAGACGTGTCCAGATGCAGACATGTACAGATGCAGACGTGTACAGATGCAGACATGTCCAGATGCAGATGTGCACAGATGCAGATGTACACAGATGCAGACGTGTCCAGATGCAGACATGCACAGATGCAGACGTGTCCAGATACAGACATGCACAGATGCAGACGTGTACAGATGCAGACATGCACAGATGCAGACGTGTACAGATCCAGACGTGCACAGATGCAGATGTACACAGATGCAGACGTGTCCAGATGCAGACATGCACAGATGCAGACGTGTACAGATGCAGACATGTCCAGATGCAGATGTGCACAGATGCAGATGTACACAGATGCAGACGTGTCCAGATGCAGACATGCACAGATGCAGACGTGTCCAGATACAGACATGCACAGATGCAGACGTGTACAGATGCAGACGTGCACAGAAGCAGATGTGCACATATGCAGACGTGCACAAATGCAGACGTGTCCAGATGCAGACGTGCACAGATGCAGACATGCACATATGCAGACGTGTACAGATGCAGACGTGTCCAGATGCAGACGTGTACAAATCCAGATTGGTAAAGATCAAGACGTGTACAGATGCAGACGTGTACAGATCCAGATGTGTAAAGATCCAGACGTGTACAGACGCAGACGTGTACAGATCCAGATGTGTACAGATGCAGACGTGTACAGATGCAGATGTGTACAGATCCAGACATGCACATATGCAGACGTGTACAGATACAGACATGTCCAGATCCAGATGTATACAGATGCAGACGTGTACAGATACAGACATGTCCAGATCCAGATGTATACAGATGCAGACGTGTACAGATGCAGACGTGTACAGATCCAGATGTATACAGATGCAGACATGTCCAGATGCAGACATGCACAGATGCAGACGTGTCCAGATGCAAACATGTACAGATGCAGACGTGTCCAGATGCAGACATGCACAGATGCAGAGGTGAACAGATGCAGACGTTTACAGATGCAGACGTGTACAGATGCAGACGTGTACAGATCCAGACGTGTACAGTTGCAGACGTGTACAGATGCAGACGTGTCCAGATGCAGACGTGCACAGATGTAGATGTGTCCAGATGCAGACGTTTACAGATGCAGATGTGCACAGAAGAAGACGTGCACATATGCAGACGTGCACAGAAGCAGACGTGCACATATGCAGACGTTTCCAGATGCAGACGTGCAAATATGCAGACGTGCACAGAAGCAGACGTGCAAATATGCAGACGTGCACAGAAGCAGACGTGTCCAGATGCAGACGTGCACAGATGCAGACATGCACATATGCAGACGTTTCCAGATGCAGACGTGCAAATATGCAGACGTGCACAGAAGCAGACGTGCACATATGCAGACGTGCACAAATGCACACGTGTCCAGATGCAGACGTGCACAGATGCAGACATGCACATATGCAGACGTGTACAGATGCAGACGTGTACAGATCCAGATGTGTAAAGATCCAGACGTGTACAGATGCAGACGTGTACAGATCCAGATGTGTAAAGATCCAGACGTGTACAGATGCAGACGTGTACAGATCCAGATGTGTAAAGATCCAGACGTGTACAGATGCAGACGTGTACAGATCCAGATGTGTACAGATCCAGACGTGTACAGATGCAGATGTGTACAGATCCAGACATGCACATATGCAGACGTGTACAGATAGACATGTACAGATCCAGATGTATACAGATGCAGACGTGTTCAGATGCAGACGTGTACAGATGCAGACGTATACAGATGCAGACATGTCCAGATGCAGATGTGCACAGATGCAGACATGTACAGATGCAGACGTGCACAGAAGCAGACGTGCACAGATGCAGACGTGCACAGAAGCAGACGTGCAAATATGCAGACGTGCAAATATGCAGACGTGCACAGATTCAGACATGCACAGATGCAGACGTGTACAGATGCAGACGTGAACAGATCCAGATGTATTCAGATGCAGACATGTCCAGATGCAGATGTGCACAGATGCAGACGTGCACAGAAGCAGACGTGTCCAGATGCAGACATGCACAGATGCAGACGTGTCCAGATGCAAACATGTACAGATGCAGACGTGTCCAGATGCAGACATGCACAGATGCAGAGGTGAACAGATGCAGACGTTTACAGATGCAGACGTGTACAGATGCAGACGTGTACAGATCCAGACGTGTACAGTTGCAGACGTGTACAGATGCAGACGTGTCCAGATGCAGACGTGCACAGATGTAGATGTGTCCAGATGCAGACGTTTACAGATGCAGATGTGCACAGAAGAAGACGTGCACATATGCAGACGTGCACAGAAGCAGACGTGCACATATGCAGACGTTTCCAGATGCAGACGTGCAAATATGCAGACGTGCACAGAAGCAGACGTGCAAATATGCAGACGTGCACAGAAGCAGACGTGTCCAGATGCAGACGTGCACAGATGCAGACATGCACATATGCAGACGTTTCCAGATGCAGACGTGCAAATATGCAGACGTGCACAGAAGCAGACGTGCACAGATGCAGACGTGCACAAATGCAGACGTGTCCAGATGCAGACGTGCACAGATGCAGACATGCACATATGCAGACGTGTACAGATGCAGACGTGTACAGATCCAGATGTGTAAAGATCCAGACGTGTACAGATGCAGACGTGTACAGATCCAGATGTGTAAAGATCCAGACGTGTACAGATGCAGACGTGTACAGATCCAGATGTGTAAAGATCCAGACGTGTACAGATGCAGACGTGTACAGATCCAGATGTGTACAGATCCAGACGTGTACAGATGCAGATGTGTACAGATCCAGACATGCACATATGCAGACGTGTACAGATAGACATGTACAGATCCAGATGTATACAGATGCAGACGTGTTCAGATGCAGACGTGTACAGATCCAGATGTATACAGATGCAGACATGTCCAGATGCAGATGTGCACAGATGCAGACATGTACAGATGCAGACGTGCACAGAAGCAGACGTGCACAGATGCAGACGTGCACAGAAGCAGACGTGCAAATATGCAGACGTGCAAATATGCAGACGTGCACAGATTCAGACATGCACAGATGCAGACGTGTACAGATGCAGACGTGAACAGATCCAGATGTATTCAGATGCAGACATGTCCAGATCCAGATGTATACAGATGCAGACGTGTCCAGATGCAGACGTGTCCAGATGCAGACGTGTACAGATGCAGACGTGTACAGATCCAGACGTGCACAGATGCAGACGTGCACAGAAGCAGACGTGTCCAGATGCAGACATGCACAGATGCAGACGTGTACAGATGCAGACATGTACAGATGCAGAAGTGCACAGATGCAGACGTGTCCAGATGCAGACATGCACAGATGCAGACGTGTACAGATCCAGACGTGCACAGATGCAGACGTGCGCAGATGCAGATGTACACAGATGCAGACGTGTCCAGATGCAGACATGCACAGATGTAGATGTGTCCAGATGCAGACGTTTACAGATGCAGATGTGCACAGAAGACGTGCACATATGCAGACGTTTCCAGATGCAGACGTGCACATATGCAGACGTTTCCAGATGCAGACGTGCACAGATGCAGACGTGCACAGAAGCAGACGTGCACATATGCAGACGTGCACAGATGCAGACGTGCACAGATGCAGACGTGCACAGATGCAGACGTGCACAGAAGCAGACGGGCACAGATGCAGACGTGCACAGAAGCAGATGTGCACATATGCAGACGTGCACAAATGCAGATGTGTCCAGATGCAGACGTGCACAGATACAGACATGCACATATGCAGACGTGTACAGATGCAGACGTGCACAGATGCAGACATGCACATATGCAGACGTGTACAGATGCAGACGTGTACAGATGCAGACGTGAACAGATGCAGACGTGTACAGATGCAGACGTATACAGATGCAGACATGTCCAGATGCAGATGTGCACAGATGCAGACATTTACAGATGCAGACGTGCACAGAAGCAGACGTGCACAGATGCAGACGTGCACAGAAGCAGACGTGCAAATATGCAGACGTGCAAATATGCAGACGTGCAAATATGCAGACGTGCACAGATTCAGACATGCACAGATGCAGACGTGTACAGATGCAGACGTGAACAGATCCAGATGTATTCAGATGCAGACATGTCCAGATGCAGATGTGCACAGATGCAGACGTGCACAGAAGCAGACGTGTCCAGATGCAGACATGCACAGATGCAGACGTGTACAGATTCAGACATGTCCAGATCCAGATGTATACAGATGCAGACGTGTCCAGATGCAGACGTGTCCAGATGCAGACGTGTACAGATGCAGACGTGTACAGATCCAGACGTGCACAGATGCAGACGTGCACAGATGCAGACGTGCACAGAAGCAGACGTGTCCAGATGCAGACATGCACAGATGCAGACGTGTACAGATGCAGACATGTACAGATGCAGAAGTGCACAGATGCAGACGTGTCCAGATGCAGACATGCACAGATGCAGACGTGTACAGATCCAGACGTGCACAGATGCAGACGTGCGCAGATGCAGATGTACACAGATGCAGACGTGTCCAGATGCAGACATGCACAGATGTAGATGTGTCCAGATGCAGACATGTACAGATGCAGACGTGCACAGAAGAAGACGTGCACATATGCAGACGTGCACAGAAGCAGACGTGCACATATGCAGACGTTTCCAGATGCAGACGTGCACAGATGCAGACGTGCACAGAAGCAGACGTGCACATATGCAGACGTTTCCAGATGCAGACGTGCACAGATGCAGACGTGCACAGATGCAGACGTGCACAGAAGCAGACGGGCACAGATGCAGACGTGCACAGAAGCAGATGTGCACATATGCAGACGTGCACAAATGCAGATGTGTCCAGATGCAGACGTGCACAGATGCAGACATGCACATATGCAGACGTGTACAGATGCAGACGTGCACAGATGCAGACATGCACATATGCAGACGTGTACAGATGCAGACGTGCACATATGCAGACGTGTACAGATGCAGACGTGTACAGATGCAGACGTGTACAGATGCAGACATGTACAGATGTAGACATGCACAGATGCAGACATGTACAGATGCAGACATGCACAGATGCAGACATGTACAGATGCAGACGTGTACAGATGCAGACGTGTACAGATGCAGACATGTACAGATGTAGACATGCACAGATGCAGACATGTACAGATGCAGACATGCACAGATGCAGACATGTACAGATGTAGACGTGCACAGATGCAGACGTTTACAGATCCAGACGTGTCCAGATCCAGATGTGTACAGATGCAGATATGTACAGATGCAGACGTGTACAGATGCAGACATGCACAGATGCAGACATGTACAGATGTAGACGTGCACAGATGCAGACGTTTACAGATCCAGACGTGTCCAGATCCAGATGTGTACAGATGCAGATATGTACAGATGCAGACGTGTCCAGATGCAGACATGCACAGATGCAGAGGTGAACAGATGCAGATGTACACAGATGCAGACGTGTCCAGATGCAGACATGTACAGATGCAGACGTGTACAGATGCAGACGTGCACAGATGCAGACATGTCCAGATGCAGATGTGCACAGATGCAGACGTTTACAGATCCAGACGTGTCCAGATCCAGATGTGTACAGATGCAGATATGTACAGATGCAGACGTGTCCAGATGCAGACATGCACAGATGCAGAGGTGAACAGATGCAGATGTACACAGATGCAGACGTGTCCAGATGCAGACATGTACAGATGCAGACGTGTACAGATGCAGACGTGCACAGATGCAGACATGTCCAGATGCAGATGTGCACAGATGCAGACATGTACAGATGCAGACGTGTCCAGATGCAGACATGCACAGATGCAGACGTGTACAGATCCAGACGTGCACAGATGCAGATGCAGACATGCACAGATGCAGACGTGTACAGATGCAGACGTGTACAGATGCAGATATGTACAGATGCAGACGTGTCCAGATGCAGACATGCACAGATGCAGAGGTGAACAGATGCAGATGTACACAGAGGCAGACGTGTCCAGATGCAGACATGTACAGATGCAGACGTGTACAGATGCAGACATGTCCAGATGCAGATGTGCACAGATGCAGATGTACACAGATGCAGACGTGTCCAGATGCAGACATGCACAGATGCAGACGTGTCCAGATACAGACATGCACAGATGCAGACGTGTACAGATGCAGACATGCACAGATGCAGACGTGTACAGATCCAGACGTGCACAGATGCAGATGTACACAGATGCAGACGTGTCCAGATGCAGACATGCACAGATGCAGACGTGTACAGATGCAGACATGTCCAGATGCAGATGTGCACAGATGCAGATGTACACAGATGCAGACGTGTCCAGATGCAGACATGCACAGATGCAGACGTGTCCAGATACAGACATGCACAGATGCAGACGTGTACAGATGCAGACATGCACAGATGCAGACGTGTACAGATCCAGACGTGCACAGATGCAGATGTACACAGATGCAGACGTGTCCAGATGCAGACATGCACAGATGCAGACGTGTACAGATGCAGACATGTCCAGATGCAGATGTGCACAGATGCAGATGTACACAGATGCAGACGTGTCCAGATGCAGACATGCACAGATGCAGACGTGTCCAGATACAGACATGCACAGATGCAGACGTGTACAGATGCAGACATACACAGATGCAGACGTGTACAGATCCAGACGTGCACAGATGCAGACGTGTCCAGATACAGACATGCACAGATGCAGACGTGTACAGATCCAGACGTGCACAGATGCAGATGTACACAGATGCAGACGTGTCCAGATGCAGACATGCACAGATGCAGACGTGTGTAAGGAAAGTATTCAGAACTCCTTAAATTTGTCACTGTTTGTTATATTGCACCAATTTGTCAAATCTTTCTTTCCCTTATTAATGTTTAAACAGCATCCCATATTGACAAGAAAAACCACAGAAGTTTTGACATTTTTGCAGATTTTTTAAAAAAGAAAAACTGAAATATCACAAGTTTCTAAGTATTCAGACCCTTTGCTGTGACATTCATATATTGAACTCAGGTTCTGTCCATTTCTTCTGACCATCCTTGAGATGGTTCTACACCTTCATTTGAGTCCAGCTGTGTTTGATTCTACTGACTGGACTTGATCAGTAAAGCCACACATCTGTCTATATAAGACCTTCCAGCTCACAGTGATGTCAGAGCAAATGAGAATCATGAGGTCAAAGGAACTGCCTGAAGAGCTCAGAGACAGAATTGTAGCAAAGCACAGATCTGACCAAGGTTACAAAACAATATCTGCTGCACTTAAGGTTCCTAAGAGCACAGTGACCTCCAGATGCACACATGTACAGATGCAGACGTTCAGGACGACCAGAACCCTTCCTAGAACTGGCCGTCCGTCCAAATTGAGCTATCGGGGGAGAAGAGCCTTGGTGAGAGAGATAAAGAAGAACCCAAAGATCACTGTGGCTGAGCTCCAGAGATGCAGTCAGGAGAAAGTTCTAGAAAGTCAACCATCACTGCAGCCCTCAACCAGTCGAGGCTTTATGTCAGAGAAACCTCTCCTCAGTGCAAAACACATGAAAGCCTGAATGGAGTTTACTAAAAAACACCTGAAGGACTCCAAGATGGTGAGAAATAAGATTCTCTGGTCTGATGAGACCAAAATAGAACTTTTTGGCCTTAATTCTAAACGGTATGTGTGGAGAAAAGCAGGCACAGCTCATCACCTGTTCAATACAGTCCCAACAGTGAAGCATGGTGGTGGCAGCATCATGCTGTGGGGGTGTTTTTCAGCTGCACGGACAGGACGACTGGCTGCAATGGAGGGAAAGATGAATGTGGTCAAGTACAGGGATATCCTGGACCAAAACCTTCTTCAGGGAGTTCAGGACCTCAGACTGGACTGAAGGTTCACCTTCCAGCAAGACAATGACCCTAAACACACAGCTAAAATAACCAAGGAGTGTCTTCACAACAACTCTGTGACTGTTCTTGAATGTTCCAGCCAGAGCCCTGACTTAAACCCAATGGAGCATCTCTGGAGAGACCTGAAAATGACTGTTCACCAACGTTTACCATCTAACCTGACAGAACTGGAGAGGATCTGCAAGAAGGAATGACAGAGGATCCCAAATCCAGGAGTGAAAAACTTGTTGCATCTTTTCCATAAAGACTCATGTCTGTATTAGATCAAAACGTGCTGCTACTGAATACTGAGCAAAGGGTCTGAATACTTAGAACCATGTGATATTTCAGTTTTTCTTTTGGAAGAAATCTGCAAAAATGTCAAAAACTCTATGTTTTTGTCAGTATGGGGTGCTGTGTACATTAATGAGGAAAAAATGAACTGAAATTATTTTAACAAATCGCTGCAATATAACGAAGAGTGAAGAATTTAAGGGGGTCTGAATACTTTCCGTACACACTTTATATACAAGCCATTTACTAATGAAGGATGAACAAAGGAAAAGTCTGACTATCGGCCAAAAACGTACTTATTGGACTTGTCCTGTCTCATTGATTACTTGTCAGACAGGCTTCAGTTTGTTCGGTTGGGCAGTGTCCTGTCTGATGTGGTGATGAGTGGTGTGGGAGCCCCACAGGGCACTGTGCTCTCTCCTTTCCTGTTCACCTTGTACACCAGCGACTTCCAGTACAACTCTGAGACATGTCATCTCCAGAAGTTCTCAGATGACTCTGTGGTTGTCAGCTGTATAAATGGTGGACAGGATGGGGAATACAGGAAACTTGTGGAGGATTTTGTGAGGTGGTCTGGAGTAAATCACCTTCTACTCAGAGGTGGAGGAGTACCTGGGCATGACCATTGACAACAGACTGAGCTGGAAGATCAACAGTACAGCTATGTACAAGAAGACCTGCAGCGGACTCTACTTCCTGAGGAAAGTAAGGTCCTTCAATGTGTGCAGCAGGATGCTGGAAATCTTCTACTGGTCTGTTGTTGCCAGCACACTATTCTTCTCGGTGGTCTGCTGGGGGGGCAGCATAGTGGCCAGCGACACAAAGAGACTGAACAAACTTATCACAAAGGCTGCCTCTGTAATCGAGTGCAAAACCAACATTTTTGAAGCAGTGATGGAGAGGAGGACTTTGAATAAACTCGTATCCATCATGAACAATACTCAGCATCCTCTCCATCCTGCACTTGATGGTCAGCAGAGCGCTTTTTCCCGGAGGCTAAGGCAACTTCGCTGCCACACCAACCGCTACAGAAGATCATTACTGCCTCATTCTATTAGATTATAGAATTCTTCATCCTTGTGCCACAGATAGACTCTCTGATATTGACTTTTTTTTCCCTATATATGTTATTGTCATATTGCCTCTGTACACTGCTGCTGCAACATACAAATGTCCCAAGCCGGGATGAATAAACTATCTTTATCTTTATCTTATTGAAAACTGATATAAGTGATTGAAAATGATCAAAATTTGGGCCAAACAGATATAGAAAACAGTCTAAAAACCACTTTTCCTGTCCTTCCTCTGGGTCTACGCTTTGCAGAACACATGACACATTCAACTCAAACTCTGCTTCAACACACAAATGATCAAAACTGAGGACACTTGCTACTGATTAACTGCAGTGAATAGAAGGACAGTTCTGGAACAACTGAGTGGCCTTTCAAATTTGGATAACAGAGCAAGGCAGCCAGACCAAAACCAGATCCGAAACCAAGAGCCAAACCGGCACAAAGCTCTGAATCTGAACCCAGACAAAGAATGAAAATTTCGATGAGATCTTTGTCACAGTTATTGACCATGTGTTGGTTCGTGGAATGACCATGAAGGATTCGAGTTCAAAGGTCAACCCTCAACTCAGCAGGTTCACTGTGGCATCAGTTAGATGGACATTCAACAAGAAAAAGTCAGAGTCATGTTTTGTTGATGTCTGGGACTATGCCAATTTTCACCAAAGTCTGCTCATTAGACAGTAGTTACACACAAGTCACCAAGTTGGAATAGTTTTCCTCCACCTTGTTTTCCATTCGTTAACCTGATTACAGCCAAGAATTTTTCCTGCTTGGCTTCAGAAAGTGTACGAGAGACAACAGTACACTCGGGAAACCCAGTTGAAGGTCTTTGACATGGTCTGTGATGACATTCCAGTTGAGTCCTGTGAGGGCTGGATCAAGCAGATCAGATCAGATCGAGATCATTGTCCCCCTGTTGTCTGGCTGCTGAGATCATTGCCTGCGATGTGGATGATCAGGCAGAGAGAAAAGATGGTGAAGTGCAATAAATGTGGACCTGAATTTACGGTGAAAATCAAACAAATAATCCTGAATGCTAGAGGTTTAAAACTGTTCAAAAACTGGGCTAGAAACTTAAATCTTTAAACTTAAGTCAGTTTAAAGATGGGATAAAAATATGTTGGTAGGAGGCTAACCAGGTGAAATACTTTCTAAAAGACTGTAAGGGCTAAAACAGACTTAACCCGGAACTGAAATCTTCTCCTTGTATGGTCAGCGTGCTTCATCTCAGCTGCTTGTCTTTGTCACATTTCTTAAATTCCTTTCTGTTTCTTCAGAATCATCTTTGGTTTTACGAGCTGATCTTTTTCCTATCAACCTGTGAGCTTTGTGTTCTCCCTGACCCAGGTTTGCTGAAGCAGGTTAGATAATGTAACCTTGGGATCAGTGAGATTGCATGCATCTGGTGAGAAGCTCTGGGCTGGTCCCAGTGGTCCAGTTTGGTGTCACGTCTCCCTGGTGTGACGCAGTGCAGCTTATCAAGCTGGTGGAGGGTCTGTATCTTAGAGCGTAAGTGAAACAGAATTGCCGACCTCTGACCTGATAATGTTTATCTGCGCACATATTTAAACACCACTCATTGACACGCTCAGTCAAGGTCGAGAGATGACGACTCCTGCAGACGTTCACCAACTTCCTTCTCACATTTCAGTGTGAGGTCAATACACTGGACGGTTCTGGTTCGGTTCCAGGTTCTCCTGCGATGCCTTATGCACACTCAGAACAGGAAACAAACACGTCTTCCTCAAACTGTCTTCAGGCTGTCTTTTAAGCAGCAGTCGAGGACTGAACTTTTTCTAGGATAACATTATGGGATGTAAACCAGTGTTCTAAAAAAGAAATCAACTTATTTTATGATGTTTGTATAGAAAGAAAAGATGGCTTCCCCACATTTGGTTACTGGGAGAAACATCAGGCGCTTTAAGACCATGATTTTAGAATCAGGAAGATCCTCTCTGGTCTGAAACTCTTCATTTTATCTGTTGATGATTCAAATATCATCTCAAAGTGGTGAGTTTGATGTTGAATCCACAGCTGATGGAAAAAAGACTGTTGACCAAACGTTGTCGACTAAAACGGTTTTATTTTGTTTTTTCCTATTCAAGTCAAGTTCAGCTCTTTGCCTGTTACCACAGTCAGCACCCACGCACATGCGCACACACACATACGTGCATGCATACGAGCACGCTCAGCAGATAGTCTCTATCAGAGTCAGATAGGACTGTTGTTGGAGGCAAAGTGGGCCCAGAAGGACAAAGGTCCCAGTGTGGACTGACTGCAGCAGATAGCAGGATCGGCTCTGTTTGCCCACAGAGCTTCGCTGCCCTTTGGACACCACACCTCAACCGATGCAGCGCTTAGCAAACACAAGTGTGTGTGTGTTATTATATGGAAACAAACATGTAAATGTCTGTTGTTTTCTTCAGCTGGAGTTGCTCTCGGAGAAAGGTCGAGTCTCTCTGAAAACAGCTGGAGGGTTCAGTCTGTGCTCATGAACTGCACCAATGCAGAACGAAGAACCACAAGAACCTGCCGTCACTCTGAACAAGTTGGACCACGACCACAGAGAGCCAGAACGGAGCGTTTCTCAGCATCTGGGAGACAGACAAGGTTGAAGTTTCTCCTCTACTGGCTGGATCCAGAATTACTCTGAGTCCAGAGTCCTAAGGTGATCCGGACTGACTGAACTTGCTACAGGAGCCGAGTAGTCCAGATCAGTCCAGATTCAAACTGAGGTCAGCAAACAAGGAGGACCACCAACCTTCCAGATCAAAAAAAGAAGCACCAGGACACAACGGCTGTCAAGTCTCATAGGAGAGCATCTGAGCGTCTCCAGCCTAAGATCAATTAAATCATCTGACAGCCATCAGAACCATAAAGCAGAACATCAGGAACCCTGGGCAGATATGAAACATGCAGAAGACTTACAATAAAGATGTGTCTTTTTAATAAAACCTACATTTCAGACATACATATGATCCAATCAAACATTTACAGGACATTACATGAGGAAGAGGAGCGTCTGAGTCACTTGATGAAGCTCCAAAATCCACTTTCACCAAGTCAAGAAGCAAAGTGATGAAAACAAAATCCCATTTTGTTTTAAGAACATCAAACGAGGACACAATCATGTATTTGAAATGACAGAAGCTTCTTTGTGAATTTGATCCAGTTGGTCAACAGATTCCATTCAGTTCCATCATTTTAGTAAGTGATCCTCAAAATATTCGTGTTCTCCAGCAGCTGCAGAACATCTGAAGAACGTCAGGAGAACAACAGGAGAACGACAGAAGAACGTCAGGACAATATCAGGGAAGCATCACCTTTAAAGGCTTGTCAGGAGAAACAGAAGAAGCTCAAGAAAACATCAAGAGAATAGCAGTGGAACTATGATGGAGGTTTCTGGGTTCCTCTACAGTCCTTGGTTGAGTCTTAAGTTGTTAGAAGAACAAAGCTGCTTTTGTTTACTGTGTTTCTGGAGGAACTCTGCAGACTGAAGCTGGAGTTCTAAGGAGCAGCTGAAGCTCTGTCTTGGAATTCACTGATGAGCATGAAGGTTTCCAAAAAAAGTCAGAAAATGAAACAATGTGAGAACGTTCCTTTGTTTCCTGAATCGGACTCAAGCTTTTTCAAAAGCAGTTGGCCACAGATGCTCAAACCTCACACCTTCCTGGCGATCGGAGTGTAAGTGATGGTGCTCAGAGGGAGGAGCTTCACTCGGACTGGTTCAGCTGATGGAGGAGCATGTGATCCTGTCATGAAGGAGGAGATGCAGGCCCTGCTCCACTCCTCCAGCTGAAGGGCAGACGGCTTGATTCCTGGACTGAAGAAGAAGTTGTGGATTTTTCCAGAAGCTCACAGAACCCTAAGGGGGTGAGAAGGAGTGGAGTCTGGTGCAAAGGGAGTGATGAAGACCGAACGTGCTCGTCACACGCTGACTTTTGACATCAGTGTTTTTTCCTCAGGTTTCTGCTGGTCTGAGATGGTCTCCACAGCTCATCATGAGGTTCTACACTCAGCTTGACTTCAGAACTCCTCCTTGATGTTCAGTGCCAGAGAAGATGGGGACACCAGCCCGTTGTTGCCGCTGCTGCTTGTCACCATGGCGACACTGCTGCTGCCGTTCCCATGGATGCCAACCCCGCTGGTTCCTCCCCCGTTTCCGTTGGGAGGGGTAGGTGTGGTCGTGGAGGAGGCGGGCTGCTGGAGCTTCTTCTTGTTGATTTTGCGCTCTTTGGCCCGTCGGTTCTGGAACCAGATCTTCACCTGCAGATGTGGAACTCATGTCAGAGCGTCTGGAAAATATGGAGTACATAAAGCTGAGCTGCTGCTTACCTGTCTCTCAGACAGACTCAGCGCCGTGGCGAGCTCCGCCTTCCTGCGAATGGTGATGTATTTGCTGTAGTGGAACTCCTTCTCCAGCTCCAGCCGCTGGTGGTCCGTGTACACCACCCGGTACTTATCCTTGGTTCGTGTCTTCCCATCTGCACAAACCGCAAAGAGAACTGCTCAGGAAACACAGAAAGGGCTGTGGTTCAGTGGGTTGAGCTGCCACTCTGTTAGGTGGTCAGAAGTTCAATTTCCTGATGAAAAAACCCATTTATCTACAAATGTCTAAAATAATCATCTGCTAAACTCCCAGAAATATTCAGAGATGCAGTTGGCAGACAGTTGCCCACCCGCACCACCCCAAGTCAGAATGAGTGAAATGCTGTGATGTCATCACACAAGACAAAATGCAGATGGGTTTGACTCTGCCGTGTTCTCCAGCGACATGTACGTACAGGCAGGGCAGACTGGACTACAAGTTCTCAACTGCTGTCATCATCAAAACCGTGAATGAAGTGAGTGTGATTGTCATGTTGTAAACTGCAGCTGCGTGATCCCGCCCATCTCTGCATTCAAATGGAAGTATTTTCATAAACTGACTCCTGTCTGCTGCAGCGATGCATGCGTTTGTGTGCAGCTTCAAAAACTCTCACATCAAACTGCATCTCTGTTTGTGTGAACTGGATGATAATTTTTTGTGTTTTCTGTAAAAGGGGAGTGTTTCCACTTATTACCCAGCATGCACTGATCAGCTAAAACTGCTTCTGTACGTAAACAATTGAGTTGTATAAAAATGTCCCTGCATGTCGGTTACATTTTATCTGTGCTGATGACTGGGGAGTAACCTGTGACAGATGAGACTTTTTCTGTGCCTTCAATCTCTGAAGGAACATGAAGGAAACATGTTGATGAGTTTTGTTTCTGAAGATCTCCTGGCTCTTTTCTAAAGTACTGTAGGTCATTTTTCTCCACCTGCTTTTCGTAAAAATGGTTATAGCGAGACGACAAGAGTGCAGAAAAGTCCTTAGAAAGGCCAACACCAGAAGAAAACCATCTTTCCTTCTTTCTGGAGTAATCATTTTGTGCAAACGGGATAATAGGTTACGTATTTTGTGGAGCCTGTGTGTGCGGACAAACAGATAATTAAATCTCTCAGTGTTTTACCATTAACCCTAAACACACAACAGTCAAATAAGTGATGAGAGTCACTTCTTCTGACACCCCCACCTCCGTGTCAGAGCTCAGTAACTGAGTCCAGACAGAACTGCTTTGGTTTGCATCAAACATTTGTCTGAAGACGATGGAAACAGAACTGAATTCTTCATCAGCTGATGAGGAGGCTGACAGAACTTCAGATCTGATCCAGAAACCCACTGTCACTATTTATTCAACATCATTCAGGCACCAGAAAAGGTCTGTCAGTGTAAAGCTGCTTCATTCTGCTGTTTAGAGAGATCTCTGCAGGTCTGATCAAAGCCTGCCAGGAGAGATGACTAAGCCAAAACACCGGGGTTCCACAAGTTCCAGAAACTCTGGAAGACTGACACCTGGAAGTCTAGAACCTGGAAGTTCCAAATCCAGAGGTTCCGAACCTAGAAAGTAAAACCTGAGATTTAGGGACAGGAAAGTGTCAAATCTGTGAGTCTGGAACCTGTGTTTATAGAACCTGGAAGCTTCAATCGTGAAAATCTGGAACCTGAAAGTCTGAAACATAAAGAGCAGAGACTAAAAGTCTACAACCTGAAATTGTCAAATTTGGAGGTGTCTACCATAAAGTGTTGAACCTGGAAATTTAGAACCGAGAAGTTTGGAACCTGAATGTCTTAACCTGAAAGCCTGGAACTTTCAATTCTGAAATCTGCAAAGCTAGAACCTGGGAGTCTAGTACCTTGATGTCTAAACAGAGAAGTGTACATATTGAACTTAGAAGTCTGGAACCTGAAGATGCCATATGTGGATGTCTAGAACATAGACATGTCAAACTTGAGAATCCAGAACCTGGAGGTCTAGAACTGGCAGGAGTCAAACTTGGGAGTCTATGACCAGGATTTACAAAACGTGAAAGTATTGGACCTTGCAGACTAAAATATGGAAGTGTCCAACAATTATAAATGGAATCTGGAAGTCTGAAATGTGGAGGTATAGACCATGAAAGTCTAGAACCTGGAAGAGTACAAATCTTGATGTCTAGGATCTGGTATTAGGACTTCTAGAACCTTTTACTTTCGTTTTTCTTTCCAGTGCCTCCTCTGCTGGGTCCTCTCCTTCTGGGTCGGCTACGGTTCAGCTGCTGCAGCTCTAGATGGAGACCGGCCTCGCCGCCTTGCTGTGGTGAAGCTGTGATGCTGCACTGTGCTGGCTGTGTGGCTGTCCACAGAGGAAAAGCTCCCATCCATTAGTGTTTCCACCAACCTACTGTCTGCGTGCTCAGTCTGTGTCCCAGTGTTAACCTCCATCAGTTAACAGGGGTTGTGTGTGGGGGGTGGAGGTCATTTTTGCATGGTTGTGCTTGTTTTATATTTGTTTTATTTTAATATCAAACACTTTGTGTTATCGTTCATATGAAAAGTCCTGTACAAATAAAGATTGATTGGTTGGTTTATTGATGTATTGGTTGATTGAAGGCTTGATTAGATGATTTATTGGTTGGTTTATTGGTAAGTTGATTGGTTGACTGATTGATTTGTTGAATAATTTATTGATTTGATTGAATGGTTGGTTGGTTTTTTTATTAAATGGTTGAATAATTCAATTATTGGTTGATTGATTGGTTGAATAAGTGATTTATTGATTGAATGATGGATTGAATGATTGATTGGTTGATTATTTTATTGATTGGTTGGCCGATTAAAAATAATTGATGTGTTGATTGTTTGGTTGAATAATTGATCAGTTGATTGGTTTATTTGATTGATTAATTGGTTGGTTAATTGATAATTGGTTGGTTGATTAACTGAATTATTGATTAATTGAATAATTCATTGATTTATCTGTTTATTTGATTGATTAATGGGTTGATTGATTAAGTAGTTGCTTAATTAAATTATTGAGTCATTGATTGGTTGATTAATTGAAATATAGGTTGATTGACTGAATGATGGATTAGTTGATTATTTGATTAATTGGTTGGTCGATTAAATAATTGATGTGTTGATTGTTTGGTTGAATAATTCATCGATTGATTGGTTTATCGATTAATTAATTGGTTGTTGATTATGTGGTTGATTAATTGAATTATTGATTAATTGATTCGTTGAATAATTGATTGCATTATTGATTGGTTGGTTCATTGGTTAATTGAGTAATTGATTGATTGGTTGATTATTTGATTGATCAGTTGATTGATGTATTAATTGGTTGGCTGATTAAGTGGTTGAATAATTAATTGAATTATTGGTTGATTCGTTGATTAATTGATTGATTGGTTGGTTGATTAAATTGATTGATGTGATGAATGGTTAGTTGAATAATGGATTTTAATGATTTGTTTATTTGATTGATTAATTGAATTATAGGTTGATTGATTGGTCAATTGGTTGATTAATTGATTGATTGTTTTTTTTACTGATGTGTTGACTGAATAATTGATTAATTGGTTGATTTGATTGGTTGATTGATTGGCAGTCTGGATCCTGGATCTCTGTTTTTTTTTTTTTTAATGAATCAGAAATGGTAACATAGTGCACTTCCTGGTTACACATTCGGATCACGTCTGCTGGATGCAAGAGTTCATAGGGTTTGTGTCACAGAGCCATCATGTTCAACTTCACTCACTGACTGGTAGCCACAACGAAGAAGAATGAAGACATTCACACTCTGCTGTGAAATTACCTCTAAAGAGGCAGAACCCTCATCCTCCCACATTCATGAGATTTGTAAAGCATGACATGAGAGACTTCTGTTTCCAGAATCTAAACCACAGCTACAGCAAAGGAAATGATCATGAAATGCTTTTGACGTCACCAAGACCTGAGCGCGCGAGGTCCCCCCCCCCGCGCCCCCGACACACACAGGCACAAACCAACACACACTTCAAAGAGTCATATTGCCCCCAACTCAGACATGCGGGGCATTTCCATCACAACGAGGGGGGGTCACAGCTTTGACAGCCTGAAGACTATTAAGAGAAAGTCACAAGATGGACTGAAATCTAAAGAACTTAAAAACTGTTCACATAAGAAAAAAGTGTAAGAATACACAATGAAAACATTTAAATCACAAAACAACATCAACTGAATATTTCATCAAAGGATCACAGAATAACTGCAGGCTTTGCGCCCGTGCGGCTATCTGCCGGCGGCCGGCAGGCGCGAGCACATTTGAGTATCTCCGCGCGCTCATATCTGCTCCATATTAAAATGTATCCGTAAGACAAGTTGAAACCGCCGTGCGGCGGCGCGCGCAGGCTCTGGTTCGGTTCTGTCTGCCTGACGAAGGTTCGGATTTTAAAAACTGGGTTTAAGAAGAAGTTTGGCCCCGAGGAGAGGTTCCGGGTCTTACTCGGGTTGCTGGGCGGCGCGGAGGTTCTGATCCAGTCGTACGGGTTCCTTCTGCGGGGGGAGCCTGGAGACAGCTGTCCGACCGCTACATTCAGGGAGGGGGGGAGCAGCGAGGAGGACTGCCCGGGGAAATCCGGGGGGCTGAAGCCCAGTGAAGGGCCCGTCACGGCAGAGCCCCCCCCGGCCGTGTAATGATGGGAGGACCAGTCATCGCGCGTGGGCGCGGGGGGCGGCGGGTAAGCCGGGCTCCAACCGCCGGGGCCCGGGCCGGCCTGCTGGGAGGGGTGCGGGTCAGTGCTGAGCCCCGGGTGGTGGTGGTAGCTCGGGAAGTCCGAGTACTGCGGGGGGGGCACCGGGAAGCTCTGCGGGCTGAGGCTGAGCCCCGGGTGGCGGCTCACCGGGCTCTGGTGCGCGTACATGGGGGGCTCCTTGTCCAGCTGCAGGTAACTGACGTACATCTTCCCGGGGGTGGGGGCTCTCTCAGCATACTGCGGATCCAGCCTGCCTGCGTGCCCGCGCTCACCTGGTCTGCAGGTGAAGTGAGCTTCGCTTCGAACGTCCTTCTCCTCCCGCGTGCACCTGAGCACACCTCCACCTGCGCTCGTGACCGTGCCGTTAAAACAGCCGCGGTCACGAGGACACTTTATGGCCTTTATCTGCTTCTCGCCGCGCGCTTCTTCTTCTTCTTCCTCCTCTGTTCATCACGTTCTTTCCCACGCACCCCCCCCCCCCCCCCCCCCACGACCTGCGGCTGCATTTGCATCGCGCACTTCAAAGGGCCGACAGACGCCGGTAAAAAGGCCGAACGTCTCCGCACGCGCTCACCCATCCAAGGTCCCGGCGCGAGGCCGGCACGGTTTCCCGCCTTCACGGAGAGCCGGTCCGTGCCTGTGAGCAGCAAACGCGGTTCGGTTCTGCTCCAGAACAATCCTCACTACTCTGCGTGCGTGTCATCTTTATGGAGACACAGATTCAGTCATGAAGTCCAAACCCTTCCAGACTGAACGCACGATGCCAACAGCTCGTCTCGGTTCGGTAGTTTGGGTTCTGACCGTCTTCCCGGCGCAAGGCCGTGTTTCCATCCATTCACATGTTGGTTTGAAATGCTTTGTGTTTGTCTGCTCAGAAATGAGTTGTTTTTATTGTTTTGCTTAAAACGCTTGTGTTGCAAAAAAAAAAAGAAACTTTATTTATCAGAATGAAATAAAAAAAATGTTTCAGGAGTTTTTAAAAAACAAATGTTGAAATTCTACGAAAAAACACATAAAAACAACGTAATTTTCCAAACAGAATTTGAGATTTCTCCTTTGCTTTAAATACTTTCATATTTTTTTTGCTGTTAAATTTAAAATGTGGCTGGAAATATGACCATTAAAATCTTCATATTTTTACTTTCAAAACTGCTCTATTCTTGTCAACAATACATATTTTTAAATTCTAAAGGGAGTTGGAGACCTTACAAAACCACGTGACAACCAACTCATCTTCATTGTTAACGAACAAAGGGAAACAATAACCACAAATGTATTCAAGTTTTTAGATCGTATGTTTTGAATGTATTTTTGAGTTTGGAGAATGTCATCGCGTCCAAACAGAAACCATGACACACAGAGTTCTAGAATGAGAATCAAACACGAGCAAAAGCCTGAAAACATGCAATGAAATGAAAGGAAAAAAGCGAAGTTTAGATTAAACGGATCCGCTGCAGATGTTCCTTTGAACCGCACTCTTCTGAGATGGCCTTGAACGCACCATGTTAGTGTCAGTGAGATCACGTTCACAGCTAAAGAAAACATTCACACGCGCGCGCGCACTCCATGCAAACACGGGAATTCTACGTTCAGAACAGAAAGGACAGGAGCGCGCGCGCACCTTCTGTCCGGGATTTGACACAATCTAAATGTTGCAGTTCCTTCAATGACCACTAGAGGCTGGTTAACTGACTTCTGATGAACATGAATCTATTTAGAGTCTCGTTTCCTCTGTTTGGGGATTCAGGGTGGAGGGTGGAGCTAACAGAGCTCTAGGTCTCTCTTGGGCTGCAAAACAGCAGTTTTTCAAGTAGACTTTTGTCTGTTTAGTTGTTTTCTCCAGCTTTAAACTGGCATTTAGTCTTATGAGCGCCACCTGCAGTATGACAGCAGGAACTGCATTAACACCGCTGCGTTCAGGTCCGGGATGTGTGAGGCTGGTGTTGCTCCTGACAGCATCAGCTGTCGTCCTCTGCTCCCAGGAGGAGGATGTATCTGCTTTTATGGATTTATGGGAGATATATTGTTTTACACTGATGACAATTCCTTTCACTGCTGCAGTAAAACCACCTGAAAGCAGACATTTGAGCAGATTTGAGAAAGTGTGACGCTTTAAGCTACTGCTGAAGTGAAAGAGTTTTTACTGGAAGCGGTCAGTGGTTTTTCCCAAATCCTCCAGACAAAATAGTTTCACTGTAAAGGGAAAACAGCAGCTGCTGGTTGTGCCTGTTTGCTGCTTCCAAAATTCTCCTGCATTGAACAACAAATCCATGATTACTGTCTTCAAATGTTGGGATTTTATTGTTTTTATTTTGTTTTGCTCTATTTTTTAACCATAAAATGTTTTTTTTATTCAATGCTCTATTTTTCAAATTGGTGCATTTCCTTCAGATCTCATTGTTTAATGTTTTCATTTATTATTTGTGACTTTAAATCTTTTTTCAGTCATTTTACTGCAACTTATTTCCTACTTTATTTTTCTTCTTTCCACACTTCCTTCTGAACTGCATTTTGGAACAGTTGTGGTAAAAACTTGTGGACATTATAGTCATTTAGTAAATTGTCTTTATTTTGTTATCTTCTATCAGGTACTTTATTGAAGGTCTGACCAAAAGCACAAACAAACACATGAATAAAACATTAAACATCAACTGTGATGATCAAATGTGGAAAAATGACTCATTCAATTATAAGAAGTCACAAATGATTACAAGTCTATTTATAAGCACTTTACAAAGCCTAGGAGGGTACCAAAGTGCTTCACAGTAACAGAATGAAACAACGTATAAAATTAGAGAAATTTATAACAAAAATGAAAACTGCATCAAATTACAAAAATCAATTACCAATAAAATACATGAAAGAGCAATAAGAATAAAAGAAAATGCCACTAGCTACTGAGCTTTAACAGCCGTTCTAAAAATGTCTGTTTTAAATGGACATTTAAAGCTGTTCAGGCCTGAGATCCTGCACAGTTCTGCAGGAATGTTATTCCAGAACTGAAAAAGAACGCTCACCCCAGCGTTTCTGTCGTGGCCTGCATGGGCACATCAAGCAGAAATTGGTTAGCAGACATTAAAGCCTTATGGCTGCAGACGGTTAAACACTCAGTTAAGTAAACTGGAGCTTTAAAAGCAAACAGTTTAGTTGAAACTGAATTCCAAAAGGAACAGGGAGCCAGTGAAGGGAACTGAGTACCGGTGTGATCGTTCCTGTTAACAGCTGCGCTGCTGCATTCAGTAAGTGGTCGCTGGGTGACACCCAAGTACAGAGAGTTACCATCATCCATCAGAGGTAATCAGGGCATGGATCACTGTTTCAAGATCCATGCGGCTTAAGCAGGGTTTAGCTTGAGCTAAAAAGCGCACGTGGTAAAAGCTCACTGTCACAACACACTTGTCAAAATGAAAACATCTGACCAAAGCTGTCACCAAAAACAATGCTCTCCGTTTCTGACTCATTCAGAAAAAAATTCTGGCTCACCGCTGCTTTCCGTCCTCAGTGCACTCTGTTCAAACATTTTTCAGCTCTTTCTTTCCAAACTGAGGGGCAGATGTATCTACAGATCATCTGCATAACAAAGAAAAGAGACATCATGTTGTGCAGAGACAGGACCGAGTGGCAGCAAAACTACAGAGAAAAGAACAGGACCAAGGATAGAACCTTGTGGTACCCCACAGGACAGAGGAGGCCTCTCCAACTCTAACAGAAGAACGTCTCCCTGTTGGATCAGATTGAACCCAGTCAAGTGCAGCCATGGATCCAACATGCCCATGCAGCCCTCTAGTCGAGGGCTGCATGGTCCACCGCGTCAGAGGCCGCTGTGGCCCAATAGCACCAGAGCAACAGGCTGTCTGGCATCAACGGACACTGCAGTGTCGTTGTCAACCTTTAGCAGGGCGGACTCTGTGCTGAGAACAAAAACCTGAGTGAAGCTTCTCAAAAACAAACCTGTTCTAAAATGGACTGTAACTGCAGATTTACAGGGATTTCCTGGCAGCACTTTCACCAGTAAAATAACAACAAATTCTGGGGAAATGATCTGAGACGGGGTCTCAGGTGTTTCTATTGGTGGGGTTGTCCAGTCTAGGACAAGCGTCTCCCCCTGAATGTGTGTGGGCTTTCCCACTGACTGAGTAAAATGAAAAGTTTCCAAAAGCTTTTTAAAGTCACGTGGCCGTTGATCACACATGCACATTCAAGTCCCCACATTTCAAACATTTATCACAACTCTGAAAACTCCTGAATGAAGTTCTGTCCTGGAGGTCGGTAAATGACAGCACAGAGACCAGGTTCCTCTCCAGATAACAGAAAGAACTGCAGTTCAACAATGGAGTATGTGTCTGTGTTTCAAACTGTCATTCAGGATGAAAGTCTTGTTCAGGAGTCCAACAGGAGCACGACCACACTGTTGACCAGCACGACTGGAAAAACAATCGACTTTTGTCTGTTTTATCCCTCACTGTGAACGTTTTTTACTCCAATAATTCAAAATAATATTCCATTCTTGACATTTCAATTTGTTCATGTCATTTGAAAAAGCACTTTCTCGTTGAGATTTCAAGACAAAAAAAAAATCACAATTGAATCTCCTATTTTTCAGTTTGTTACATCATTACTGATGACAGTGCAGAAATGAGTTTAACGCAAGCAAGGACTCAAAGTGTCATTTTAATACGGAATTCTAGATTACAAAACCAATGAATCATGGGAACTTAAACACATGTCAATTGAATTGGCTGAGCTTTTATTTGATCAAATGTAGGATTGGATTACATCTTTCATATTGATTTCTACATTGGATAAGTTGCATGCCTGCATTGTAAATTGAATTGTCAATTGAGAATTGAATATCACTTTGAGTTGTGGGGAAAGAACCTTCATATTTCTCGATTCCCTCTTGGTTTGACAAGAACAAGAAGCTCAACTTTGAAACAAAGACCTCCGACAGAGGGAACGTGAGCTGCAGGACTTATGCTGGAGGTTCTGGAGTCTGCTTCTGTAGGTTTGGAAAGATGAAACTGAACCGAAACGAGCTGTGGATCAGGACTGGTCTGGGTCTTTAAAAGCAGCAGGGTCAGGGACCTGCAAACTAAAGAACCGGGTCAGAGAAGGGGGAGGGGTGTGGAACACTGAGCATCACCTGCTGCAGGTGAACATTAACCTGCAGAAGTCATAAAAGCTGCTGGAGCAGCAGGTTCCGTTTCCACAAACAGTTCAGAAACCGAGAACATTATGAACCAAACCTCCAGGCTTTTATTTTGAAAGACAATGCTCACGAGAAGAGAGTAAAACCGGAAAAAAAGATGCTTGTTTTTCACACAAGAGATCAAAACCCACGGTAAACATCAACAAACACAGGGATGAGCGTTCAGGTTCTGGCTGTTCTGGATCAGTCTGATCTGGAGTCTGTTCTCTGCTTCTGCGATCAACGTTGTTTCCAGGATTTAATCTGGGCTCTTCGTCATCTTCATGGTTTTGGCTCCACATCACAGACATTCTTTCACACCTTCTGGATCTGTCTTTATTTAATCTGAAGGGAAAATGTATTTTTCTGTGAAACTTTTCAGAATAAACCTCCTGTCTTTCCACAAACCACAGAGACTGATTCCCATGAATGTGAGAGTAAAAAAAGAGTTTAAAGATACTTTTTGTGCACATACATACTTTTAGTTCAATTATTGTCTCTGCAAGTTTCTGGTTTCCAAACAGATTGATCTGTCTAAGGCAACTTGTTCATCGAATCCACCACTGGGCAACTGACATCAAATCAGTTCAACATGAAAGAAATCGATAATCGTATTTAGAAAATACCAATGGATTAAGCCACGGCCGGGTTATTTTACTATGCAGTAAAAAAGACCAAATGCAGTAAAAAGTGATCAACCATCATTCCAGTCCAATGTGTGGAAACACTTTGAATTTACAAAGTCATGTGACCATACAGGGTGCTAGAATGTTCTAATAATGTTCTAATCATGTGAAAAACAACAGTGAAATGAACTTTATCAAGCTAAAATGTGAATGGATTTGACATTCATTCTTGTTTACTTGTTTGTTGGTACACAGATTTATTTACATTTGATTATCTTGAAGAAACACAAGAATCTGGAAAACTTCCCTGCTCAGTAGCAGGAATTTATCTGAGTCTCACGGTTGAAGTTCTGGTGACAGATGTTCTGATCCACTTTAGATCAGAGAATCCGATGGTTCAAAATAAACCAAGACTGACTATGAATTGCATCAGCATCCACAAATTATGCTATGAATCATATCGTCTTTAAAATAAATCGTCACAATTCTAATATTTACATTTTTTAAACTTTTATGTTTTTATAAATGTAAAATTGTTATCATGAATAGTTTAAGATATGAAGATGAGGGCTCATGAAGTCCAGAGCTTTGAGGGTTTTTAGTAACAGGTCTATTTCACTTTTTCAACAGTTCAAAAAAAAAAATTCCTGTTTTATTTTTGACGTTTCTTTGCTCAAACTTAGACTTATACTTGGTTTGTTGGCTGCTCTTAACCTGATTTTCTGAAACTGAAAGCTCAGATAAAGATTGGAATAAAAGAGAGGATGCAGAGTGGCTCTGTGCTGCCTCCTGCTGGTGCTGGTGGTGAACTGCAGGAAGTCAAGATGTCAGACTCTGCTCAAATTAAAACCAGCTGCAGGAGAGATTCATCAACCAGGGCAAAGAAACCAGATGGGAGCTGGAGAGGCAAACATATGCCGATCCAGCACTTTGAGCACAGCCAAGGCTGCAAATCAAATTTGAAGCAGCTTGAAGCACAGAAAGAAGAATGGCCTTTGGAAGGATTATGGAGAGTGACCTCCGTCGAAAATAAGAAGAATGTCAACCATCAAAGAGAATTGGAGAGTCTTCTAAACAGACAGACACACCTGAAGGAAGAGCTGGATTTAGCTACCAAATTCAACACGTCTCACTTGCCAAAAAGGAGAAAGAAGCCTTCAGATCATCTTTGCAGGACACGTCCAACACTGAAGCTCTCCTCAAACAAAGACCTCACCTCCAAACTTGAGGCGTTCCTTGCATCTGCCCAACAGCCCGCACACATCTGTTCAGAGGCCTAGTTTAGGAAAACTGTTTTGGATGAAAGCAATAAAATAAATAATTTAAAGCCCCTAAACATCAAAAAGATGTAGTCTTTCACAGACACCCGATAAGTACCCTGACAAGAAAAGCGTACGAGCGCGCTGCCCATTCACCTTACGGCGAGAAAAAATGTTGGAAGTGGGGGTCCAAAATGACGGATAGTGACTGCAAAGAAGGTTTTTGTATTTCAGCCATTCCATCGGTCACACTTCAAACCATATAGCCTCGCGCGCTCGCCACCAACATCCCGCCTCCTCATCATCAGCCATTGGACAGACTTTTCGTCAAACTGACAAGTCCCCCCCCCCCCCCCCCCCCCCCCCCCCCCTTTTTTTTTTTTTTTTTTTTTTTTTTTTTCTTTCCTAGAGATACAATCGATCACATTGATAGGCTCCTAAACTCTGCGGGATGCCGGAAAAAGGTTTAGCCGTTTTAGAAACAGATGCCGCAATCGAGTCTTTTACTTTCTCTAAGATATGAAAAACAAATGCGCATCAACCCGCGCTTTTTGGGGTATAAGACAGACGGTGTTCACCCTAGGTCAAATCGATCGGCATTCAGACGTATACGCTCTCACGAAGTTGTTTTTCCGAACATGTCAGGGTTGACGTGCGGACACAAATGCAGACGGTAATCTTGAATGAAAAGTAATTCGTTTATTCAAAATAGTTCTCGAAAAACCAGTAGAACATTCCTTGAAGGAACAAAAACCACCCGACAACCAGTGCAAGGGAGACGAGGACTTATAACCAGGAAGAAAGGATAAGGTAAGGTAAGTGCAAACAGGTGTGCCAAGTAAGGAGGGAGGGAACACACACTAGGAGGGAAGTGTCAAGTGACTTAAAAGGCAATAGTGAACACAGGAAGCACAACAAAATAAAACAGGAAGTGACAAACACAACAAAAACCAATGTCCTGGGTCCATAACCCCACAGAACATGTCTGCAGGGACCGGAGCAAAGAAATTGGGTGAGTAACTTCAGTCTGAAAAAAAAATAACTTTTTTTTTTTCCCTGAACATTTTTAAAGTCTTTTATTAATAAAAATAATTAACAAAAGCTTCACTTTCTTTGTTTTTTATTTATTCTTCACAAACCCGCGTTGATGTTCATACACGGTTTTCGCAGGATTTCATATGTGGTAAGCCGACCGACGTTAAATTGGGGCTGGAAAGCTTTAGCGGGGATCTGATGACCGTCCTGAGAGAGAGCTAAATATTCCACATTGCTGTGTGTAAAGTTGAAGGGGTTTAAATCTCGCTCACCGGTGAAGGGAGAGTGGTGAACCATCGCTAACACAATGGTTTTAGGTAATGTACCCAGAAAGAGATTTTCTTGTTTGTAGATTCTTGAGTTTTCAGGAATGGAGTATGTTTTTACGCTCACACGGGTGAGTGGGTAAAGACCTTTCAATAACGCAGCCTCATGTCCTAAGAGTACCGCGGGGGATACAGCCACCTTCTTCACAACAGAGAGGCTCCTAACACACAGTTTAAACATGGAGTTTGCTGCCCCCATGAGGCAGAAAGCGTCTGAAGCCCTGGTCAGCTTTATTCTTAGATCTACAGAGTTTAACAAAAGTCTCTCACAAAAAAACAGGTCAGCGTGTAAAGGACCCATCAGCTGAACTTCTCTAGAATTATTGGTGAACTCTGCCCTGGTATTTAGCCCCTTGTTAGGTCCGTTAACCGTGACGATGGAGTTCATGCCCCCCGGGGTGTCTTTGTAAAACAGACCGGCGCTAAACTGACTCTTAAGGGTGTCCTCTGAATAGTTTAGCAGCGTTTTGATCATGGCTCTGTAGGGATGAGTAGCGCTGGATTGTGAAATCAAACGATCTCCTAAAATCACTGGCTGAAGATTGTGTTTAAAGGGTAATTAATGAGCGCAACCTGCGCGTCGTTCTGTAAATCTGAACCATCCGCATTACACACTTTTAACCTCAGATAAAGCAGCGTATCGTTCAGATCCAGATAACGATCACCGTCTCCGGGAATGAAGAATTCCAAGGGTCCAGTTTCTGTGATGGCGGTCACCGGAGCTACTTCGGAGTAGGTTTTATTTTCCAGGGACAGCTGCGTCATGGGTGCTGAGAAAAGATCCAATTCACCCAGCGTACACTCGGTGGATTTTTGGTGCAACAGTGCCATCTCTCTCACTCAATCGCTCTAAAAGATGTCGGCGGAGCGGCTGTGCTTCCTTCTCCTCTTAACGTTGGCTACTGATTTCTTCTTTTTGCGACCCCCTCTTTTATGGCCTAGGGTTGAGACATAGTGCTCCCCCGGCGGTCGGTTTTTGGGTCTACGTGACAGCACCGTGAGCCCTCCTGACCCCTCCTGTCTATCCGAATTGATTTTTGACACGTTTTTTTTAAACAGACCCGTGGCTAGATCCCCCGCCGCAGCTTTAAGGTGCGGTTTAAAGACTGAAACGCCGTACTTCAGAAGCGGTTTAGCAAAATGGAAAAGTCTGCTAAACATCGAACCTATCCCTCGGCCGTACATAACCTGTGCCCCGTGAAAACCTGATATTCCTCCTCCTCCTCCGCCTACTTGACTGTCATAATAATGCACAAAGCGGCGGGGGTCTCCGATTAGAGTCATGATTTTTTTTTCCCTCAGCCTCTGTCGCCCCCCTGCAGACACGTCTGTAGGCTCGCTGCTACTGAGTGAGGTTATCCAAAACGTCTCGTTTTATGCTCTGGGTCTGAAGTGAAGCGTCAACACGCACTTTCCATAAGTAAAATCCACCGTTTGGTTCTGATCATTTTTTATTTCAACCTTAACGTTTTCAATGTGTCTTTTAGCCAGAGGTAAATAGTACGCGGGGTTAAAACGCTGCGTGATGATATCCCCGTATTCCCCTTGAACGTCGACGGTTCTTAACAGGGGCGCATACACGTCTCCGACCATCTGAGGCGCTACAATATCGGTGTAGCAGAATAAATGATAAAATCCCCCTCTCACATCCGCCGGAAAAGGAGCTGTTTTTTGCTCAAATGGAAACCACTCCCCCGGTTTCATCCCCATAATGCGCGCTAAAGATGAGTGAAAACGTAAGTGAGTCCTTCCTGAGGTTTCAAAATCAAAACGCATCTGAATGTCGTTGTAACCCAAAAAGATATCGGATTTAATTTTTCTAAAAAATCCGTTCAGCTCCTTCCTGATCATGCCGACGGTACGATAGCAGCCCTCTCTGATCCGCTGAACGTGCACGGGTGATTCTGCGTCCTCAGACTTCATGCCGTAAACGGGGACGGTGTGTGACCCTTCATGCAGAAACTCTGTGATCTTCAACGAAGGTTCAGGTTTCTGACGCCATTCGAAATAGGCGTCCTCGTGCGGTACGTTGTAAAAAGTGTGCGGATAACTTATTTCAGTCAGAGCCACCTCCCATTCTTGATCAAAATCCAGGTGGCTGGGTAAGTCCACACGGAAGCTCGAGCTCTTGTTTTCCTTAAAAACGTCTAAACTAGCGTTAGAAGGCAGTGTGATGTAAAAACCGTCTTTACCTAAAACCCTCATGGTGAGAAATAGAAATGGATGAGGGGGTCGTTGTTATTTAAAGTTTTTTTAATTCAGAGGCCTTGATCCA
Organism: Oryzias woworae; assembly: GCA_016861445.1. Classification (NCBI taxonomy): domain Eukaryota; kingdom Metazoa; phylum Chordata; class Actinopteri; order Beloniformes; family Adrianichthyidae; genus Oryzias; species Oryzias woworae. The sequence continues at coordinate 6,428,054 of BOLG01001664.1, forward strand.
GCTGTTGAATTTCTCAGGCCAGTTTTTCCAACGAACCAGGATCATCTTTTCACCATTTATGGTGCGCCTGCCTATAATTTTTTCAACGTGATACGTCCGGTCTCTGCTCAGCTTGACCTTCTGCATCTCGGCCTCGTAAAATGAGCCTTCTATGGGCTCGTGGTCAAAATCTTGAAGTTTGTAAACGGGCGGGGTGCGGTGTAAAACCTCAGCCACGGTAAACACCTCGTCTGTAAAACTCTGCTCGTACTTTTTATCAAATTTTCCTCTCAGTTTTGAGATTCTTACAAAGTCTCCTTTTTTGAACTTCGTCTTCAGTTTTTTATGACGTTCGGGAAAAGAACCGTAGAGATTTCTAAACACCTGACGTACATTTTTGTTTGCCAGATTGCGCTAAAAGTTGTTCCGGACTTTGGAATTTCTTTAGGCTCAATGGGGGCTGTCTCAACCCCCTCCTCCAAAGCCGCCTCATTCACTTCCGCCCTCTCCTCCTCGTCGTCGTCATCCATTTTTGTCTGCTTTGAAGCCAGTTGGGTGAATTCCTCATCTTGACTTTCATCGTCGGAATCATCACGTTTCAGCATCATGTGTTTGACCACTGACCAGTCATTGGCTGTTAACGCGGCGGCTAACAGCAGGCAACCGGAGGGATTCTCACCGTCTCTTTGATACATCCATAGCTCACCCGTCTCATAAATGAAGACGTAGCCAAAAAATCCTGTTCGTCCGGACTCTTGGAAAAACCACTCTCTCTGAAGATCTCCTTTGGGCGGGGCTTGAATGCGGCAGAGATACTTTATCTGCTTCATGGGTGTCCATGGGGTCACCCTTTCTTCCTGGATAATCTTGACGACGGAGATTGGGTTTTTCCAAATGACAGGTGACCCCTCTCGTGGTTAAAAGAAAACAAGGTTTCACCTGAAACGTATCCATGGTAAGTCTTTTTTTTTTTTTTTTTAAAAGGAAAAATTAGTCGTTCTTTAACAGCAACTCCGTCCTACTACTATCATCTCTGATCGCGTTACCCTTTTAAACACAATCTAAACTTTGGGTCTGGGTTGTGGGCTTAAGGGGGGTTTGGGGGAGCCGTCAGATTGATGAAACGTCTGTCCAATGGCTGATGAGGAGGAGGCGGGATGTTGGTGGCGAGCGAGCGAGGCTATATGGTTTGAAGTGTGACCGATGGAATGGCTGAAATACAAAAACCTTCTTTGCAGTCACTATCCGTCATTTTGGACCGCTTTTCTTACGCCTTATTACGCTTTTCTTGTCAGGGTATTTATCGGGTGTCTGTGAAAGACTAGCTAAACATCTCTTTGACGTTTGGGGGCATTAAATTATTTCTTTTATTTCTTTCATCCAAAACAGTTTTCCTAAACTAGGCCTCTGAACAGATGTGTGCGGGCGGCCGCCTACAGGCGCGGGGGTTGGGTGGGGGGTGTGGGGGGGTGGGGTGTTAGCCTGCTATTCTGCTCACTGCTTTTTTTTTCCTGCTTCGGACTGTAAGAAGACTCATTATGCAAATAAACATTTTTACATTCATAAACATTGCATTCTTTTATTTTACATTATTCATACAATGTAATCTATGAATATAATATTTTAATATCAAATTCACATTAATTAAATTATGCATAATGTATCTATTAAAATTATGATTTATTTTTATGGGTCATTTTACATATACTGTAATTTATGAATATATTATTTTAATATAAAATTTATATTAGTTCAATTATGCATACTGTACAATTATGAGCATCCAGAACCCCTGCGTTACTTTGTTCCTCATATTATGGAGTAAAACCACAAGTGACCAAAAAACCAAACTCATTTTATGGAAACAGTTGGCTCTGGCATTTTGATGCGTAAATGAAACACACCAGATCAGCTCAGGCTAGAAGAGTCAGAGCTTTAAAGAGCTACTCTGATGAAGACGGTGTTTTGCACATGTTCTTGTGGCATTTTTCTGATGGAGGACATTTTTAAAGAAAACATATCTTAAAATGTCATTTCTGTGTATTTCTTTAATCAAATTGTTGTGAATTAGGGGCCGATGAAAAACTGCTGTTGGAAAAAGAGTATGTTTGTGACAGAGCTCTGCTGCAATCTCACAGCAACAGGGAGGTGCTCCATGCCAACAGGGCTACTCCACTCTAGAGGTAAGTTTCTAATGAACTACTGCTGCTCTACATGAACTATGTCCTCGAAAGCCACAGTTTTGTGATTTTGGCTGAAACAGCATACTAATAAAGAAAAGACCACTGGGAACAAATCAAAGATTTAAATCAGAGATTTAAATAAAACAGAAATTCATCGTCACTTAGTTAAATTGCTTTTAGTTTTCCTTAGAGATAAAAAATGAAAAGTAAAAACAATGATTTACTATCCAACTTTAAAATGAAACAACACAAAATCCTATTAAAACGTGCAAAACAGAAAGAAAAATAAGAAGGTTTGTAATGATGGTAAAGGTTGGTGTTTAGAAACAGCAAATGTCTGATATTTGTGAAGCTGATCTGGTTTCTTCTGTCAGTAATGATCTGTCTGTTCTGGAGAAGGTTGTTCTCAGGTTTCTGTACAGGTTGGTTGTTTGGATGAAACTCTTCTCTTCCAGACTCGAAATTCTGCTTCATATGATCATGAACAGTGAAAAAGTTTCTGATTTTTCTCCTTTTTCCAGTCTCACTCATTTCTGTACGTTTTGTGTTGATGTTTGTTGCCCCCCCCACGCCTGTGATGTCAGCGCTTTGACTGCATGATGGATCTGCGCAGACACGTATTGATCAGTCATGTGCGGCTCGAAAAGATAAAAGCAAGAGAGGATTTGTGACACTAAATCAAACTGATCAGCTGTGCTGTGTCCTCAACTCAAATTCTTCAGTCTTCTGCTGCAGATGGACATTTATCCGTGACTTTTTAACCAGTACAGTGTTCACTCCTTTATTGTAGGAGTTACGGTCTAAAAATAACTGGTGACGGTGAAATCCTGAATTAGGATTCCAGATGTTTAACTCCTCACTACACACTTTACACTTTTCTCTGACAGACATGAACATTTTCACACTTTTCTCTCTTGTTTAAACTCTCAAAGTTCAAATATTTGTAGAAAAATAAGTCCAGGATTAAAGAATGAAGACAATGTGGGGTTTTGGATCCAGGACACTAGTTGTTGTTATTTTGTTATCACTTCCTGTTTTATTTTGTTGTGCTTCCTATGTTCACTATTGCCTTTTAGGTCACTTGACACTTCCCTCCTAGTGTGTGTTCCCTCCCTCCTTCTCGGCACACCTGTGTGTAGTTACCTAATCTTCTCTTCCTGTTATAAATCCTTGTCTCCCTTGCACGGGTTGTTGGGTGGTTCTGTTCCTTCTAGGAATGTTTATTCTAGTCCTTCAAGCAAATAAATGAAAGACTATTCATTTCAAATTGCCGTCTGCGTTTGTGTCCTCACGCCAACCCTGACATTACCACCCAACCAGTAACATGGACACAGCAGACGTGGAGACGGTACGGGCACTACTCCGCCAGCAAAATGAACAGATGTCTTGCTTGCGTCAAGGGTTACTGGAGATGTCAAGCCGTCACGAGCGACAACTTGCCGCGTTGGGTGAGCGATTTGAGCAACTAACGGAGCGTTTCCAACATCCGCCGTCTTTCCCTTCGCCACGCCCATCGCCTTCCACGCCGATCCAGGGGACCTGGGAAGGTGTTCCAGTCGCTCATACTGCACAACTGGCCCGTCCAGAAAGGTTTTCAGGGGACTCCAGTTACAAGCTCCTCACTATCCTTCGGACCAAGCCAAGGTGGCTTTCATTATTTCCCACCTCACCGGCAGAGCAGGTGCATGGGCTACTGCCGAGTGGCAGCGTGGGGCACCTACCTGCGCATCTCTCTCTGCTTTCCTGGAGGCTTTTCAGCAGATTTTCCAGCACACCAAGCCGGGCAGAGAGGCAGCTCGTGCCCTTATGCAATTGAGGCAACGGGGAAGACGGTGTTACGACCCCAACATGGCTCAGGTCTAAGATGGGGTCGCAACATGAAGAAAATGCTTTGGACACAGAATTAAAAAGAACACAGTTTATTAAATAAACAAAACTCTGTGTCCTGGAAACATAAAAAGCAAAATAATTCAAGTGCTGGTTTAAAACAAAAAGACGAACCAAAGGGAAATGGAACCTTGGCCAAACATAACAAAAGGTCAGGGAGACAGCTAACCTAGCCATGCTGGCCGTCGGAGTCAGCAGCTCCCTGCTAAGGGCTGCCTAATCAAAACTACCTAAAACAAAAACAGCAACAAGGCCGCAAACTAAGACTACCAAGGTCCCAAACCCAAATTAAAATAACAAAACCCAACAGTATAAGACTGTTGAGGAACCAAAAGAGACACAAACCAGCACAAACCAAACCCACTGCCCTCAGCCTCCTGCTCTGCCTCTGCCTTCTGCCCTCTTTGGTGTGGCCTTCTTGGTCTTAAATACCCGGCAGGTGCTGATTAGGATGATTGGCTTCACCTGCCGGGTGAGGCAGCATGACAGGATGCAGAGGCAGCAGCAGGGGGACATAACAGACGGGCAGCTGATTACGCCATCGAGTTCCGGACCTTGGCCTCCACTAGTGGTTGGGACACTACTGCGCTCATGGACGCTTTCGTGGAGGGACTGTCCGAGGAATTAAAGGACAGACTAATTGCACTCGAGTTGCCGTCCACCTTGGAACCCCTCATCGCCCTGGTTATCAGGTTTGATAACCGCTTACAGGACCACAAGCAGGAACATGGCAGAGTGGCACCCCGCTTCCGATGCAGTCCTGTGGAGCACAGGATCATGGACTCACCTGACTTTGCTGCTTTTTCCGCAGAACCACCGCCGTTAGTTTCAGAAGAACCTATGCATCTCGGCCGGGGCAGACTGACAGCTTTCGAGCGACGGCGGCGGATGGCGGCAGGTGAGTGCCTTTATTGTGGTAAGCGGGGTCATTTCTGCAGGGAGTGCCCAAACTCCTCTGCTCGTCAGTAAGAGTGGGCGCGCTGACGAGCGGGGATTTGGCGCTCACTAGTCCTACACCTGCTGCCTGTTTATTGAAAATTCAGGTTTTGTTCCATGGGAGGGGGGTTTCGGTTAAAGCTTTGGTGGATTCAGGAGCAGAGCAGAACCTCATGGATGCAGAGCTAGCTAAACAGGTCGGTCTTAAGTGTGTGTTGTTACCTCATCCGTTACAAGTGGTCTCCCTCAATGGTCAAGAGGTAGCCGCTATTTCACAGATAACCTAATTGTTTCAGGTAATCACCATGAATTTACCCGTTTTTTCATTTTCACCTCTGCTCAGAACCCACTGGTTCTGGGGTACCCTTGGCTTCTGGCACACAACCCCGTTATTGACTGGTCCTCCAGTCGTATCTCTGGCTGGAGTAATTATGTCACACCACCTGTTTGCGCTCAGCTCGGCCTCCTAGGGAAGACCCCGCTATCCCAGTAGGGCAGCCGCCCTCACCTGACCTATCCGGGGTACCGCCGGAATACCATGACCTAGCTGAGGTATTCTCCAAGTCACGAGCTCTCTCCTTACCCCCTCACAGACCTTATGACTGTGCGATCGATCTCCAACCTGGCGCTGCCTTACCCAAAAGCAGGTTGTATAGTCTGTCGAAACCCGAGAGGGAGGTTATGGAGAAATATATCGCTGAGTCTCTGAACTCTGGTATTATCAGACCATCTTCTTCACCAGTGGGGTCTGGATTTTTTTTTGTCGGTAAGAAGGACGGGTCACTCCGACCATGTATAGATTGCCGAGGATTAAATGAAATCACTGTCAGAAACAGTTACCCTCTGCCATTAATGAACTCAGCATTTGAGGCCTTGCAGGAGGCCAGGATTTATACGAAGCTGGATCTTCGCAACGCATACCATCTCGTGCGAATTAGAGCAGGCGACGAATGGAAGACCGCCTTCACCACCCCTTTGGGACATTTCGAGTACTTGGTCATGCCGTTTGGCCTCTGTAATGCTCCTGCAGTGTTCCAGGCCATGATCAACGACGTGTTAAGAGACTTTCTTCATCGGTTTGTGTACCTGGATGATATTTTGATTTTTTTCCAGGGACGCCAGTGAACATCGGCGGCATGTTCGTCTGGTACTCCAGCGACTACTGGAGAATAAACTGTTTGTAAAGGCGGAGAAGTGTGAGTTTCACTCTCCGTCTGTTTCTTTCTTGGGGTTTGTCATAGCCGAGGGTGAGGTGAAACCCGATCCTGCTAAGGTGAAAGCGGTGGTGGAGTGGCCTATCCCTACTAACAGGAAACAATTACAGCTGTTTCTGGGGTTTGCCAACTTCCTCCGTCGCTTCATTCGTGGCTACAGCTCGGTGGCCGCGCCTCTCACAGCTCTCACCTCATCCTCTTCACCTTTTTTCTGGACTGAGGCGGCAGAGGCAGCCTTTAATAGGCTTAAGCGTCAATTCACCTCTGCACCTATTCTGGCCCAACCTGATCCTTCCAGACAATTTATTGTTGAGGTGGATGCCTCTGATACGGGGGTGGGTGCTGTTCTATCTCAGCGAGGGGTATCTGACGGTAAACTGCGCCCTTGCGCTTTCTTCTCCCGCCGGCTTTCTCCGGCGGAGCACAACTATGATGTGGGAGATAAGGAATTGCTAGCGATCAAGCTAGCTCTCGAGGAGTGGAGGCACTGGTTGGAGGGGTCAGCAACGCCATTCTTGGTTTGGACAGATCATAAGAATCTGTCCTATCTACGAACCGCCAAACGGTTGAACTCCAGGCAGGCACGGTGGTCTTTATTTTTCAACCGTTTAAATTTTGTTGTGACATATCGACCAGGGTCCAAGAATGTAAAGCCAGACGCCCTCTACCGTCAACAGGAATCGGCTGTTCAGGACGGCCAACCAGCCTGTATTCTTCCTCCCTCTTGTGTGCTGGGCGCCCTCTCCTGGCAGCTGGAGAGAGACATTAAGGCTGCCCAGGCTCAGGAATCAGACCCGGGAGGAGGTCCTCCTAATAAACTGTTCGTCCCCAGCTCACTCAGGTCCCAGGTGCTCCAGTGGGCTCATGCCACACGACTCACCTGACACCCAGGTATCCGCAGGACTGACTCCTTTGTGCGGCGCCGGTTCTGGTGGCCCAGCATGACCAAGGACGTCCGGGACTATGTTTCAGGTTGTCTGGTGTGTGCTCAGAACAAGGTCAGTACACACCCACCTGCTGGATTATTACACCCACTGTCCATCCCCGGTCGGCCTTGGTCACACATTGCCTTGGACTTTGTGACCGGCCTGCCTCTATCCGCCGGAAAGACCGTTATCCTGACTATTGTGGACTCAGGTCTGGAAAGCGTTCTGTAAGGGCTTTCAGGACTACTGCCAGCCTGTCTTCTGGTTTTCACCCACAGACTAATGGTCAGGCGGAACGGACTAACCAGGACCTGGAGGCCGCTCTCCGGTGTATCTGTTCCCGACACCAGACCTCCTGGAGTCACTTGTTGCCATGGGTGGAATATGCACACAACTCCCTCACCTCGTCTACCTCTGGTATGTCCCCGTTTGAGTGCTCTCTGGGGTACCAGCCCCCCCTGTTTCCCGAGCAGGAGACGGAGGTGGCCGTTCCATCGGTTCAGCATCTGTATCGCCGCTGTCGACGTGTATGGCGGGAGGCTCGAGCGGCCCTGTTGCATTCAGGGACTACCAACAAAAGGCTGGCAGATCGCCGACGCACGCCAGCACCAGCTTATCTACCAGGCCAGTTCGTCATGCTGTCCACTTCACACGTCAAGCTTCGGACAGAATCCAAGAAGCTGTCCCCCAAGTTCATCGGACCTTTCGAGATCCTGAAGGTCATCAATCCTGTGGCGGTCAGGCTGCGCTTGCCCAGGTCCTTGCGCATCCATCCGGTTTTCCACGTCTCTCAGCTAAAGCCACATGTCACGAGTTCTCTGCAGCAGCCATCCTCTCCGCCACCCCCTCCCCGCATCATTGATGGCCAACCGGCCTACACTGTCCGTCGCCTGTTGGACGTTCGGCGACGGGGTCGTGGCCTCCAGTATCTGGTGGATTGGCAGGGGTACGGACCTGAGGAGAGGTCCTGGGAGCCTGCTTCACGCATTCTGGATCCTGAACTCATCAGGGACTTCAATCGGCGGCACAAGAACAAGCTTCCCCCTGCGCCTGGTGGCGCACCTTGGGGGGGGGGGGGGGGGGGGGGGGGTACTGTGGGGTTTTGGATCCAGGACACTAGTTGTTGTTATTTTGTTATCACTTCCTGTTTTATTTTGTTGTGTTTCCTATGTTCACTATTGCCTTTTAGGTCACTTGACACTTCCCTCCTAGTGTGTGTTCCCTCCCTCCTTCTCGGCACACCTGTGTGTAGTTACCTAATCTTCTCTTCCTGTTATAAGTCCTCGTCTCCCTTGCACGGGTTGTCGGGTGGTTCTGTTCCTTCTAGGAATGTTTATTCTAGTCCTTCAAGCAAATAAATGAAAGACTATTCATTGCAAATTGCCGTCTGCATTTGTGTCCTCACGCCAACCCTGACAGACAAAGATCTGATCAGGATCAAAGATTTATGGAGATCTGGAGATCTGCATGTTTCTGCACAGGAGACACAGCACGAAAAGACAGCGCTGTATTCTGTTCTATTTGACAGGGATTTGAGGATGTTCAGATAGAGGCACCGACTGTAGAAGGGAGGAATTAAAAAGACAAGTTCTGTGTGATTCTTAATCATGAAGCCAGATTGAAGAAAAAAAATTAAGCTCTGATATTAGTCACTCCATTTGTAGGGGCATTTGTAATGAAAGTGTTGTCCGAAAACAGGTTTGTTTCAAGGCTATCCTCGAGGTGGAGGGATACAAAACTCACCGTAGCAAGGGAGTTCCAAGTCGCGCTATGCTGCAGAAGCGCTTTTCTACATGTGTGTGCACTCTAAGCACATAAGTTTACATTTAAATATAAGGAATGACTTTAAAAGTTATAAAATTGCTGTTGTTATGTATATTAGAAGCTCTAGAAACTCTGTGCTAACGTAGCTTACCGGCGACTATTGATGACGTCATCGAGCGGTAGTGACATCCGAATTCGGAGACACTATTTTACCATAAATCTCAATGGCTAAATGTAGGGAAAGGGAGAAGTGGTAGGACGAAGGGAAGCATTCAGATTGGGCCTATGTTACCAAAAGTATTCACTCACCTGCCTTAACTCAGAATATGAGCTGAAGTTTCATCTCATTCCTAACCCATACAGTTCAGTATGAGGTGGGTCCACCTTTTGCAGCTCTTACTGCTTCGTCTCTTCTGGGAAGACTGTCCACGCAGTTGAGGAGAGCATTTATGAATGTTTGACCATTCTTCCAAAAGTGCATTAGTGAGGTCACACGCTGTTGTTGGTGGAGAAGGCCTGGCTCTCCTGTTCATCCACACCAGACTCTGTCCTCCATGTCTTTATGGATTTTGATTTGTGCTCTGGTGCACAGTCATGTTTGAAGAGGAAGGTGTCGCTCTAAACAGTTCCCAAAGGTTGGGTGCATGGAATTTTCCAGAATGTTTTGGTATCCTGAAGCATTCAGAATTCCTTTCACTGGAACTAAGGGGCCAAGTCCAAGTCCTGAAAACAAGCCCACACCATCATTCCTCCTCACCAAACTTCACACTCGGCACAATGCAAATAATGCAAACTCGGCAAATGTAGCGTTCTCCTGCAACCTCCAAACCCAGAGTCGTCCATCAGATTTCCAGATGGAAAAGTGAGATTCATCACTCCAGAGAAGGCGTCTCCACTGCTCCAGAGTCCAGTGGCGGCGTGTTTTACTCCACTTGGTGCACTTGTTGATGTGTGTCTTGGATGCAGCTGCTCGGCCATGGAAACCCATTTCATGAAGCTCTCTGCGTCCTGTACTTGGGCTAATCTGAAGGTCACATGAAGGTTGGAGCTCTGTAGCACCTGACTGTGCAGAAAGTCAGTGACTTCTTTGCTCTATGAGCTTCTGCATCCACTGACATCTCTCCATCTGAAGCTTCCTCTGTTTTGTGTGACAGTTTTTTGAATTACTTTATTGACATGGTTATAAACATAAGGGCTGCCATTACTTTTCCTCCGCTGACCCCTCAACCCCTGTTTTCTGTTTGGCCACTTTTGAGACATTTGAGCTGGTGTCATTATCATTTTTAGAAAAGTTGGTTAAACAAAGTAAGACGTCTGGTTCTTTGTTAGATCTCATCCCTCCTAAGCTATTCAAAGAGGTCTTCCCTGCTGTATCTCAGACCGTTCTCGCCATTATCAACAGCAGTCTGGCTACTGGTGTTGTCCCTGCCACTTTTAAACATGCACTTGTTCAACCCCTGCTTAAGTCTAGACAGTTCTGTGTTGGCTACTTTTAGACCCATCTCCAAGATGCCTTTCATATCAAATGTTTTAAAAGGAAGGTAGTCTACTGACAGCTGGAGGAATTTTTGAGCACTCATAAAATCTATGAAGTCTTCCAGTCTGGTTTTAGAGCCCAGCACAGTACAGAGTCGGCTTTACTGAGGGTGAGCAACGACATCCTATTGGCAACTGATGCAGGAGATCATGTAGTTCTGGTTCTGCTGGATCTATCAGCAGCATTCAACACAGTTGACCACAGTATTTTACTTTCTAGGCTCCAGAACTTGGTGGGGATTCATGGCACTGCACTAGATTGGTTTAGATCGTACTTAGCAGGACAGACTACAGCTCAGGTGTCTTTTGGAGTTCCACAAGGTTCAGTTCTGGGGCCACTTCCATTTTCCTTATATCGCTTCCACTGGGGTCCATTCTAAGAAGGCATGGTGTTTCCTTTCACTTATATGCTGATGACAGCCAGATCTATCTGCTGCTGAAAAGGAAGACTGGTTTCTCTATTAACCCACTTGTATCATGTTTGCATGACATTAAGGATTGGTTGGCCATGAGTTTCCTGAGTTTTAACGAAAACAAAACTGAAGTACTGGTGTTTGGACCAAATGATCATGGAGGACCGTCCCCAGCTGATCTGGGTTTTTGACAGGGTTTTTAAAGTCAACTTTTTCTAACTTGGGTTTTAAATTGGACAGTCATTTTAAACTTGATCACCAGATCAGATCAGTGGTGAAGCTCAGCTTCTATGATCTTTCAAAGGTGAAACCATTTTTATCACCTGCACATTTTGAGACAGTAATCCACGCCTTCATAACTTCTCGGCTGGATTACTGCAACTCTCTGTACCTTGGACTAAGCCAGACATCTCTCTCACGTCTCCAACGTGTTCAAAATGCAGCTGCCCGTCTCCTGGTTGGAGGACATAAGCGAGACCACATTACACCGATTTTAGCATCGCTCCACTGGCTGCCTGTGCATTTTAGGGTTAACTTTAAGATTATTTTATTTGTTTTTAAATCTTTACATGGTTTTGCCCCACTGAACCTCTCTGAACCGCTTTCTCCTTGTTCGCCGGCCCGGTGCCTCAGACCAGCTGATCAGCTCCTTCTGGAAACACCGAGGTCCAGGCGGAAGCTCAGTGGGGACAGAGCCTTTGCTATTGCTGGTCCAAGGCTCTGGAATTCTTTGCCGTTGTATATTAGAGAAGCATCATCACTGTCCACTTTTAAAACTCATTTTTTTAAAAACTTTTAAAAGACTCACTTTTATGCCCTTGCTTTTAACACAACATAAGACTCCAGCTGTTTTTACTGATATTTTATTGCCCTTATTATTTTATTTGTATTTTATTGTCTTTTTATCTTGTTTTTATCTTGTGTGAGTACAGCACTTTGTTTTAGCTTCCTGCTGGTTGAAAGTGCTTTATAAATAAAGTTGAGTTGAGTTGAAAGTTGAGTTTACGTGGTCTACCACTTCATGGCTGAGTTACTGTTGTTCCCAAAGTCTTCCATGTTTTTCTGATATAGCTGACAGTTGACTGTGGAATATTTAGGACATTTCACTACTGTTGTTATACAGATGTCATCCTATGATAGTTCCACACTGGAATTCACTGATAGCAATCCATTCTTCCACAAATGTTTGTGGAAACAGTCTGCATGTCTGAGGGCTTGATTTTATACTCCTGTAACCAGGACAGGTGATTAGGACACCTGATTCTGATCATTGGATGAAGGAGACTTTTGGTAATGTAGTGTACTTTTCTGTCACTCCAGACTTCCTCATACAATACCACAGTTCCTCTCTGGGCACTCTGTCATAAGCTTTTTCCAAACAGCTACAAAGACACACTGGCTGTGTTTTCATTACACAAATGCGTAAAACCTTTGACATTCTAGAAATATTGAAAAACACAATTACACTGTTTCAGTGAAATCACAGGACCTGAAATTCACTTTGTAAAAAATGCTTTTATTGCTATCTTACATTGCCATTTCACACCACGGAATAATACATATTTGAAATTGAAAATTAGGACACTTCTATGCATTTTCCAGGCATCTGAGTCATTATTTCATGATGTGAAAACAGCAGCAGGAAGAGGATTTAGTACTGAACCTGACCTCTATCATTGTTGACAATTATAATTTCCTTCAATCTGTTTTCCTGTGATGACTTATCTACCACACAACTTCCAAAACTTTTGTGGAGGAACCCTGTTTGCAAAGTAAATTACTTGTAACATTCAAGTAAGTTTACTTAGTACTTTAAAACAAGTAGTCTTTCACGAATGGAAAAAAACTCTTTCTAAATATGTTAAGTTGCTTTCATTGTGGACCTGTCTGTTCCTTTGACACCACATGCTTTACTAAAGGAAAACATTTTGGTTAAGTAACAACAGTGGTTTGAATTTGTTAGAAGAAGTTTAAAGATATTTGATTAAACTTAATAAACTTAAAGCTGCAGAGAATCCTATTAAGATCTCTGTGTTCACCACGTCAGTAACAACTGACTGACTTATCAGCCAAAAACACTATTTTCCAAAGAGAAACCTCAGGAGTTTGATTTAATAAAATTATATGATGTTAAATGCAAACAGAGAGAAAGTCACATTTAAAATTTCAAATGAAAAAAACATTTTTAAAGAAACCTTTTCTAAGTAACTCCTTTATTGTTTTCTATTCCGAATCTTTGATCTTTACTTTTGTCGTTTCACACCATAAATGATGTGTTTTATTTATGATCACAAAGAAGTTGTTGTTTTCTTTAGAACTGCAGCACAACACTGTAGTGTATGTATTGTGTATTTAATGCATATTCAATGTGTATTTAATTAGTAATTATTATGTATTTAATGTTTACTTATTGTGTATTTAAAGTGTATTTATTCCGTATTTAATGTGTATTTATTGTGTATTTATTGCGTATTTAATGTTTATTTAATGTGTATTTATTGTGTATTTAATGTGAATTTATTGCATATTTAATGTGTATTTAAAGTGTATTTATTGCGTATTTAATGTGTATTTATTGCGTGTGTAATGTTTATTTATTGTGTATTTCATGTTTATTTATTGTGTATTTAATGTTTATTTATTGTGTATTTCATGTGTATTTTTTGAGTATTTACTGTGTATTTATTGTGTATTTAAAGTGTATTTATTGCGTATTTAATGTGTATTTATTGTGTATTTAATGTGTATTTATTGTGTATTTAATGTGAATTTATTGCATATTTAATGTGTATTTAAAGTGTATTTATTGTGTATTTAATGTGTATTTATTGTGTATTTAATGTGAATTTATTGCATATTTAATGTGTATTTAAAGTGTATTTATTGCGTATTTAATGTGTATTTATTGCGTGTGTAATGTTTATTTATTGTGTATTTAATGTTTATTTATTGTGTATTTAATGTTTATTTATTGTGTATTTCATGTGTATTTTTTGAGTATTTACTGTGTATTTCTCCGCCATGTCTGTAGTGGGGTTGGTGAAAATCTTGTTGGACATTAAAGCGTTCCATGTGTCTCCAGCTTATTAGCATAGCAGCAGGATGACCGTGTATCAGTGTGGACGGCATCACCAGACAAATGCTTTGTTGACGAGGATGAGAGCGCATGTGTGTGGGGTTTTTTTTTTTGGTTTTTTTTTTTTTTTTTGGGGGGGGGGGGGGGTCGGTTCAGCAGAGGAGCATGAAAATGATTCACCAAAAGAAGTAGAATGTTTGTCAAGGTGAACATGATGACGTCACACACGGATGTTTTGCTGTGAGGTTCTAAATGAAAATTGTTCGTCATCAGAAAGGTGTTGACCACCTCCAAGTGCAGCAACTTTCAACTACTTTTGAGGCCCCTGATTACACAATCATTTCATCCTGTATTATAGCAGCCCCGTAAGGTTGGTTAAACAGAAACACAAAACATCTTAATTATAACAAGGAACAAATCTGAAGGGAACCAACGTTTCCATGAATGAGAATCTCATTAAACATAATGCTGTCATCACCTGAAGAGCACGCTTTCTGAAAGGAAAGATTCAAAGCACCTGGGTAAGGGATTGCAGAATCTACGTTAAACTTAACGCTTCTCCTGAGCAAGCCAAGGTCATCGTTATCAGGAGCCTGGAGGAGCTGGACAAGTTTCTACCCACTGCAGTCTAAACAAGAGAGAAGTGAAGATGCTGGACTCTCCAGGTGAGGAGTCAAACTCTACAAACATGGCTGCTAAAAACAACACATTTTCTTCAACAGTCAACTGTCACCACAACTTTCAGAAAGATCTGAACTGTGAGCAACCTCACCTTAACATATTCAGTGATAATGATCAGAACCTGCAGGATGACATCCACCCTGATCAGTTCTTTTCCTCTGTTAATCTGGACTGCAAATATGACAGCATAGATGACTTTAAAAACTCTGTTAACCCTGAAGGAAGACTGTCAATCATCCACTTTAACAGCAGAAGCATGGAGACCAACTTTGGAGACATCAAGGACTATCTACAGAATCTGGATGTTCCTTTAACATCAGAACCATATCAGAAACTTGGTTCAGTGACAACAAAGACACTGATTTTGAATTGGAAAACTATGAACTTCATTATGTGAACAGAGTAAAGAAAAAAGGAGGAGGAGTTGCAATCTATGTGCAGAAAAATATGAAGTTTACAGTAATTGATCGAATGTCAGTTGCAGTGGATGGAATACTGGAATGTATTACAATCCAAATCTGTAATGAATCAGGGAAGAATGTCATTATAAGCTGTATATACAGGTCACCAGGGTCAAGCCTAGAAGTGTTCAGTGACTGGATGGAAAAAATGTTTCACTCTCAACATAAAACTTTCTTTATTTGAGGAGATCTGAATATAGATCTGATAAACCCCAGCAAACATAAAGCAACAGATGACTGTATCATCAGAATGTACAGTATGAGTTTCTATCCAACCGTAACAAGACCAGCAGAATTACTGCTCACAGGGCTGCTCTGATTGATAATATATTTACTAATAATATAGAAAACACTCATATGAGTGAACTCATGATATGAGACATAACTGATCATTTACCAGTTTTCACACTATTTGATATCAACGTGGCAACAAAGAAACTAATAAAAGAACCAGTTTACAAAAGGTTAAGAAATGAACAAACAATGACCTCCTTTAATAATGACTTATCCAGACAGAACTGGAACTCTGTGTACAGAGAGAAAGAGGTGGACGCCGCTTATGAATGTTTTTTAGAAATATTTTCACTCTATAAAAAAACTGTCCAATTCATCAATTCAAGAACAAATTTACAAAAATGTTCTTGGTTAACAACTGGTCTACAAAATGCTTGTAAAAAGAAAAATAACCTCTAGAACAAATTCTTAAAACAAAGGTCAAGAGAAAGCGAACAGAGATACAAGTCTTACAAAATAAACTAACTGAAATAACACGGCACAGTAAAAAAGTTTATTACAATAATCTACGGAATGAAAATAAAAACAATGTGAAGAGAGTTTGGGAAATATTAAACATTATCATTAAAAAAGAGACAAAAAAGCAAACATATCCAGATGACTTATAGATGAGAAGGGTCAACTCTATACTATTAATGAAGCAGCAAACAGTTTGAACAACTATTTTGTAAACATGGGTCCAAAGTTGGCAACAGAAATTCCAAAGTGCAAAACCAGCAAAGTAAATATTCCAGCATCACAAGGATCCCAAACTCAATCTTTCTCTCTGAAGTGAACGAAAATGATCTGATATCGATTGTTAACAAATTCAAGAAAACTCAGCAGATTGTGATGATATTGATATGACGATAGTGAAGAAGGTCATTAACAACATCGCTAAGCCTCTAACATACATATGTAACTTATCACTACAAACCGGGAAATTCCCAAACAAAATGAAAATTGTAAAAGTGATTCCTATTTATAAGAGCGCAGACAAACACCTGTTTACAAACTATAGACCCGTTTCTCTCCTTCCACAATTCTCCAAAATTTTAGAAAAGATATTCAATGATAAATTAGCTAAATTTATAGATAAACATAACATTATAAATAAAAACCAATATGGTTTCAGAGAAAACAGAT
This sequence comes from Oryzias woworae, assembly GCA_016861445.1. NCBI lineage: Eukaryota > Metazoa > Chordata > Actinopteri > Beloniformes > Adrianichthyidae > Oryzias > Oryzias woworae. The sequence continues at coordinate 6,444,529 of BOLG01001664.1, forward strand.
CAACCTCAATGGCTATCATTGATGCTGTTGAGGAAATCACAAATGTTCTGGACAAAAAGAAATTTGCAGCTGGAAGTTTCATTGACTTATAAAAAAAGCATTTAACTCTCAATCATGACCTCCTACTGGATAAACTGGAAGGGTTTGGGATAAGAAGACTAGCGCTAAGTTGGGTCAAAACCTATTGAACGGGAAGGAAACAATTTGTCAAGATGAATGAATTTACATCAAAGACCAAAGAGATAAGTTATGGTGTCCCCCAAGGATCAATTCTAGGCCCTCTGCTATTCAATATTTACATAAATGATGTATTCAATGTTTCAAAACGTTTAAAACTAATTCTATTTGCTGATGACACATAATTATTTTACTCAACAGACAATCAAAGGGAACTTATCCATGTGGTAAACACAGAGTTAAACAAAATCAAATCATGGATGGATTACAATAAACTATCTTTAAACCTTGAAAAAACCAAAGGGATGTTTTCACTTCTCCTCCATTCCTCAGGCATCTTCTCACCTCCTAAGATCCTGTTGAACAACCCAGTCAGAAACTCCACTGCTGTCTCTGCTGGACACTTCCATACCTGCACAGGTGTATCATTAGGACCAAGAGCCTTTCCACTCTTCATGCTCTTCATCCTCACTTCACCCTTACTAATCTGTGTTACTTCCTGCTTCACAACAGTCATCTCTTCTATTCTTTTTTCTCTCATTTTCTTCATTCATTAAGTCTTAAAGTATTCTTTCCACATTTCCATTACTGACACCTGTCAACACATTACCATCCCTATCCTTGATCACTCTAACCTGCTGCATGTCCTTCCCATCTCGGTCTCTCTGCCTTGATAATCTCTTTAGGTCAGTCTGTCCCTCTTTACTACCCAACCTAACATACCAGCTCATATAAACTACTTGTTTGACCTTTGACCCCTCTACTTTTACCTTACACTGCATCTCCTTGTACTCCTGTCTACTCTCCTCAGTCCTGTCAGTTTCACACTTCTTCTAAACTAGCCTCATACTCTGTATACACTCCTGCACCCCCTCATTCCACCACTATGTCTCCTTATCAATTTTCTTTCCTGACGATACACCAAGTACACTCCTACCCGTCTCCCTGATCACATGATCTGTAGTGATCCAATCATCGGGAGTTCCTCCTGACCTCCCAGAGCCTGTTTCAACTGTTTCTTAAAAGTCATGCAACATTCTTCCTTTTCAGCTTCCACCAGTTTGTCCTCTTCTCTGCCTTTTGCCTTTCTTTCTTCATCACCAGAGTCATCCCACATGTCAGCAGGTGGTTTGTGACCACTCTACAGCTTGCTGATGGCAGATGAGACACCTGCTATGAGGGCATGGCTACAGACAGAGCAGAGAAGTTGTTCTTTGATGTGGAGGACCACTGCGCGAGGAGGTGGAGACGGTCAGAGTTGGAGGTGTGTGGTGCCTGACACTTGGGCTCAGCCTGTGAGCTGTGTAAAGCCATGATGTTTGGGATGCATGATGCATGAGCCGCAGCCATTCTCCGGGTTCCGGGATCTCATCGGGGCGTGGCCCAGTAGAACACTCACTTGAAGCCAGATCTGCTGAGGAGGAGGGAGGCGGCGTATGAAGAGCATCACTTACACTGCTGTTGGAGACGTAGGGGGTGAACGGGCTTCACCTTTCCCAAAGTCCAGAGTGCCAGCTACACCCCCAGATTGTTATTCACAGCCTGCACCCCTGTCACCAGTGGTTTTTATCTGTTTGGTTTTTATTTTTTTAGAAATGGACTTTTATCTTTTGCATGACCGTGTGTTCTTTTAAATCTATTTGTGGATTTGTTGTTATTGCATGAATACTGGTGTCTTGGAGTGCAGGACTGCTGGCTCGTTGGAGGGACTGTTGGCTGGAACAGGCGCACTTGGATTATGAACGCCACATGGACAATAATCATCCATTCACTCATCTCTTTTTTTATCCATGATGTGTTGTTTTTAGGCAACTGGTTTTACATCATCATTGTTTGAGTTTAGGAAAACACATCAAAAAGTCCAATATTGGAGTGAGGCTGGATTGTCATTACACCGTCTGCACAAGCTGTAGTGTGTCTGTGTGCTCCTTACATACATTCCTGCCTCTTCTCAAAGAACACACTGACTAGAGACATTTCCATCTTTTTTGCTAAATTAACCATCTGTCCTTCTACGTTCCTCTCCTGGATACCAAACCTGCCCATCACCTGTTTCCTGCACCAACATGTCCATTGAAAACTGCTCTAATGGCAACTCTCTCACTTCTAGGGATGCTCTTCATCACTTCAACAAGATCCAAACAGAATCTCTCCTTCTCCTCCAGCTCACATCCTACCTGTGGAGCTTACCCACTAACATTAAACATCACTCCTTCCATTTCTATCTCCAGACTCATCCCTCTGACACTGTTTACCTTCACAACACTCCTAAAAAACTCCTACTTTAAGATAACTTCTCCATTTCTCATCTCCACCATGATAGAACAACTTGACCCCTGCTAAGCTTCTGTCCTTGCTACCTGTCCACCTGGTCTCCTGGACACACAGTATGTCTACCTTCCTCCTCTGCATCATCTTAACTAACTCTCTACCTTTTCCTGTCATAGTTCCAACATTCAAAGTCTCTACTCTCAGTTCAACACTGATGACTTTTCTCTCTCTTCCTCCTCTCCTTCTCTCACCAATAGTAGTCCAGTTTCCACCAGCACCCTGTTGGTGAACAGCACCGATGTCGGTCGTTGTAAACTCAGGCCTTGACTGATCCGGTGTGAATTTCATACAGTAGGTCTGATTCACATTTTTGATCTGGCAGAGATTTTATGTCAGATGCCTTTCCTGTCATTAAAGATGTCATAGAGCCTTACCAACCAAACAGAACACTTCACTCACTAAATGCAGGACTGCTTGTGGTTCCTAGAATCTCTAAAAGTACAGTTGGAGGTAGAGCCTTTAGCCACCAAGCTCCTGTTTTATGGAATAAGCTCCCAGCTCCATCTGCTACACTATTCAAACTTGTCTTTCTTTATTTAATATTTAGCTGTTATCTTAACTTGTATCTGTTTATCTAGACGTGTTTGTTTATTAGACATATACTTGTTATTCAACCATGTAGTTATAGAATGAATTAAGCTCACTTTTCTTTAACAGTTCTAGTACATCACCTGTCCTCTGGGGTTGAGGATCTCTCCTTCATGTGAGAAACTCTGAGGTTTATTAGTTTTTTCCCCAAAAAGAGACAGGGGTTTTTTTATGAGTTTTTCCTCACAGAGAAGGAGGGTTTAAGGACAGAGATGTTTGTTCAGCTTAATCTGTTTAACAACCAGCTATTGTGTACATTTTTATGTTTGACTTTATATTCCTGCTAAATACTGATGTCCGTCCAATCAGACGGCTGTAGCTGTGATATTGGGCTATAGAAATAAAACTCAATGGAATTGACAACCTTCTGTATTTATACAGGGTTGAGATGTACAACGAGACCCTGGCTTGGCCCCTCATAGCTACACTGCTGGTCCTGGTCTACTTAATTTGGACCGGATTGAGTTTGGAACCTTGCGTTTGGTCAGTCTTCAGCCTGCTGTCAACTGGACGTTTCTGTTTCAAAACAAAGCAAAGAGAAAAGAAATCATGGAGGTCTAATTCTTGTTGGCATATTTCACTTCTTAAAACTTTTTATTTCACTTACCAATCTTGACTTCTGTATCAAGGTCAACGCTTTTGACTTCTACTTTGTTACTGTGGCAGAGGCATGTTGCAAGGTGGGTACTGAGGAGTCGATGGTACACCGTGTGGTTATGGCATCTCAAATGTTACAAAAATCTTGTGCCATTCCCCATGGTTCAGGTCTGGGCCCTATTTTATTCATTTTAAACATAATTCTTCTTGGGAAACCAATGAAAACCATTAACTGCATTGCACATCACTTGTATGAAGATTTATTGCTCTTTCCCTGAAACAGACTAGAATATCGTGACCAATTTATTGGATTGCTTAACAATCATCAAGTCATAATTCTTTTACAAACAAATGTTCAGAAGACAGAAACCATGACTTGTTTGAAAACAAAATCCCTTCCAGTCGAATGTCAGAAACCTTGAGGTGTTGTTTGACAAATCTGCATCTTTGGAAGAACATTCTAAACAAAGTGTCAAAAAAATTGCCTTCATTGTCTGAGGAACAAAGCAAAATAAAACATTTGACTTAGACCTGACCTGAAGATGATTGATGCTTTTATTTCTTCTTGTTCCGGTTACGGTAATTTGCTTTTTACCCGTTTCAGCAAAAAGCTCTTCACAACATCTGCAACTCGTTCAAAGCAAGGCTTTTAACAGGAGCCAATAAATGACCACACATTAATCCATGGCTCCCAGTTACACAGAGTTGATTCAAACATTTTCCTTTGAATTTTTGGAGCTCTGCAAGGACAAACTCCTGCATTCATTGCTGACCTCTTAACTTCCTTCTCCTCCGCCTGGTCTCTGAGGGCTACAAACCAAAACGTTTACAAATTCTATAAAACCAAAGACCTTGCAGGGCAGCAGTAGGGCAGTCGACCCCCAATCAGAGGGTTGTAGGTTCAATTCCCAACCATGTGTGGAAGCGTCATTGGGCAAGACAGCAAACCCCGCCTTGCTTCTGGTGGATGGGTGGCCTCAGTATTCAGCAGCAGCGCCGGCGTGAGTGGGTGTTTGTTTCAAACGGTTGCTACTGGTTTTTGGAACACCTTCTGTCATCATAACAGCAGCACTTTAGAAGTCAGATCAAGACATTTGCATTTAGAAGAGCTTTTAGCTTATTTTAGGTTTTATTTTTTATTGTCATTTACTGTCTGTGATGTCTATGTTGAATAGTTAGAATTTTGTTTTTACTATTGTGAAGTAGTGATTTTTTGAGAAAGGTGCAATAGAAATAAACATTTATTGACTGACATGTGACAAACAATGAAAGCAATGTGTTGTAACAAACATCCATTGTTAATCAAACACAGTGTAAGCTGTTCAAAGTAGTTCTAACGAGCCTGCATTCATCGGAACACATTTCAGCGAGTTGCTGTCTCATCGGTTCCTACTGTTTACATCCCTTCCTGCCCAGCTACGGTGGCCGTTTGGGTCCAGTTGCAGCGATCCAAGTCAAGGATCAGGAATCTGTCCCAGGTCTCTGAGGGCCGTGCACATTAACAGCACATAAACACACACAGTCAGGATTCATTTGAACTTTAATATTAAAAAGAGAACTAAAATAAAAATCTCAACATAAAAAATAGATGGCAAACAGACTCTGAACTGATTATGAGGATAACGTGGTCGCAGTGATGATACAGTAGAATAATAATAATAAGTCACATAATAATAATCAGAAGCAGAATAATAATCATCATCAGTGTTTGCTGGGGGGGGTCCAGCAGCAGAGATCACTGTTAGCATGGCACTCGTCCAAATATGTCACACCCACAGACGCACGAGCACGAGGACACGAGCACAGCACCAACTGAACACACCCCCAACCCAGGGGGCGGGGCCCGAGAGGGGCAGGGCCGCTGGCAGTTTGTGATTCAAAAACCTTCAAAACAAAAATCATTTTCAGCAACTGCACGGCGCCCCCTGCAGGCCAGTATCCACCAAGCAGAGCCCAGCGCCACTTTAGCAGAGCCCAGCAGAACCAACACCACCCCAACGGGTCATCAGAAACATCGGGGTGGACGGCTATCGGTTCTGTGCTACAATAGCAGATCTGAACCCAGTTTGGACTAATGCTGGTTCTGGAGGTTTTCAGAGAGACATTCAGAAGCTGACAGGGAACCCAAACTCTTATGAGTCCAAACTGTGGTTCTGCTCTATATGAGCAAACAGAACCTCCACTCAACTTTCCTCCATTTGGGTCAAAGGAACTTTAAGCTCTTTGACAAAGTTACATCACTACGATCTGGCTCTGTGTAACAGAACTTTCTGCCAGTTCTTTTTGTCCTCACTCATTAAGTTGTGTTTCAAATCTTTTGTTAAGAAACCAGCAGGTCCAAAAGAACACAAAAGTTCAGAGATTCCAACCAGAACAGAACAATTTACAGAACCCATTAAAAAAAAAAAAAAAAAAAAAAACGGTTGAACCAGACACTGGCAGCTCACGACTCGGATCGGGTCAGGGATTGTTCTGCTAGGCTTCAGATCTCAATGGTCTTTATGCAATAAAAAAAAGAGACGGGGTTCTGGTTCAAAACAGGGTCACAGTTCTGAGTCAACTCTCACAAAAATGAACAAACCAGACCGACCCGTGCAAACCAGAAATCTAACTGGGCTTAGCTGATTCCAGGCCGACGTCAATCACAGATGGAATCTGGTTCAACCTGTCAGAACCATTTTTAAACCCAGAAAGGTTTCTGATTCAGCATGGTTCCATGGAAACCAAAAGCTGGATCGGGGTCAGCAGCACTCAAAATGCTCTGATCGGTATGAAGACGTTCTCGGATCAGGGCTTCAGGTTAAAAGATCCGGATGGTTCTGGGGGTGTGGGTGAGAGAGGAAGGGTGACTGGACGTGCGAAAAAGCTGCTTCCTGTCAGAGCTACTGGAAAGAAAGTGGACCACAATCTTTACCAGCTTGTTAGAAAATGGACTGGGGCAAAGCTGCGGCGCTGGCTCTGACTCTGGACCTGAAAGCTCCGCCCACAAACGCCTGCAGCCGTGAACTTTTTTTTCCCCATTCTCGAGCTTAAACTAAAAGACGAACAAAGACGGCGCGATGACAGGGACAGGACGAGAGGCGGCGAGCCGGGACCCGTCCTCCGTCGGGAATGTAACGCTGAGCCTCAGAGTGTGTGTGTGTGTGTGCGGGTGTGTGTTTGGAAAAGCAAGCGTAGCGGGGGCGGGCTCCTAGCAGTCCTCATCTTTGTCGTCCACGACGCCTTTGAGCCGGAGGCGGGCAAAGTCTTCGAAGACGAAGTCGTCGTCCTGGGAGACGCTGAAGACAGAGGGAGGAGTCAGAACCTGTCCAGAACTGAGCGGCAGCTGCACTGCAGTGCCAGCACTTACTTTGTGTCAAACTCTATCAAGTTGGTGTCGATGGGGGGGTCCATCTCTGGGACCGCTGCAATACAAACACACAAGCATGAGACCACTGGTCGGTTTCCATGGAAACCAACTTGGGGCTGGAGTGTTGGCACTGGACCCACCTGACTGAGGGCGGGATGCTGGCGGTTCCGCAGGTTTGGGGTGCATGAGGATGAAGGGAAGCTCCACCGCCACATCGCTGAAAGACAGACGGCATAATTAACCTGGTTCTGACCCGCTGAGCTTTGATGGAACGGATCATGGACTGGAGAGGAGGAGAAGTTCTGCTGAAGGCTCAGTTTGAAGTCTTCAGATTGGATAGAATGTGGGACGAAAATTATTTATTATGAAGGCCAAAACCATGTACGGTGTGACAGGAAGTGACGTCGCTAGAGCCGGCGTGCGTGCTTTACCCTCCGCGTGAAACCACCAGCTTGACCTTAACCCTGTAGGACACCAGGATGCCCAGCACCTCCTTGTTGGTGACGTCCTTCACACTGAAACAGAGCAGAGGAGGCGGTCACGCCACATCAACCATACACCCACCACTGTGCGCACGAGTCAGAGTGCACGTTACATAGTGGACGAGGCCAGGTTGGTGTCTTCGTGCTTCAGCTTGCCGTCCAGAGCCAGGCCCCTCTTCTCACGGTTTTTATCAAGCGTCGGGGTCAGAGTGTACACCTTACAGAAGGTAGAGCTGGACGACACCTGGTCGCTGCAGGACGATACACTCCGTCAGTCGCATGGCCCAGGAAGCCCCACCCCCTCTGAGTAAACAGTCTAGTCCTTTGATTCAACATCAGATCAACCCGTCTACAGGGCACTGGATTAATCCCACCACTCAAACGCTTCTGATGAAGAGGGAATATTAGCTGCGCATGTTAACGGGCTTAATGGAACACCAAGAGTTCTGATGTCCTCTTTCAGCTCCAATCCTCTGATGTTAGCAGGTTTGACCCATTCATACCGGCGCTGTTGCCAGGGACACAGAACACTTTGGACAACCTCACTGACCATTTACGCAATTAAAGTAATTCCTACAGATTCCACCACTTTAAAGAAGGCTCTAAACCTGCTGCACTGGTGCACGACTTTAGTGCACCTACGTTTTTGAGCCCACTGCGTCCACCTCAGCAGTTTACATGGTCACTTTCCTTTTTAATTGCCGTCAGTGTCAGCATTAAGACTTGATCATTAACTTACAGACTGGTAAACATAAAGCCCTTTATTTGAAACACAATATTGATCAATTATATGAAAAAGTTGGAGCTTAAAGACCCACTTTTATGAAAACGCTGTTTTGAACATGTTCTTGTAGCATTTTTGTCATGATAGATTAAAACTGTATGTCTGAGTATTTCTTTATTCAAACAGAAATGCGCAGCTTGAAAAAGCTTATGTTTGTGACAGCTCAAGAACAGGAACTTGAAATCCAGTTCTGAGCACCACAGATGTGGTTTTGGGTCAACAGAAGTGCTGATCCAGGTCCCATCTACTCGTATCAGATGAGTTTCGTTTTCAGCTGTAGTTCAGTTGCTGTGCAGACACCTGAACTACATTGAGAATGTAGCAGTGATCATCTGGACCACTGTTGTTTAGAGGTCTGGATTAGGACTTGTGCATAGAACCGGGTCGGTGAGGAGCCCAGCTGGACATAGAAAGAAAAAACTGGACTTACTCCGTCTCTAGCTGGGCCACTGGACATTTGTACTGAGCGGTGCTGAACAGACAGATGTCTGCGTACTGACGCACTGCAAGGATAAAGACAGCAGAGTTAGAGTCACACTCGCAGACCGTCATCCTGGTCCAGATCCTAAAACAGGATCCTAGTCCAGATCCAAACTCTGACGGACCCAGGACCAGATCTAGATCCAGGCTACGGGGTGCTCTAGTGTGGGGTCACAGATCTGAATTTTACAAAACCAGAAACGTTTGTGCTTCCAAACCGGACTCAGAGCCGGTCTTGACCAGAACCCCTGAGCTTTTTGTTTGGGAGGGCGTTGAACCAGCAAACCTCTGCCAGGGCCCGTGTGGATGTACCTGAGATCTTCACTCTCTTGACGGTCTTGGTGGAGTTGTTGGTGACGTGAACATTGACGCTGATAGGCTCTCCGTGGTAGTACAGCTGAACACAAAGCATCATGGGAGAAAGATGATGACATCACTCTACCAGCCTGTAGAAACTTTATGGGCCGAGGAGAGGGGCTGGAAGTGAGGCGATCGTTTGAGCACCTCTTTATCCAGTGAGGCCTCCAGGTGCAGGGATCTGTCCGACATCAGGAAACTGCGGGTCGTCTCCACCATGGGCTGCGGGCCGGGCTTCTCCGGAGCGTACTGGACCTTCCTGATCACCAAACGCACCGAGTTCCTGAACACAACACAACTTTGTCTGAACCCAGCTGCACAAGAGCAGAACCTTGTTCACCTGCAGTCCAGTCAGGAGCTGCGATGTCTCCTGAAACCTGGACTCACCTCTTGTGGATCTTCTCCTCTATGGACTTGGCACAGAAAGCTCTGATCTCAAAGTCCACACCGCAGGCCTGCACAGAGAGCAGAGCTTCAGATGACTGGATGGTTAGACGACAAACGAGAATGAAAACAACGGAAACTGCCAGGAGGCCAATGCTAATCAACAGCAGGATAGAGGCGGTGCGGAGTGCCCTTCTGCCATGAGCAGCTGTTTACCTTCCCGGTGTCCTCGGGTCCAGGCTGCAGGGTGACAGAACATGGGAGGTTCTGGGGGATCTGCAGAAGAGACAGCGCATCCACACTCAGGTTCTGTTATGAGTTCACTCACACCTTTAAGTCACTACATTTCATGCATTTGTTCAGACAGTTCAGGAATACCCAGTCTGCTGGACGCTGCCCCCTACAGGCAGAAGAATCCGCTGCATTTGTCTGTCAGAAACCTTCCTCATTCTGCCATGATGAGCGCTCTGAATCAGACACTAACTGATGATCAAGGTTTCATTCACTGTCAGACATTCAGAGGTCTTTTTTCTTCCTCATACTGCTGGAATGTTGGTTTTCTTTTAATCGAGCTCATCTGGAAAACTAACGATCACAGGTATCTGAGACTGATTTCAGTGTTCAAAGTTTCATTGAAACACTTCTTGACACTTCAATACAATTTGCATAAGAATTGGAACGCACTCTATTCAAACAGAGCCGGCCTGCTGGAATCCAAGCAGGAAGTTGACAGACTTCCCTCAAAAACAGCTTTTCCTCCTGAGGAGGTTCGGACACGCGTCACTTCTGCTTTCAAGCTGCAGGGGGCCTTAAGGCGGCCGGGGCCTTGGTGGAGGGACTCACTGTGAAGTAAAAGGGGTGAGCATGCTGGCCCAGCTTCTTCAGCAGCCTCTCTTGCAGACGGCTGTTGGGTTTGCGCTCCTCGGGCACCGGGGGGAACGCCTGCACATACAGAGACCGCTCAGCCTCTCCAACACCTTCATTCTACAGCAGAACCCATGTGACGGTCAGGGGGTGGGGCTCCGCTCCGTAACCACAGACTCACCTGGAAGGTGGAGATGTACAGATCCTTCCGGAAGGAGAGACCCAGCACGTCCAAATCCTCACGGCCGTAACGAAACGCACAGGTCAGAGTGACAAAGACTGAGGGAGGAAGGGCACAGGCTGAGATCAGCTGGGTGTGTGACGTGTCAAGAACACAGACTGTATATCACTGGACTGAGTGGCCCCGCCCCCCTGGTGTTGCAAACAGGAAGGGCCTGCTGGCTCCAGGAAGCCAAAATCCCATCGACTTCTGCAGACAAGCACGCAGCTGTTACTCAGTCTACTGTCAGGATAACCGATCTGGCTCTGATACGCTTTCTTTATATCTTCCTGATTATTATATTCTGTCTGTATCGTAAGTTATTCAAATTCAAATCAGAAGCCTCAGTGACAGCAGGTGATGCCCGCTGGTCCCACCTCCACCGTTTGATTCCGTGGAGGAACAAGTTCACTCATGATTGGTGAAAGTTTTAGCCATAGAGACCAATCACTGTCGACTGGCTCCAAATGGCGGCGCCTGTATTATGGAAAAATGGCGTCTGACTTGGCTTCATTTTGCTGGAGGCGGATGTAAGGCATTTTCTGTGGATGAAATCACAGCCGGCTTTGTCCGACTCTATTCATGGTCAATGGTCAAGAGCCTCTCACAAACAGCTGCTTCATTGCTCCTCCCTGTTCTGTACCAACTGGATTCCGGTTCTGACTCCTCCCTCAGGCTAGCTTTTGTTTCTCTTTCTGGTCCCCATAGACCCTTACCAATCCGGATCACTCATTGGGTCGAGATCTTCTGGAAGTTTCTTTTGAAGGCCTACTATCAGCACATCATCTGTCCTGGGCCAATAACATACCTGCAAGCTCCTCCCAGGCTTCCTTCAAATCTCAGATATACCCAGTAATTGACATCACAATGTCCTCTGTCCCATTTGGACTCGCAGAAGTGGTTCTTTTGAGCCAAGGAATGTGCTGCGGTGAACTTCTGCAAACCGTTCAGCTGGTCTGTTCTCGAATATGTCATCAGATAATCTATTATGGACTGTGGGTGGGGCTTAAAGGAGGACTATCACCATCCGACAAAAAAATCTAATTAAACGTTAACTAGAACTAGCTGAAATAATGACATTATTTTGTCAATTCATTTATGACAGTAGCTATAAAAAAATAATTCTGAATTTCCCGCGACAGTCATGGTACACGGCGGCTTCCATAATTGTCGCTGGAAATTCAAATTAATTTTTTTATAGCTACTGTCATAAATGAATTGACAAAATAATGTCATTATTTCAGCTAATTCTAGTGGATGTTGAATGGGATTTTTTTTGTTGGATGGTGATAGTCCTCCTTTTTGAAAGGAGCAGTCCTCTCCACTGTCACCTTCTGCTCAGGAAATGACCACAAAAACCCTTCAGTGGAATGTTAAGGAGACAATCACTGCGCCATTAAGATAACCCGGTGAGTGATTTGGACAACATTCAACTAATTGTTTTTAATTGAACTGTCCTCATCCTAGAGTGGCATGTTAGCACGGTTAGCTTCTGGTTCTACCAAATGCAGTGAATTCAATCGCCATCTTTGCGCCCGACGTCATCAATGAACAGTGATTGGTCCGAGTCTATGGCTGAATCTGAATTCTTCTGCTACCCCTCCAGTTGTAGGGGCATTTGGAGCTGTCGTAGAGTCTGAAATCGTTTTTTTAAGGGGGAACCGTAGAGACTAGGACTCTGTAACCCTCCACCAGCGGGGGATCTGCAGAGGAGAAAGACATTTCTTCACAAAGGTATGTTTTGATGCACATTCATTTAATACTTGAATGTGAAGCATGACCTTTTGTTTCAGATTGTGTTTAAGGTTATAAACACACATGTATTTTCTGAACGCTGGTAGCTACGCGCTAATGTAGATGACTGGCGAATATTGATGACATCAAGTGAAAGCAACGTCCAAATTTGAAGACTCTTTTTCCAAACCTCTCCATTTGGAGGGCTGAGCGTATCGTCTTCCTGACTACACATGGATTCTGAAACAATCAGAACTGTACCTCAGCAGTCCACACGTGCACCTGCACACAGGACCGCTTATCCTCAGCCAGAGGAAAATGAAATGCACCTGTCTGGCTAAGGGAGGAGCTTAGGAAGAACTGCCATGCTCCAGTGATGAGAGAAGGAAGAAGACAAAAGACCGTCCTAATTCAAGAAGACGCTAGAAGCAGAATGTGGGGGCGGGGCCACAGGCAGGTGATCAGTCAGTAGGTAGCAGACCCACCTTTCCTGTCTTTCAGGTACTCTAGATCCACAAGGATCACACCGTCTGTGAAGAGAAGACCGCAGAGTGACTGGAGCAGGTCAGGTTGATGAGAGCCAAGCTTCACTCATGGACACTTACCCACTGGATCCACATGGTCCAGGTGGTCAACAAAGTCCCTTTTTCCCAGGTAAACTGTGAGCTGCAGGGCGACATAAATCAGTTCAATAAAAACCTTCGGATCTCATGAATCAACTTTATGAAAAAATACGCCACAATCCCAGCACTCTTTGAAACACACGGTCAAAGACCAACAAAATCGACACCCACCAGCAGAACCTCTAGCTCCGCCCCTTACACAACCCAGCACGTCTAGCTCCGCCCCTTACACAACCCAGCACAACGTCTAGCTCCGCCCCTTACACAACCCAGCAGAACGTCTAGCTCCGCCCCTTACACAACCCAGCACAACTTCTAGCTCCGCCCCTTACACAACCCAGCAGAACGCCTAGCTCCGCCCCTTACACTACCCAGCAGAACGCCTAGCTCCGCCCCTTACACTACCCAGCAGAACGCCTAGCTCCGCCCCTTACACAACCCAGCAGAACGCCTAGCTCCGCCCCTTACACAACCCAGCAGAACGCCTAGCTCCGCCCCTTACACAACCCAGCAGAACGTCTAGCTCCGCCCCTTACACAACCCAGCACAACGTCTAGCTCCGCCCCTTACACAACCCAGCAGAACGTCTAGCTCCGCCCCTTACACAACCCAGCACAACTTCTAGCTCCGCCCCTTACACAACCCAGCACAACTTCTAGCTCCGCCCCTTACACAACCCAGCACAACTTCTAGCTCCGCCCCTTACACAACCCAGCAGAACGTCTAGCTCCGCCCCTTACACAAAACCCCAGCAGAACGTCTAGCTCCGCCCCTTACACAAACCCCCAGCAGAACGTGTCACTCCACCCCTTACACAAACCCCCAGCAGAACATCTAGCTCCGCCCCTTACACAAACCCCCAAAAGAACGTCTAGCTCCGCCCCTTACACAACCCAGCAGAACGTCTAGCTCCGCCCCTTACACAAACCCCCCAAAAGAACGTCTAGCTCCGCCCCTTACACAAACCCCCAAAAGAACGTCTAGCTCCGCCCCTTACACAACCCAGCAGAACGTCTAGCTCCGCCCCTTACACAACCCAGCAGAACGTCTAGCTCCGCCCCTTACACAAAGCCCCAATAGAACGTCTAGCTCCGCCCCTTACACAAACCAGCAGAACGTCTAGCTCCGCCCCTTACACAACCCAGCAGAACGTCAAGCTCCGCCCCCTACACAACCCAGCAGAACGTCTAGCTCCGCCCCTTACACAAACCCCCAACAGAACGTCTAGCTCCGCCCCTTACACAAACCCCCAACAGAATGTCTAGCTCCGCCCCTTACACAAACCCCCAACAGAACGTCTAGCTCCGCCCCCTTACACAAACCCCCAACAGAACGTCTAGCTCCGCCCCTTACACAACCCAGCAGAACGTCTAGCTCCGCCCCTTACACAACCCAGCAGAACGTCTAGCTCCGCCCCTTACACAAACCCCCAACATAACGTCTAGCTCCGCCCCTTACACAACCCCCCAACAGAACGTCTAGCTCCGCCCTTACACAAACCCCCAAAAGAACGTCTAGCTCCGCCCCTTACACAACCCAACAGAACGTCTAGCTCCGCCCCTTACACAACCCAGCAGAACGTCTAGCTCCGCCCCTTACACAATCCAGCAGAACGTCTAGCTCCGCCCCTTACACAAACCCCCAACAGAACGTCTAGCTCCGCCCCTTACACAACCCAGCAGAACGTCTAGCTCCGCCCCTTACACAAACCCCCAAAAGAACGTCTAGCTCCGCCCCTTACACAAACCCCCAAAAGAACGTCTAGCTCCGCCCCTTACACAAACCCCCAAAAGAACGTCTAGCTCCGCCCCTTACACAAACCCCCAACAGAACGTCTAGCTCCGCCCCTTACACAACCCAGCAGAACGTCTAGCTCCGCCCCTTACACAACCCAACAGAACGTCTAGCTCCGCCCCTTACACAACCCAGCAGAAGGTCTAGCTCCGCCCCTTACACAACCCAACAGAACGTCTAGCTCCGCCCCTTACACAACCCAGCAGAAGGTCACCATCATCAGTGACGGTGGAGGTAAATGTTAGTAACAGTAGCCGGTTCAGATGAAGCCGTCTGAAGGGGAAAAGTTCTGTTCAGACTCACCTTGCAGTTGGGGCTGGACTTCTTGAAGACTCTGGAGAGATGACAGCAGCATGGGGGAGGAGAAGACGGGAAGTTAGTCCTTTTTTTCACTCATGTCTGTTTCTACAAATGTGCTGTCAAGCAGGAAGTGAGGCAGCTTCCTGCTGTGCAGAATAAACAGAGTCTTTATAACATCAAAATATTATGGGATGTCATCAAACAGCTCTGTCTCGCTTTAATGCAGACAGAAGTGAACTGAAATGAGGAGCACTCACACTGAGAAGATTCAAGCCTTTCTATCTATTTCTGCAGGTTCCTGACCAGAGTTCCTGACCCAGACAACAGGAGCGCCTCATCTGCACCACAAACACCGCAGCATATCATGTACTCATCAGCTACAGGGAAGATGGTTATCGCAGAAACCTCTTCTTTAGACATGAGAAAACCATCATCAGGGTTTCTCACAGAACCCTGATGTTTCCCAGCCACAGGGACTTCACATGACCCTAAAACGTGCACATGCTTGAGCTGGTCCAGTCGAGACCATCATCCAGATACTGACAGGGATCCAGCGTCCCAACAGCCCCCACACTCCAGATCAGAACTCTGACTCCAGGACCACGGTAGCATAGATTATGACCCAAGCTGATGTCAGTGTCAGAGAGTCTGCAGAGGTGTAATGTGAGCCTCACAAACATTTACTGAACCATTACACCTGCTGGGTTTAAACTCAGGGGCTTCACGGCCTCCCAGAAGAATCATCTCTGCATGAATGAACATCACATGAAAACAATCCTGGTAACAGTAAAACTTAAAATCTGACTTTCTGCTGATAGTATAATCTATGCAAGCACTGGGGGGCAGGAGGGTCTTCTCTGGTGTACAAATGGCCAGTTTTCCTGCTCAGATTCAGTACAGCCCATAACACAATGATGTGCTTATTGCAAAGACCAGCTGCCGTTAGTGCATTTGGAACAAGCTTCCACAAACATTTCATGCTGCAATAAGCACACTGAGTGTCTCTTCCCATCAGCTGCAGAAGTTAAACAACAAACTGTGCGGTTAATAATGTGGCAATAAGGGATCCTAGAGCCCTGGGATGTCATGAAGAAATGATTTCAGTTTCCGTCTGATGCAGCCAGAGTCTCCACGTATGAAGCACACCAGAGAACATGTGCAGAGGCAAGAGTTGCATAGGAGCTCAGTTTAAGTCTCCAGCAATCACTTCCCCTTAAAACCACCTTCAACCACACCAACCACCGACAAACAAGAAGTCTCCACAGCAAGTCTCTCTCACCGGGTCAGAGCAAAGAACTTTTCTGATCCAATACCACTGCTATTTAGATGCTGTCAGAGTACAGACTTCAAATGATCAAAGGGTCTCCATTTGTAACAGCTCTCACTGTCATGCTCAAACTGAAGGCATTCACACAGGAAACTACCAAACAGATCTGATTCTGGCAAAGTCAGCAGTTTCAGTAACAGGTGACACAAAGCAGAACACGCGTGTTTACAGACAACAACCAGATACAGTAATGAGAACAACGGGATAGTCACGACCGCCTTCAAAGGTTACGGCTGATGATTGGGAGCAGGTGAAGACGACACAGGCCGTGAACAACTGCAGGACAATAACCAACAGCTCATAAGTGCTCAGAGGCACTTCAGCAGCCGGCATGCATGACCCAGGCTTTTCAGCGCTCCTTTTTCCTTCATTCTTCTTCTCACTTCATTTCCATCAAGCTGCCAAACACTGACATGCAGCCTTTCTTTTGGACTGCTAACACCACACCCGTGCTCATCCTCCTTCAGAGCTTTACTGAATGATTCTTTAAAAACAAATCGTTTTTGATCTGATCTGAGACTCTGTTTTTACTTTCCATGTTTATTTGCAATGTAAAAACCTCCTCCATACTTTCAGCTATTCAAGTCCCACTCCAACTACAGCTTCTCTATTGGACAATCACTCGCAGTGGTCTTTCAATCATGATTATGTCGATTTTAGCCCAAATCAAAAAGCCTGTGTCATTTTTTAAGACATTAAACATTTCAGACACTTTTTAAGACAAAATTCGTTTTCATTGGAATGGGTCTCTAAAGTACCAAAATGTTCACCTTGTTCCAGAGAATTCCACTTGTACTTTTATGGACATTTTATGGTTTCTTTTTACTTAAGGTAAAAAAACTCCCCCCGACATTTTCAGCCCCACATGAATCAATAAATATGTCTTCAATTCCTCCAAAAACTATGGGCTCTTTCAAAACTATCAACTTAGAAACTTTTCAATCACTAGAATTCTCAGTTATATTCAGTTTTAAAAACTCCTTATAGTTTTACACAAAGTTTTATGCAAATTTCAGGTCATTTCTGTACTTATCTGGAAGTCAAAGTGTGGAATATTTTGGACCTAGGGCAATGATGTCATCGTTTAGCGTGAATTTTGAAGACATTTTTTCCCAATAAACCGCCATAACTCCACTAACACTCGTCACAGAATCCTGATTTATTCAGAAAAACAAAGGGAAATGCCTCTAGTTTCATAAATGTCCACTCTAAATGTTGTGGGGCAATAGAGTCCCCATCTCAGACAAATACTCGACTCTCCTGTACCTGCCTACTTTAAATCAAATGACTTTTGGTCTCGATTGTTGCTTTTAACTTGCAATTGTACTTGACCTTAGAGACATGAAACTTGCACACGAGATGTTGTGTCCACACATAATAAGAACACATGCTCTAAAATCTGCCGTAACTTCTCAGTCATTCATGCAAACATGAATCAGCTGATGTGATGCAGAGAAAAGCGGCTTTGCGTCGTTATAACACTTTGTTTGTCTAACATCCTTTATGTCAGTAAAGTTTTGCATATTGGTGCAAAACCTGTATGGACACTTGCATTAGCTTTTTCATTGCTTTCAATGTTATACACTCGATTCCATATTTAGTCTGGTTGCTGTTTTCCACCTTTCACCTCTCTTTTGTATACGTTTTAGTGTTATTGTCAAAAGGACCAACAGTAAAGGATTATTTCTGCAGGTATGTTTTAAGTAACTTGGAAGTTTTTCTCTTTCTAGTCCTTTAAAGTTCTTTTCATTCTTTTGCCTTGTTTTCTCATTTGATCCAATGATTTGCTTAAGGTCACTTCAAATCTTTCAGCTCTTTTCGCAATAAGCCAACATTTCTTCTTCTAACACTTCTTAGCATTTTGCTAAGACTATTGCTTTGGCATTTTAAACAAATGGGCTTTTAGCAAACTCCTTCAGCTTCTTCAGCTCCTCATTTGCTTTTGCAAACTTTACTTGCAAATGTATTTAAAGTTGCAGCTTTATTCAAAATTTTTTTCTTTAAAAAATACATCGCTTTTTCAGCATTAGGCAGATTACTTTAGCATATTTGGCAAATATCTTTGCAATGTATTTAACATTTTTGTTTAAAAAACTTTAAACATTTTTTATCACTATAAGGCAAAGAGCTTCAGCATTTCAACAAACCATTAAGCATTTTTAGGAAACTTACTCAGCTGTTCATTTAAAAATGGACCTAAAGTTTTTGCTAAACCAAACTTTAAATCCTTCAGTCAGATCAGCAAATATCAACATTTGAAGTGAGCACATTCAGCTACGTAAGTGTTTGTAGCTGAATTGGTTTCATTTCCTTTTAAACCGCAGTATTTCTGGTTCTTTGTGGCACATTTCCCTTTACTTTTTTGCGTGTTTTCAGAATACTTATTTTTCGGGGGGTCTTTGATAATCCGCACTGTGCATGAAAGTGTTGTTTAAATGAAGTTCATAAAGGCGAACATGAAGATGGACCTGTGCATGAATGAATGAAAATGTTGCTCTGGCACAGCCCCCCATTGGTTGATTCTGAGTGTCCATTTGCTTTGGGCTGCAGTGATTCACATGGGGCTGCACACGCCGGATGAATCGTTTTTTCAGCTCTTGTAACTGCAGGTGAGGCTGCTCTGTTGGTTTCACTGTCACACCTGCTGCACTCACCTATGTTCAGGTGAAGAGCGGCCACGCTAACTCAATCTAACACATGAGTCAACACTGAAACGGACTGAATAGAACAGAACCATCAAGCGGAGCCGTTAGTCCTGAGAGGAGCAGCTTCACCTTTGGTCCGTCTCACGTGTCTGTTCTGCAGAGTTCCTGTGCAGCGCCATGCTGACCTGATGATACCGTTTCTCTGGAAACAGTCACCACAATGACGAGGCCTTCTGCAGCCTCACCTGGGGTTAAAAAAGGTCATCTATCCCAGCAGGGACGGCGCCTGAGCCAGAACATGCCGCCCTGCCCCCTCTGCACAGTGACTTCGTGCAGCGCTGAAGTTTTAGAGACGAACAGCAGAATGTCAGAAAGGAGGAAGTAGATGGGTTTCCTGGGTGGAGGCTGCTCCTTCTCCTTCCTGCTAGCAGCGTGACGAGTTTGTGCTGACGCCGACACTGACGGAAAATTAACACAGCCTTCCCTCACACAAACAGCAGACCTGCTACAGCCATGACTCAGCACTTCTCTGACGATGACTCAGTGCTTCTAACAACAAAACACTTCTCTCATTTGTGTTCCACTCGTGGAAAACAGCGTCCATCACAAACGCCAGCAGCGTAATTTCTGAACACACTGAGCATCGGTGATGAGTGGGAGGGGCTCTGCTGGCCGCAGCGCTAACGCTCAGTCAGCCTCGGTGCACAGAGGAAGACCGAAGAAGAAGAGTTGATCTTTATTACATATTGATTACCTAACGTGTGAATCAATAATGTTTCTGATCAGAACCGGATCATGAAAACTATGCAAGACTATGAAATGAAGTAACTATGTAGGGGTGGGATTATAGAAGTTCACTTCTTCCCACTGCTTTTCAAGCAATGAATCCAACTCTACTAGACTTCAGTTATGAATCACTAGACTTATCATATATTACAAAGGTGACTTCAGTGCGTTGTTTTTGTTTGTTCATTTTTCATTGGTTTCTTTTTTATTTTCTTTCTTTCCTCTCAATCAATGCATTTCATTGTCTTAATAATGAGTTTGATAATTTTGTGGAATTATTTTCGTGTATTGTCCAACTTATGCTTGAAATAAACAAATCAATCAATCAATCAATCAATCTGAAGGATGTATTAGGGAGGTCTCCTGCAGGGTCATGAGACGCCCCAAGAGTCGGAATCAGTCTGCTTTGGGCCTGGTTCTGCTCAGCTCATTCAGCACTTCCATCCAAGGTTCTTCAGCAAACATACATGCGCTGCCTCACACCTGGACCCTTCACCACATTACAGGTACCGATCAGGACTGAAGGATAAGTCCAGTCAATTCGATTGAAGAATCCATGACTCATCTCATCCCTACACATCAACTTTTTGTACAGCTGTTCCAATTAATCCAGCGCCAGACGAATTTCCCAGAAGTCTCTGCAAAAACCCAATGTGCATCGATGCTCAATAGAATGGTGAATCTAGACCACAATGCATTGCATTTGACGACTTCTCTGAAAAAAAGATAATTTTTTATAAATCATCCAAGTTGTCATTTTCAGTGAAGTCATAAATAACCTTCGTAAATGCTCGTATTTATTAGGATTTTATTTGATTATATTTTGGCACCATATATCATATTTTTATCATATTTGACATTTTAAAAAAACTATAGCGAGTATGGTGTCTGAATTGTTCTTAAAATCCAGGCTGCGAGATAGTCTCACACCAGATAGTTTTCTAGTGGTGAGGGAGCAAAGCAGCAGAACTTTGCTGCAATTGGACCCACGTGATGAAGCCGTGGAACATGCACAGTGAAGAGAGGCTGGAAGCTTCAGAGAAGATTGAAGATGTGCAAGAGGAAGTAACGGGGCAAAAAAGGAGGAAGCTGCTAAACATGCAGGAGGAAGCCCCTCCCCTGTCCTTTCCTAACAGGAAGTCCCAAGCAGGAAGTTGGGAAGCTCGCAGAGAGGGCACGAATGTGTCAATTTAAAGAGCACCAGTAGAGGAACCAGCAGAGAGGAACCAGCAGAGAGGAACCAGCAGAGAAGAACCTGCTGAGAAGAACCTGCTGAGAAGAACCAGCAGAGAGGAACCAGCAGAGAGGAACCAGCAGAGAAGAACCTGCTGAGAGGAACCTGCTGAGAGGAACCTGCTGAGAGGAACCTGCTGAGAGGAACCAGCAGAGAGGAACCAGCAGAGAGGAACCAGCAGAGAGGAACCAGCTGAGAGGAACCATCTGAGAAGAACCAGCAGAGAGGAACCAGCTGAGAGGAACCAGCAGAGAGGAACCATCTGAGAAGAACCAGCAGAGAGGAACCATCTGAGAAGAACCAGCAGAGAGGAACCAGCAGAGAAGAACCTGCTGAGAAGAACCTGCTGAGAAGAACCAGCAGAGAGGAACCAGCAGAGAGGAACCAGCAGAGAGGAACCTGCTGAGAAGAACCTGCTGAGAAGAACCTGCTGAGAGGAACCTGCTGAGAGGAACCTGCTGAGAGGAACCAGCAGAGAGGAACCAGATGAGAGGAACCTGCTGAGAGGAACCAGCAGAGAGGAACCAGCTGAGAGGAACCAGCTGAGAGGAACCTGCTGAGAGGAACCTGCTGAGAGGAACCTGCTGAGAGGAACCTGCTGAGAGGAACCAGCTGAGAGGAACCAGCTGAGAAGAACCATCAGAGAAGAACCATCAGAGAAGAACCAGCAGAGAAGAACCTGCAGAGATGAACCAGCAGAGAAGAACCAGCAGAGAAGAACCTGCTGAGAAGAACCTGCTGAGATGAACCAGCAGAGAGGAACCAGCTGAGAGGAACCAGCAGAGAGGAACCAGCAGAGAGGAACCTGCTGAGAGGAACCTGCTGAGAGGAACCAGCTGAGAGGAACCAGCTGAGAGGAACCAGCTGAGAGGAACCAGCAGAGAGGAACCAGCAGAGAGGAACCTGCTGAGAAGAACCTGCTGAGAAGAACCTGCTGAGAGGAACCTGCTGAGAGGAACCTGCTGAGAGGAACCAGCAGAGAGGAACCAGATGAGAGGAACCTGCTGAGAGGAACCAGCAGAGAGGAACCAGCTGAGAGGAACCAGCTGAGAGGAACCAGCTGAGAGGAACCTGCTGAGAGGAACCTGCTGAGAGGAACCTGCTGAGAGGAACCAGCTGAGAGGAACCAGCTGAGAGGAACCATCAGAGAAGAACCATCAGAGAAGAACCAGCAGAGAAGAACCTGCAGAGATGAACCAGCAGAGAGGAACCAGCAGAGAAGAACCAGCAGAGAAGAACCTGCTGAGAAGAACCTGCTGAGATGAACCAGCAGAGAGGAACCAGCAGAGAGGAACCTGCTGAGAGGAACCAGCTGAGAGGAACCAGCTGAGAGGAACCAGCTGAGAGGAACCAGCTGAGAGGAACCAGCAGAGAGGAACCAGCAGAGAGGAACCAGCAGAGAAGAACCAGCTGAGAGGAACCAGCAGAGAAGAACCAGCTGAGAGGAACCAGCAGAGAGGAACCAGCAGAGAGGAACCAGCAGAGAGGAACCTGCTGAGAGGAACCTGCTGAGAGGAACCTGCTGAGAGGAACCAGCTGAGAAGAACCTGCTGAGAGGAACCAGCAGAGAGGAACCATCTGAGAAGAACCAGCAGAGAGGAACCTGCTGAGAGGAACCATCTGAGAAGAACCAGCAGAGAAGAACCAGCAGAGAGGAACCAGCTGAGAGGAACCAGCTGAGAGGAACCAGCTGAGAGGAACCAGCTGAGAGGAACCAGCTGAGAAGAACCAGCAGAGAAGAACCTGCTGAGATGAACCAGCAGAGAAGAACCAGCAGAGAAGAACCTTCTGACGCAGTCAGCACTTTATTTGAGGTTCCTCCCACACCCACTTCTTCCAGAACCTCAACTGTTCCACATGCAAGTTTACAAGCACACATCTAGGTCCAATGCTGCGGGCTGACTCTGACCCAGAGCTGATCCGATCCAAAGCACTTTTGGTTCTGTTGTCTTGACTGAACTCTGACTCCTGGTATCAGAACTGAGATCCACATCTCCTCAGACACCAGCATGTAAACCAGAACCTGAAGACGATAATGGACTCTCAAGCCCACAGCCTGGAACCAGTGAGGTCCAAACATCTGGAGATGTTTCAGCGGTAACAGAACATCTGAGTTCTGAATCACTGTAACTTTAGATGAAAATCCCCGGTTCCGGTCTGCTGGAGGAGAACTGGACTAAAGAAGTTCGAAACCCAAACTCGGGCTAAGAACCGGAGCAGACACTCTGCAGGTGGCGGTACCGGGGTCTGGACTTTAGTGCAGCCTGGTCAAACCGGAAACGGTACGATCCAGGGATGGGTCCGAACTCTCCCAGACTGCGGAACCGGGGGTGCTTCAACATCGAAAGCACTACCCGAACCTCCATGATCCAGAAGTACCGCGGGGTTCCGCCGCTGCACACAGTTACGTAAGCGGCCGGGTCTCCGGAGCATGTCCGCAAAAACCGCCCGGAGCGGGGCCCCCGCAGCGGGCAGCAGGTTAGCTTACCCCGCCCTGCTCAGCTAACGCCACTCCCGGACCAGGAGCCCGAACCGGGCCGGTTCTTTGGAATTCCCTGTTAGTATGAATCTCCGCGACGCCGTCCGTGCGGGGTCCAGCCCCCGTGTGCGGGGCCGCTGTCGTTAGCAAAGTGCGTGAAAACGCAGCTAGCTAGCTGCTAGCTGCCGCGGCGGAGCCGTCCTACCTGGTGCCCGCCTTGTCCCCCATCTCCTCTGCAGGCGGACGGACACTCGGCGCTGACAGACGGAGGCCGGGGCCGGTGGTTGTTCACGAGGAGGCGGCGTGTGTGCGGGCAGCCGCGCTCAGCCGTCTGCGCGCCGACGCTCGTTCGTATGCTAATGTCCGGAGCGCCGCCTCGGCTTCCGCAAAGAGCTGCGCGCCGCTGCGCGCGTGCGGGCTGCGTCTGCTCGGATCCACTCACAACTGGGTCGCGGTTCCGAATGGATCCCAGCGGTTCACCGCGACATCAGCAGATGGAGTCAGGGTTTGGACCCGGGCTGGAGGCGTCCGTGCACCCGCGGAGAGTCCGAACAACACTGCGCGTGCGCGTGTGCGTGTGAATGCGCAGCGCCTTCAGATTGCGCAACTGAGGCTCTTCATCAGAATGACAACAAGACGCACAGATGGAGGGGGGCGGGTGCACGGCCGTGTTATCCGTGGGGCCCTCGAGTGTCTGAGGGCCCCACGGACTCCCGGAGACTCGCGGCCCTCACTCAGAAAGCAGCAACATTTCAAGCCAAACAGCTGCATCTGCGTATCAGACTCAAACGCTGAGCTCATTCAGGGATTTTCATATGCAAAGAAGCTGCAGAGCCTCTCAGAAAAAGCCAAAACACTTTCCATGTCAGCCGTACAGACACCACATCACCCCAAACAAGAATTACATTTCAAGAAAACAAAGTTCACACGGATGCATTTGAGACACGATTAAATAGATCAGTAGATGTAAACTGGTTAGTTCGGATAAATTCATGACAGAGTCTCTCTGGTTCAAGCTTCAGGCCACTCCCGGACAACGCATCCTGAAACCCTCTCCTTACTGGCCTCTCCATCATAAGTCGTGTCGTTTATTCATCTTTAGAACCTGCTGATCCCTTTCAGGATGACAGGGTTGCTGGAGCCAACCCAGGTACACCTTGAGCAGGTGACCAGGCTGTTGCAGAGTTGCAGTTCAGATACCGCTGAACCTATGGAGTGTGTTTTTGGACTGGATTAACCTGAGTGCCTGGAGAAAACACACATGCACGGGGACAACAAACTCCAGAAAGAACCCAACCGGGATTTGAACCACAGCCTACTTGGTGTGAGGCAGGACTGCTAACCACGACACCACCATGCAGCCCAGCCATATTCCATATTCAATTCTTTTGCACAGTGCAGTCATCTCTTCCTCTGACCTGTTGTGTTACATGATCAATTCCTCAAACAGTAAATGCTGGCGTTTATAAAGATGAAGTACACTGAAAAATACTCCTTAAATGACATAAGCTGATGTATAAAATAAAAGCTTCAACGTAGCACAAATGTGAACTTCAATACCTCAAGACAAACCTGGAAATGCTCAAAATCTGCTGACAGGTGTAACATGCTCTAAAGGATAGAGTGAATTTTTGTTGTAGCTGGAGCAAACATAACCCTCTAATACTCAGTTTACTGTTTACTATGTTTATATGTGAAAAAATAGTCTTTATTTCCATCATTTACTCTTTCAATATGACGGAAAACGAAATAACAGCGTGTGCAAAAGTTTGTGCACCCTGCAGAGTTTATAGTATGCTTTGCTCCCTTTGGAAAAGCTGAGACCTGACAGTTTCATGGATTGTTCACAATCCTCGTTTACAAAGACCAGGTGATTTCAATCTGAAAGATTGTAAATAATCTGATCATGTGACCTTGCCCAACAATCAGCATCATGGGTTCTTCCAGCAGTTGTTCAGAACAATGAAACTGAAAATAGTTGATGATCACAAAGCAGGAGTAGCTGTAAGAAGATAGTAAAGGCTTTTTCAGATGAAAATACCCTCAGTTGGGAATGTCATTAAGAAATGGCCGTCAACAGTAACAGTGGAAGTTAAAGCAAAATCTGGAAGAACAAGAACAAAATCTCAGACAGAGCAGCTCACAGGATTGTTAGAAAATCAAATCCAAACCCACGATTGACTGCAGCATCCCTCCAGAAAGACCTGCAGACTCTGGAGTTGTGCTGCACTGTTCTACTGTCAGGAGATACTTGTAAAAATATGGTCTTCATGGAAGAATCATCAGAAGAAAACCTCTTCTACCTTCTCACCACAAAATTCAACCTTTGAAGTTCACGAATGAACATAGAAACAAGCCTGATGCATTTTGGAAACAGGTTCTGTGGACCGACCCGGTTCAGATGGAACTTTTTGGAGAAGAAAGAGTCCAGAGTTTAATGAAAAGAACCTCTGTCCAACTGTTAAGCATGGAGGTGGATCAATCATGCTTTGGGCTTTGCAGCCAGCGACACAGGAAACATTTCACCCGTAGAAGGAAGGATGGATTCCACCAAATTTCAGCAAATTCTGGACACTAACTTGATGTTATCTGAGAAAACGTTTAAGAGAGGATGACTTCTCCAAATGATAATGATCCTAAACACACCTCCAAATCCTCACTGTCTTACATTAAGAGACAGAAACTGAAGGTTTTACAGTGAACTTCAATCACATGACCTCAACATCATTGAAAATCTATGGATAGACATGAAAACAGCAGTGTGGAACAATCATCCCAGAAACCTGGAAAAACTGGAAGATTTTTGAAAAGAAGAACGGAAGAAGAATATTATATTTAACATTTTCCCTGGGGGGCTCAAACTTCTGTCCCCACTGTATGTGGTAATGTGAAAGTGTTGTGAATTTTGTGTGCTGTGAGTTTGGTGAATTTAGTGAAATCATGTCAAACAAAAGACAATTCAGCATTCTTCTTAGGCAACAGTCTTCCCTTTTCTTGTTCTGACTTTGTTTAATGAAACATGTTTTTATTGTTTGGGTTTCTTTTCTAGCTGAAGAACACCCGTCTTGTTAAGGGTCAGTGATCTTACAGACTAAAGTTAGTCAAACCTTACCTGTGGTCCACTCGTCTTGATAATGCTGTCCTGCCAACTGTAACTACGCTGACTGGTTGAACACACCTGATAATGAGATCAGCAGTTGATCAGGCTGAGATGACTAAAGCAAACTGGAGATTGAGATTAGTAACCTTGATCCAGATTGAGTTACTTTCCCAGACGTAATCTGATGGGGAAATGAGCTGATAGATGTTCAGACAAGATTTTGGACATTGAATATTTCTGTAACACACAAGTGTCTGGCTTTCATCTTTACAAATGGCCGCCATCTGCGTTCTTCTCATGGCTAATGTGCTTTTGTGAACGGGGGATCAAAAGGTCTCTGCTAGACCTCAAACTCAGAAAATATCTTTCGGTTGTTATTTCAACAGAATCATAAAAACAACAAACCAGGCCTGGACAACAGTGATGGATCACTTCATTTCATGTCTTAATGAAATGTATCTTCTCCAGATGTGTCCTTTGTGTCCACAGATGTTCATCGGGATGCAGATCAGGGCTCACAGAAGAACCAATCAGAACAGTCCAGTTCTGTCCGTGTTCGTGGTGTCTTTGACTGTTGGTGCTTTGGATCATTCTCCTGTTGAAGATCCATGAAGACCGAGGCTAAACGTTCTAACACCAGGGAGCAACTTTAGCTCCAGAGTCATGGATGGCCTGCAGATTTCACCTCGTCTCAGAATGCAGTAGAGCAGCCCAGACCATAAGTGAGCCTCCTCCGTGTTTCACAGCAGGAACGTTCTTCCAGAGGCGTATTGGTTTATTAAAATGTCATTTTTTCAGTCTGGCGTTTAGATGGCGTCCTCTTTGATAGCACGACCATGTCCACTTTCAGCCAAACAGCTGCTGACGGCGGATAAGACTGTGATGTGCTTTGATCTTGGAGTCTTTCTTCCTTTCCAGTTTGTCTGTTTTTTCTGGCCTGTGAACCTAATGATCAGCAGCTGCAGTCTCCAGGAACATCAGGCTGTTTGTAGATGTTCACAGTCTTTAACTTGACGCTGAGACTTTCTCTCTGTCTGTGGTCCATGGTCAGTGTGGAACACACCATGTTACCAAACAGCACAGAGAACGTTGCTAAAAAGGCAGGCTGACTCCTAACCGGTTTCTAATGACCTCTGATCAGGACACACCTGGGTCTCACCTGTTCCTCTGGTCACATTATTTGTATTTTATGTGTTTATTATTTTCAATTGTTTCAATCATTGTTCATTTTGAAACTGATTCTGTTGAACAAAAACTAAAGTGCTTGTCAGTTTAAACATGAGAATTTTTTGGTGCAATTTTCACATTCTGTTCACTCCTCTTGTCCTCCGGGTCAAAAACGACCCGCCCAACCAAAGCCCAAAATAAAGCAATTTCCTTGAGTTTTAACTGCAAAGTCTATTGTGCACGAGGAAACAACCTGTTACACATGAATTCAACTCAATTTAATACAACACAAAAAGATGAGAGCTGGTAAACACAATGAAACTTTTTTAAAAACACAAACCAACTGTTGCAACAGCTTCATGTTCTCAATGCTACTATATAAATACGAAGTGATGACTTCTGCATTCATTATATTGAAATGAAATAAAACTGTCAACAATCCGGAATTCCTTTGTCAGCAGTTTGTTTTATATTACGAAGGAAGTGAATGCTAAAAGCTGTTGCTTTGACTGTAGAACATGTTCCATATCAACTCTTTAGCCCATCAGGACAGTACGTGTGAGGATGTTTTGCAGATGTATTCCTCACTTGTGCAGCACGCTGCTTTCGTCCTGCGGTTCTGATTCTGACCCTGCTTCTGCCTCAGGTGGATCTGATGTGTGGAGGTATCAGTGAATGAGCCTTTCCTCATTGATTCCGGGAGCCAACCCAGCCGGGGGATGATGGCGTACATCCGGAACAGCTCACCAGTCTGTGGAATGGCCATAAACACACACTCATGTGCACGCTTGGGAGCAACCTACGAAGCATGTTTTTGAGGAAACCAGAGTTCCTGGAGAAAACCCACACAGGAACAAGGAGAATGGGCAAACTTGAACCAGGACCTTCTCGCTGTGAGGTGAGAGTACTAACCACTGCCCCACCGTTCAGGCGCTTTTATGGTTTACGGGTCAAAGACGACCCAAAACACAATCTTTGTGCCCTCAGTGTACAACCCACATGCAATGTGTGTTGAATGAACAGGAGGGTAAGTCAATTTATGTGTGCTCGTAATCGAATTAGCTCACAGTTTTACATGTACGTAGACAAAACTCAGGAAGCAGAAGAAGCAAAATGAGATGCAAAACAGCAGCATGTTTGTTCTGCACACATGCATTTACATGTCAGCAAGTGAACCTCTGCAGCACGGTTTACCAAGAACAGCCAAGTGGAAGTACCACGTCATGGAGAACGTGTTCTCGCGGGAAATAATTCTGATAATGGACAAAACAAGCAAACTGGGATCAGCAGCCCCATAGTCTGAAACACCAGCAAACGGAAATGTGATGGATCAAGATGAAACTTCACATCGGGGTCGATGACACCTGCTTCCATCTGATGCTGCTTCAGCGAGTTCTTTAGTCAAGACGATGTTGGAGAGAGAGTTTCTCTGAGCCTT
This sequence comes from Oryzias woworae, assembly GCA_016861445.1. Classification (NCBI taxonomy): domain Eukaryota; kingdom Metazoa; phylum Chordata; class Actinopteri; order Beloniformes; family Adrianichthyidae; genus Oryzias; species Oryzias woworae. Next base: position 6,473,769 of record BOLG01001664.1, read on the forward strand.
TATGGAACCTGAACGCTGACCTTAACCTCCGGCTTCCAGGTGGTTCCAGAAAACCCAGTGGACTACACTGAAAGTTGGGACAGCTTCAGGGGAAAGCCTGCTCTTCCTACATTCTGTCAGACACGCACGCGCACACGCACACGCACACATGAGGGACTGATGGTCACTAGCTGGCTTTCCAAACATTCTGTAGATAGTCCCTCCCGCCCCTTCAGTTCTGGATCTACAGGTTTTCCACTTTTATAAAACCAGACTTTAAAATAAATCCAATCATTCTTCTGACACACTCGAATAGTTTTCTGTCCAGTGTTGGAATTTTGTGGAGGGACTGTTTCCGCCATCTTTGTTTTCCAGTATGGCTCTGCAGCAGAGCGTGCACGGTGGAGAGCGTGCACGTCCTACATGCCTCCTCCTTTTCCTGGCTCTTCCAGGATATTTTCCTTACTGCATCCTGTGGACCGGGCTTCGAGATCCAGAAAGTCATTTTCACCCGCTCAGCGCTGCCGAGCTTCCTGTGGGGCTCCAGAGGAAGAGAAGGGGCAGGACCACGGGGCAGGTCCTCACCCCGGGCTGAGGGGGCAGCGGAGCAGAGAATTGAACCAGCAGCTGCTCATAGAACAAACCCAGCTCTTCAGAGAACGCCTGGGCTCCAGGCTCCACTGGATTTACACCAGAACCAGTGCCGGTTCCGCTCAGCATTTGCCGCTGCAGTCAGATCCGGATGCTGTAGGAGTCGGAGTGCGTGACGTATCGGACCCAGCGCTGCGATGGGGCCGGCTGCACCGGTGACAGGCGCAGGAAGCGGATCTGCAGGCCCGTGGCCGTGAACTTGGGCAACTCAAAGCTCAGACTGACCGGACCCACCTCCAGCATGGAAGCCGGGCTGAGGCCCGGGACGTCCAGCTGAAAGCAGAGGGAGGGGGGCAGACAGAGCTGCATGTGAGGCTTGGCGGGCCTGGCATGAGCTGGTGCTGGGAGGAGGGGCTCACCTTAAACAATGCAGACAGCTGTGTACCTCCAGCCAAACGGGGGATCTGCCAGACCACGGCGCGGTTCTGTGACTGCAGCTCTGCGCTCTGATCTGGACTGCTGAGCTCCTGAGATAAACTGGACCACGGCACATAAGGGGGGGCATCAGTGATGGAGCTGCATGCTGGGAGATGCTGGGTTTGTATCAATTATGGACCGGAACCGCATTTACTCAAAGGCTGTTGCTATGGCGACATGCAGGATGTTGAATGTCTCTCTGCCCCTCCATTAACAAGAGCTCTGAAAAGTCCCCCCCACCCACACACACACATCCAAGTTTCTGCACCCCCCAGGTTTGGACGGAAAGCCTCACCTCACGGCTCCTTTTGGGACGGGGACGGAGGCACACACGTTCACGGCAGAGCTGCAGAGAAAACAGTGACATCGTCATCTTCATCAGCATCCTCTGGTCCACGTGGTCAGCAGAAGAACTGACCTCTTGGGGGGCAGATCACAGCGGAGCTTCAAGAACAGGATCAGCCTGCGGAGGGGGTGAAAGCCGTCATCGAAAGTGACGCTGATGATGACTGGTGGACAAGCACTGGGGCAAAGAACAGGGGCTGTGTGGGGGGTCACAGTCCATACAGGTGTGATCCCAGAACTGCCCCTGTTAGAACATAAATCTACCTAGCAACAGCCGCTGTATGTAATTACAGCAGGCGATACCATTGTAATCTGAGTAAAGCAAGAGAAGACCTCACTGTAATCTAATTACAATCTGATCTGTGAGCCTAAAACTCATGATTAAAGCGGCCAGCAGGTCGGGTCTTCACCTTCCTGCGCCATCTCGCTCAACGGTTGGGAAAAGCCGGAAAGGCGGAGCGGTCGGCAGGTCGTCGTTCAGCTGGTACTGCATCACCGTTTGCTGCGGGGGGCAGAGGAAGAGGAGGATAAACCAGAGTACACGTTGGTCATGTGACCACTTTCACCCATAGAGCAAAAACCTTTTCAAAAGCTGCCTAACAGAACAAAGCGGGTCTGAAGTTCAAACGTGTTCAGAAACCCGTTTCTGCCGGGCCACTGGACCAGGCGGGGGCCGAACTGCCTCACCTCTCCCTGGCTGGGGCAGAGCCGGAGGATCCGGTGGCTGTCGAACTCGTCCAGTCTCACCCCCTGGTGGAAACTGCATCTGTCCACTCGGACCGCCGCTCCGTAACCTGAAGACCGCCAGAGGCTGAGGTCAGCGCCTCTGCAGAGCCACTGCCCATAATCCCGCCCACGACAGGGCAGGAGCCCCCAGAACCCACAGGTGTGCCCCCATCAGATGAGCTCTGGGTGAAGACAGGCCTTACCTCTGAGCTGGGACTTCCCGATGCTGAGCTCCTCGTTCAGGCCGATTCGGATCTCTGCAGGCAGACCACAACAAGAGTGCACGGTGAGTGCACGTGCGCTGCAGGTGACCACGCAGGTGACCTGGACCCTCACTCACCCGAGCAGCTGGGCATGAAGCACTTGACTCGGATTTCCCCCTCCACGTCTGCCTTCATCAGAAGCCCCTGCAGAACAGAACAGCCGTCTGAATGATGTCATCTTTAGGATCCAGTCAGTCGGGTGATGCCGCCAAAATCTCTGGTTTGAATCCAGTTTTTTCTTTTCCTTTCTTAGAATGACAAAATAGTTTTAACAAACACTGCGCCTGCGGTGCAACGATATCCAAGCAGTGAAAATGTTTGAACAACAACGTGACAGGCTGACAGCTGCCGCCAGCATCTCATCCACAGCCGCACTTCTCTCACTTTGGTTTGAACCACTTCCACAGACCTGAAGAACCTCTTCCTGTTTTGGGAACAAGCTCATCTTTGCTCGCTGCCGTTTTAACGTCTCAGCGAGGAACGTGTGGACGAGCCTTGCCCCCCACGATGGAAGCCCAAAAACAGGGTGCTGGGAAAAACTTCTGCCCCAAAGATCTTCTCAAACGTCGATTTAACGTCCAGCCATAAATGGACCTGATCAGAGAGCTCAGCAGGAACTGCGGGCTTTAGCAGAACTTCCTGCTGCCCAGCTCTCTGGAGGAAACACCAAAGTGTTTCTTTGAAAACTCAGAATGAAACTGGATCCTAATAATCAGTGTGATTGCGTCTCTCCCACTAGAACCAGGTTCAGGGTTCCACTAAAATCCATCATCCTGTCAGAGCTTTGAGGAGAGCCGACTCCTTCCTCGTGGTTTCTCTGGTTTGGTAATCTGCTGACGAGCTCCTGCCGCAGTGGAAGGATCCTTGGCGCTTTGGAATGACCGGACTGACAAACACCTTCCCGGCTGTCTGGGTTCAGCATGCACGCCTCAGGAACGCAGAAGGCTTTAGCGGGCGTACTCACGCTGGAGCCCACCACCACCGACATCCTCTCCACCACGTCCACAAATATCTCGCTCCGCCCCCCCTGGGAGACACGCCCAGACAGAAACAGTCTGATCAGATGACTTCCTGGAAAGGTGGGGTCAGACACCTCCATGGGGGCGTGACCTTACCTGCTCCCTGCTGGCCTGGAGGGGTCTGGCAGCCGCGGAGCTCGGAGCCACTCGGCTCTGCTGAGTGTCTGCGCCAAACTGCACAGAAACAGTGATGACGTGAGGCATAGCTGCGCAGGCTCCCCTGACTGCAAACACGAGGAGCAGCCTACCAGGCCCACGTTACTGAGGTCAAAGAGGCTGAACGGCCGCGAGCTGACCGCCTCCGACTGCAAGAAGTTCTTCAGCATGTCAGA